>VZRX01022583.1:46857-97988 GCA_013398075.1 Notiomystis cincta | reverse complement strand
TGTCGTGTGATCTGGCACTTCAAAACAGAACTTTTTTCTTTTTTTTTTTTTTTTTTTGCTGGGGAGCTGAGGAAAGAGCAGTAGGGGAAAGGAAAGACAGGTACAGATGGCATTATTAGATTTGTTACCTGGAAAAGAGCAAATAGGATAAAGAATCCAATTTAGCATTAGTAAGACAGAAAAGAGCCTTCAAAGGGTTATACTGAAAGACCCATAATTATTCTGCTTACTGTCTTGTGTGCTGAGGAATACTGCTGGAACTAATGCTTTGGGAATTATTTTCAGAGTGAGTGGAGGAGGAGCAAAGACATAAAGACATGGCTTGAACATTCTTTGGTATTGCAGCTGTTTGGGATAAAGCCTTGTAAGCTTGGTCACCTCTGTGCTCTGTGCCCTACATTCACTAGAGAATGGAATTCATAGGAGCCACCAAACTGAGCAGGATGCTGTCCAGCCTGCCCAACACAAAGTGCTGCAGAGAAGAGCACAGAAGTCATTCGATATCTCTGTGCTAAATTTAAACACCTGCTTCACCTGGAGCTCAGGTCCTCCCCAGAAACTGGGTAAGGTTGGCAGCTTTGTACTCATCAGATAGCATTAATGTGGAAATACAAGATAAGTTCAAGGACTTCCTCTCTATGAATTATAAACAACCTCCTGACAGCCATCACTGAAAGAAATGCTACAATCCATGACAATTATGTAGCAGGTAATTCTCAGCCAAGATGCTGAATTGTCATAAAATATTACATAAACTATTCAGTCCCTCAGTATTCATTAAGCTGTAGAAAGAATAGACATGACCTTGTAAATTAGAAGGGATGCATCTGTCTGATAATAGAGGACTAGAGTTCCTGTTCTTTCATTTAGCACAAAGCTGTTTCACAGAAGACAAAATAGCTCCAACAAGAGATCCTGATCATTGTGTTACAAATGGCTTTGAGTGCCAAACATCTTTGTCAGAAGGAAGGCCTGACTCTGGGTGCTCACTCTGCTCCCCCAGGCTCCTGAGCACAGGCTGCTAGCTGGTCTGCCATGCTGTCTGCTGCTGAAGTACACGGGTGTGCTCTGATTGTGCCTTCCAAAGCATGTCTATCCAGTCAGGAACAACATGGAGGCAGAAAGGGGACTGCCTCTGACACCTGAACTCCTGGTAAACAACCATTTAATATATGATATTGTATTTCATACAGTTACCTTTAATTTTGTTCCTAATATTTTAATCTTCAAGATTGGTTATACTTCTTGATATATAACCCTTCTGGTTCTTGTGTTGGTTTTATACTCATCACTGAATATTCAGGAAATTTTATCAGCTCGGTGTTTGGTGCCAGTGTCTTTACAGGAAGTGTTAAAGAGACTCAGTGCCTCCATCTACCCTTGAGGAACATCAGAAGTAACCCCAATTTAACCAGTGTGCTCTCTTTGTGATGCTGTGCTGGTTTTGCCAGGAGTAGAGTCAATTTTCTTCCCTGTGGCTCTAACAGGGCTGTGTTTTTGATTTGTGCTGAAAAAAGACAGAAATATGTTTGCTGCTGCTGAGCAGTGCTTGAATGGAGCCAAGGCCTTTTGAGCTCCTTGTCCTACCCCACCAGCGAGGGGGCTGAGGTGCACAGGAGGCTGTGAGAGGAGGAGTGCTGGAGCCCTGCTTTCCTGGGGAGGCTGAACACCTGCCTGCCCATCCATTGGATGTGGTAAATGAATTTTTTGTTTTGTTTTGCTCACATGTGTGGATTTTGCTTTTCCTAATAAATTATCTTTATCTCAGCCAACAAGCTTTCTCATTTTTACTCTTCAGGTTCTTTCCCCCATCCCACCAGGAATGAGTGAGTGAGTGGCTACTGTGCTAAGATGCTGGTTGGGATTAAACCACAAGAGATGACTTTCATTATTTCCCAGTTAAGTCTTGCCTTGCTTTACAGTCTTTGCACTAATCTTTCCAGTTCAAGTTTTGCTAAATTAATAACCAGCTTTGTTTTACTTAGCTTAGATCACTACATATCCCCAGTCATTGGTGTTAGCAAAAAAAGCTAAAGGTAGTCTGCTTTCTTAGTACCCTTATGAACTACTTTTCCATGATTGATGACCTGAGATGATGGCATAAAGATTATTTATAGCATAACTCTTAATTCATTTACTGTTCAATGTTCTCTGTAGTTGTGACATTAAGTATATACTGTCTATTAGCTTTACTGACCTCAGACTTAATACTACATTTATTTTCATTAAATTGCATTTTCTATTTCTGTGCCAAATGATATAGGAGATCACAGTCTAGCCACAATATTCCTTAATAGCAGTTGCACCTTCAAATTATTTTTGCTGAATTTGATATATGCTTTAGATAGCTGCATGAAAATAGTTAAACATTTTTCATATAAGACAGGTTCTCAAAATGACCTCAAAAAGCTACAGTTAATAACAATGAAAAACTCCCACACCTTTCCAGCACAGTAGGTTAGTCACTATTATTATACAAGTCCTTTCTTTAGGGTATTTTAACCCTCAGGCAATTTTACAGTGTTATCATTAGAGCTGAGCATTTTTTCTTTCAGCTAAAACTAAGCTTGTGGCAAAATTTAACCTGTGATATTTAGTTACCCTAGCATCATGATCCGAAGTGGCATTTGCTGTGTAAGTTGGAATGTATTTTCTGGGCTAGAATTACAAAAATGGTGGTGAAGTTCTCATCTTCCTTTTGTCCGGCAGAAAATGCAATTCGTGATTCAGTGCAAGATCTAAATCTTACCTGTGATTCCTCTTCAGGGCACAATAGCTGAGCCACAAGTATTCTGTACATGAAATATGTGGTTTCTCACTGTTGCTTGTTTGAGCTGTTTTATTTGGTAAATACAATTAAACATTCTCTAGAGTATTTGGGTGCTTTGTCTCCTTGTTGAGTGTCTGATCTTTCAGACTTTTGATCTGTATTAGAGACAAAGTCAGTATTTGCACAAATCAGAAAATATGTGACAGTTGAGGCTGACTGGCTGCTATCCCTTTCTGCCCAGCTGCTCAGCAGTTAGGGCAATAATTTAGGCAGTAAGAATTGTGTCTGGATCTCCTCAGCCTGTGACCAGCTCAAAATTTCTCTTCTCTGGTTAAGCGTGCTCAGCCTCAAAGGATTGTTAACTGCAAAATATAACGTTTCCTTCAATAGTTTTGTGAGTGTTATGCGTAATTTCGTTTGCTTATTTTTCTCCAAGCATACACCTGAAGTGATTCTTGTAAAGTGTGTCAATGAAATATCTTTGGTTGGTTTTTCTCACAAAGCAAAATAAGGTTTGGAATGAATGTTTCCAGGTTTTTTTGGTTCATTTGATGAATTGTAAAATCAGTTATGAGTATACTGTTTATTACTCTTTGGTATAGTTCTGCTATTCGGGAATAGTAGAACATTTCCCCAATTCCTTTACAGGTTAGATATATTTCTCTTTGCAGAATAGAATTGAATTTCCAGAACTAGATACCACAGCAGGGTGAAGACAAAGCCTATTAACTACTAAGGAATAAATCCAACTCTTTTCACTGTCTCCATGAATTTGTGGAAGCTTTCAGAAAAGGAACTCACCCTCATGGATCTGTTTGAAAGCACACTGAAAATTACAGCAGAGCCACTGCTTTACCCACTCTGTGCCTTCCTTGGAGAAATGGAGAATGCAAGGCCATGCTGGAACAAAGGCATTGTCACTTTGGACACCACTGTTTCTGAGTCATGCCTGAGTTCTTGAAGTTCATCAGTGGGTTGGCACCAAACAGTTAGAATATTTGTTTTCCATCAATAAATTTTCATCTTGCAACACCCTAGATTTTGCATTTATTTTCTTTATAGTTTGGCTAATGGCACATTGTGCTACAGATGTTTTCAAAAGGTAAGCAGGTGGCTGCCCACTTTTACTCTCAGCCAGAGAGTGGAAAATGCTCCTTGGGTACCCTTACTTGTCTGCTCTCTAAAATAATAAGAAGTTTTAAAAAAAATGTTTCATATAAAATCTTTGAATGCCACACAACCCAGGAAATCCACACCATGCAGGTCTCAAAAAAAGGTCCAAGACAAACACTGTACCACCAATGAGCAAGGAAATTGCTTACAATCTAAGCCAGGCTCTCCGAGGCTTTTCTCATTCATTCATTTTCCTGCTGTAGTCCAGGGTCTGGGTAGCAATTTTTCTTTGGCTCATACAGGAATGCTTTCCTCAGGAAAGTGCAAAGTAAGAAAGAGAACAACAGATTTGTTGCCTTCTCCTGCTTGATGAATCCTTGCCTCCCTTCACTTTTGGGGTCCTTTTCCCTCCCTTTTTAATGTGCAGATTGAGTTGAGGGGAGCTGCCCCTGTCATGGACCTCTGCTATCCACCTTCCCCTGGTACACAGGTCTTGCAGAAGGGAATGAGAGGGAAGAGGGCTGTAACAGAGATCTGAAGGGGAACCAGGAGTGGGACAGCCAGGTGAGATATGAGGATACATTAGCAGGAGTAACCAGCCAAGGTTAGAGTAGGACGAGTACTGAAGTGGCAGACACAGCCACAAAACTGAGACATTCTTCTCTCGTGTACATGACCCACATACTTCTTCCTACATTTTTGGGTCCCTTCAGTTTTGGGGTAGAATGTTCAGAAACCAATATGGACTTCAAAGGGAGGGCACCTACATCTCCATCTATAGCTCACAGGGTGTGGTTCTGTCACCCACCTTCTTCAGCTGAAATTCTGCTACACAGACTTCTCTCTCCTCCCCATCTGCCAGCTGCCAGAACATTTTTTGTTCTCTTTTCCTACACTGCTTTTCACTACTGCATTATTTGGATCAATACAGCTCTAAACTAGGCCAGGGAGATAACCCAAGATAAAAAAGGATAAAACTCATGGTTTGAGCAAGCAATGGAAAAGGCTTTGCTTCTTTCCTTCATGCTGGACAAGGCCTGTGACAACGGAGCTGAATGACTGTTACATTTGTTTTAAGATTTATTAAAGTGCTCTTTCCCTTTCTATGTAACTGTTTCATGAGTTTGCTGTACTGCTTCAAAGACTAGTTAAAGTTACTGATAACCAGTTCACAGTTAACCAGAAAAGCTATTTTAAATTATTTTTCTTTTGGAGTCTTGGCCTGCCATTGCATCGAGTGGCTGATGGGTAACATGTAAAGGATATAGATGACTCTGAAATATAATGAGTGACCATACTCAATATTTTAAAGAGGTAGATGGTAAGGGGATGGAGATTCTTGATTTATCTGTTCTGAATGTAACAGGGAATTCACTTGCTCCCATCCTTACTGCCATTTCACAAAGCTGAACCAAAGATAGAAGTTACCAGGCAAACCTGTAAAGAAATACATTAAAACCCAGAAAGCAGTGTTTTTTGATCATAAATTTTCAGTCCAAGGAGCATAAGCTTCTCTAAATACAAGGCTCAGCAAACCTCAGCACATATGCTAGTGCCTTTTGAAATAATTAGCTGAAGTTGGATGTTGCTGCTCCAAGCTGTGCCTGCAACCTAGGCAAACAAATGCTTTTATTTTAATTAGAGTCCATTGTATTTTCAAGATTCTTACTTTTTACTACTGATTATACCCAGATGGTATTTGCACATTCTACAGCTTCCAATATTAAAATTTGTTTCATTATTCAGGTTTGAAATATGTACACCATAGCTTTGGTTTCATACATTTCAGTGGCATGCTTTGAGAAAGTACTTTTCATATTACTATACAAATAAATTATAAATCAAAACTCTTCACTATTTTACAAAGGGAAAACCTGCTTAAAGAACTTGATGCTTCACTACTTCCCAATGTAGGAACAACTTGGTTGTTCCCATCCTATTAACCATGTGCACATATTTAACCTGATGAACACAAATTGGTCCATTGGGACTACTCTACCACTTGAAAATGTTTGCAGTGCAAGTACTTGTATTGAGGTTAATATATAATGTGAAGGAAAATGAAAAACCTGTGACTAAGCCACTGAACTAGGAGACAGGCTTTCCTCCTGCTTTTTGATTAGGGTATAGAGCTAATTTATGCTGGGTTTATTTTTGGAGCATTCAGCAAGGCTATGTTACTGCGGCAGTAATTCTCATCTGCACAGGGTACAGGCTAAATAAGATTGTTCTGTTCAGGTAGAGCCTTGTACCCTTTATATACTTTGCATCCAGTGTAGATAATGACCCAAAGAGAGCACAGAGTCACAGTTTCTGAGTAGAGCTGACCTTGGCAGTGTTTTGAAGCATGCAAAATCAATATTGTTGAAGTCCTCCAAGAGTCTTGGAACAAAAACCCTGTATTCCGAATGATGATCATAGTGATTATTTCTCTTAAAGCCTATTTTCTTGGCACCTCAGCTACAAATACTCTCTGATGTAAGTGTTGGCAACATGAATAAAATCCAATTTCTTTACTCAACAGAATGTATTCAACTGAGTATAATTATGCATTTCATCTTTACCATTACCTGTCCAATAGAATTCTATTCTTTCAGAAGTTGGAAGAGATGAGCAGTCAGCTTGATATAATCTTCCATGGTGGAAAATCTTTTGCTATGTTCTTTGATTCTAATGAAACTGTAGCCAAGCACTCAGCATATCCTAAAGGACCATTTGAAGTCTATGTGTTCTTTATTAGTTATAGTGGGTTAGGGTTTTTTGTTTGGCTTGGGTGAGGTTTTCTTTTCTGGTTTTTGTTACCACTGAACACATCTGAGCAGATTACTGATGCACAGAAAGCTGTACAGAGATGGAGGCTAGAACAGCTGTTAAAGAAAGTTGTGTCCCTCAGCAGTCCAGAAGCTTTTCTTTGGGACAGATGGTGACTTGAACCCCAAAATGGACTGTGGGAACATACAGTCTGAACTGTTATCACACATAGTAATGCGCTCCCTACAAACCACTTTATTGAAAACTCCCAATATCCTCCTTGATTCCTCTATCACTTTGAAGTCTCTTCTATTATGCTCACCTAATTACTTCTGCATAATTCCAGTATCAGTCACATCAATGTCTTCTTAGCATTAGTTTGCTGTCTTTCTTTCCCTTCTAGTCAAATACAATCCATGTAACCTACCTATGGATACCTGCTATGAAGGCATGTGATTCTAGGCTAATCCTCTCAACCTCTTTTGCAGTCACTGAAAGGAGATACACAACTCTTCAGTTACTGCAGTTTTCTTTTAGCATCACATTTAATCTGAATCTGAGTCATAGGGATTTTCATCCCTTCTGGACTTGCACAGAATTGGAAATGTTCTACTATTCCCAGGTAAGAGAAAAACACATTATCTGAAGTCTAGGAAATGTGTGAAAAAAACACCAAGACATTTTTGCCATACAAATAGCATACTGTTCACAAAATGATTGCAGAATAGATTGCATGACTGCCAGACTTAGAGGATAATGGTTGGAGGCTGAATTGTCAAATTTTTCTTGGCTTGACTGAATGCACTCCATCTCCAAGTACAGGTACTATATACCTAATTAACTCATCATAAACCTTAAGTAAAAGCCACAAAATTCAGTGAAAACTATATTGGTGTTTCCTTTGTACTTGATGCTCTGAGAGCTCATTATAGTAGAAAAAACCCCCAAGTCTATGATTAAAAATCTTTAAGAAATATCATCTTTTCAGATCCCAAATGCATACCATATTTATGGAAAATTATCTCAGGTACTTACAAAACAAAAGACAATTAGTAAGTGGTAGCAACATCCTGGAATTAAGCTTCAGTCATTAAAGTTCATTTTCAGGCAAGATGCAATTACAAAAAATGGTGCAATTTGAAATGTGTGTTTCAAAGCACAGGGTCACAAAAGCTGTCAGGCAGTCACATCTTTTGAGTCACAACAAGGATAAAAGAAGAGTTACCATAAAGAACTCTGTTTTTTGGATGTGTTAAATGGTTCAGAGTAACTGAGAATATTTCCTATTGCATGCTGGAACAGTAAAGTATGCTTTATCAATCCATCTTTTCACACACAAGGGGTTAAGCTCTGGTGTCCCAGCAGAGCTTCCTGCTGTGAATGGGTTTGCTGAGATATAATGCAGGAGCTATAATGCTGCTCAAGTGCCAGCAGCTAGTCTAGGTAAGATGTTATGACCAAAGGTGCTTCACAAAGCTGAGGTGCAATTCAGCCTTTTAAAGACACTGTTAGCAGCTGGAGGATTATTCTGAAAGAATACTCTGAAAAAAAATTGTTGCACTGACTACTGGCACAATTCACCTATATTTGTTCACTTGTAGCCAAAGGCAGGAGAAAAATCAAACCATGCTTTAGGTGTGTTTTTCACTTTAAGTCAAAAATTATGTGCACATTCTGTATCTAGAAAATTGCACAAGATGAAAACCCATGTAGTTTGATGGCTTCAATATGGCTTTGATATTTGTAGCACGCATTCAAAAGAGGTTTTAAACATTGCCAGTAGGATATATATTTTAATACATAGTATTTGACAGTGCTGCATGCTCTGTGCTAAATTCAGTAAGGTCTAGACTGTGAATAAGATAGAAATAAAATAAATTTGCTGTGCCACTAATCCTGATTCTGTGTGGGTAATGCTCTGAATATTAGAGAATGTCAGTCCTTTTTTTCATCTGAAATTAAGTGGGGATTTTTTATTGTTTTGATTTTTCTAATCTATTAAAAAACTGATTAAGTAATGGGCCTGCAGTTCAGGAAGACTTCTCGGTATTTGGTTGTTCTGCTCATATTGTGATCAAATAATAAACTGACAGATGATATCTGTGCCATTTGATTATTTTTCAGATTAGTGGAGTCCAAGCATGGCCATCAGAAGAACCAGATCTTACTCATTTGTCTTAATTTCATGTAAATGTGAAGAAGTTTGAAGATTTTAATTAAAAGAAGATAAATTTTCAGCTGTAATTCTTGGTTTAATTTTACACTGTTTTTTCTTTTACACTGTATATTAATAGCCACTTTATGATTAACTTGCAGTAGGACCTAGGGCATGATATACAAAACCAGGGTAGGAAGGAAATTAAAGTTATGTGAACTGTAGAACCAAAATTTCTTCTCTCTGTAGTTATACAGTTACTTTCCTTTGATATGAGGACTTCTGGCTATGTTGAATATTTATGCACCAGTGTTTCCTAGCAAAACTATCAGAGGTGATGTGAGGTCATTTTGCAGTATTGTTCTAAAGATCAACACTTGGAGCAGAGTAGAGGACTGCACCAGTTTTCAGTGTGGCAATATGCTGGGAGCAATCAAATTCCTCTGAAATCAGAGTAACTGTCAGTGCTAATTAGCAGAGGTGTGAAACAATGATGTCTTTTTAATCAAGAGGCCTCTCTAGGAGCCAAGCTTATGCACATAGTTTATAGTATTTACATTGTGTTTAATTGGGACACCTCTAAGGCTTCTCACTGGATAACTGGGACAGTTGGAATTGGATCTGGTGGCTGATTAACTCCCAGTTAGAGGTAATTATGAGAGTAGGAACCAAGTGTTCCAATAAGCACTGCTCCACCCCGTGCTGTGATGTGCTTTGCCACACATCTCTCACTGTGCCCTCGTGTTCCTCAGTCAAACTCAAAGCTGAGGGAGCTCCACTGCCTTGGCTGCAGCTGCCAACACTGTGATGTTCTAGGAGGAGTGGTAAAGGGTGTGTGTATGTCATGTATGTCACCTTCTTCACACATCACACCCTTTCAGAAAGGTATTTTGTCTGTGTAAAGTCTTTATTTTTGCCCTCAGAGTCCCAGCTGGTGCTGTGTTAAATGTTGGTCACAGGCTTTTGGCTGTCTACAGGAAGCTTTGCTGATCAAGGAAAACTGGGAGCAGAGCAGCCAGGCTGGTCATTGGCAATGGGAGATGGCAGAAGATGCAGGCAGCCAACAGAAAAACATGAGTGTGATTGTGAAATCAGAAATCTGCAACCACGTGTGGGCAAAGCAGCAGGTGGAGAGAGAGCAGTGCAGCAGATGTGCTCACATCAAGCTGGGAGGTGGCCAAAAACCTTACCTGAGGGTTGTGACTGGTGGAGAAAATCAGAGCTGCTAAAGTGACCCAGGGCAGGTTCTTTTAAAGACTGAGGCTATTCCACCAGAAAAGACTGAAATAGGAAAGGACTTGGGGAATAGATGAAGGAGGTTTTAGTGAGGAGTGTGGACTGCTCTTGGGAGACACAGAAATTGGATTTGGGAGGGTTGAAGTGCTTTTGGGAAGTCTGAGGAGCTCTGGATGAGCTGAGAGGCACCAAAGAGATCTGTGGCTGTGGAATAGCTTGGTAAGAAGGTAGAGAGTCCAGAGAGAAATCAGTGGGAAAAGGGAAATTCAAACACCTGGAGTTAGGAGTCACACAGGTACCTGAAGAATCACCATAGGACACCCACCCACCAATGTGTCTGTGAGTAAAATCCCTCTCCTCATAAAGAGCTGAAACTTGTCCCTTTACTGCTTTAATTTAATATGCATCTGAATTTTTATGAATATGTGGTAGGGAGAAAGAAGGTTAAGATAGACAGAAGATCTATCGGAGAATACAATTGTGCCATACCAACAACAAAATAATAACTAAGAAGTGTTTTTAACAGGAGACTTAAAAGTGTTTTTAACTGGCTAAAATAATTCATAGAAGTAGAGTTTGAGCAGCCAAACAATGCAGGGAAAACAATAAGGAATGTGAGTGATAGAAAGTACCTCCATTTCAGTGGCAAAAATACTCCTACAGAGCTCAGTGGCATGTCTAGTAGGAACATAAAATGCTAGACAAAGTATGTGTGCCAAAACTGCAGGAGACAAGATGAACCTCTGCAATCTGCAGAACAGAGAACTGTTCAATGTACTTACCCCAAAATAGAAAGTCTTCCTGGAACCTGACATGATGGGGTCCTGCTATACCACTGCACTGCTGTCTTCATAAAAAGCAACAAGAATGGTAACATTTTACCTTACAAAAAGGGATGGGAAGCAGATTTCTCATGGGGTAAGGCTTTTTATTTGTGTTTTGTACAGAGTTAGTATAAGAAATGTCAATTAATTATCTCTAGCATCATCTGCTTATAGATGATATGTTAAACCTATGGTTTTCATTTATGTATATTAATTTCTATCTTTGCAAAATGTGTGTGCCTCAATTCCTCAAAGTTTTGGTTTATAGATGAGTCAGCTCTCCATTTTAAACCAGCCTTTTTCTTTTTCTTGTGGTTTCTTTTGTTTGTTTTTCAAGGTTTCTTTGTGTTTTGTATATTTTGATCCTAATTAGATGTTAATATTCCAAAGAATTGTGTGCTCCTTGACTTTGGAGAGCAGTGATAATGTCAGTTACTGTCAGTCTTGTAAGTCAGATTCCTCTATGTCATGGACCTGGCCACGATCCCTATACTTCCTTAAATTTTGAAATATTTCGTATTGGAATCACACTGAATTCCTTGAGGTTTAACCTGTTTCTGTATATCTCTTCATTCCTACAGCCTTGTAGAGTGTTGTGCAGAGTATCTCTTGACAGTTTTTAAAGGATGTGCTCTCCTGAGCCCCAGACATCTCAGAAGAGTGAGGCCAACTGCTGAGCTGCTGGCCTGGCAGGGAAACACAAACCCTCACTTAGGTGTTACAGATATGGGCTAAGAATATAACCAGTACAAATGAGCTGGAGCACAAGACCAGGTTAAACAGCATGTTGTTGCTTTGGGTTTTTTCTTTCTTGAAAGACTGTTGAAAAGCTATTCTACTTATCCCCTAGTCTGTTTTTTATTGTCATTGTATCTGGTTTTATGTTACATACTCTGCTTAAAAGACAAGTGAGCAACATGATGCAGAAACCAAAGCAGTAAATATATGCCCTCTAAACTTCTGAGGCTTTATCAAGGTGTCCCAGACTGCAACAGCAGCCCTAATTGAGAAGGACAGTGGAGAAGTGAGGTTTGAAAAGGTAAAAAGGAAAGTGGAACCAAACCTCAGTTCAGTGTTTTTATTCTATTATTCAGCCAGAACTGTTTGTAGTTAAAACATAATAACAGAAAACTGTTACTGGAACTGGCTAAACAACCCAGCTTAAGTCTATTTCCAAAGGACAAGATGGAGAGTCCCCTCATGCTGTTCACATCTCCAAAAAATAACTCCTGAGGACTGCCCTGGAAAAGACATTCCAATCCAAAGTTCTCTGCAGCCATGCTGCAGGTCCATCACATTGTGCACAGAAGACAAATCTCTCCTTCCACTCCTCCCTGCCTCAGGCTTGTTGAAACTGTGACCCCATCTCACTGCCCTGTACCAGGGATTCTATTGAATGCTTGGTGTTGTATGACACTGTTTCAAAACAAATCACTGGGGGCTGGTGTTTAAACTCTGTGTCCCATTTCAGCCCATTGTTGGTCTGCAAACAAATGTTTGTTGGGGTAAAAATAAGGAAGGTACTTGTTACTGTGTTATACATCTCCCTTTCTTTTTCAATCCTGTTTTTGGTCAAGCTGAGCACTAAACAGAAACCTGTTTTGAATTCTTGGGCTGTATTTCAGCCCATGTCTGTAGCATGGTGAAGCATAACTGAGACAGATTTTCATGTGTATCTAGCCAACTTTGGCACCACTGCCTTGCCTCTGGGCAGTAAACAAATTTAGGCACTCTAAGTTACATAGAGCTGTGAGACAGACTCACCTTTGCTTTCTGAAAACCACTTCTTGGAGGGAATGGCTTTCCTGACAAGCATTTTTTAAGGTTTAATTTTGAAAGTATAACTTATTGTCTTTATGTATTTAATATTGCTAAGCAGAATTTTAGAAAGGCTTCTTTTTACTGTATTTATTTAGTAATGTCTATGAGATTAGTATTTCAAAAGGAAAAATCAATAGCACTTCACTGTAGACAAGTAAAGACAATATAATGCCTAACAGTCTTTTCACACTAAAGCAAAACATCTCTGAAATGTATCTTTGCCACTAATGCAATGCTTTCCAGCCTTTTTTAGTAACCATACTTTCTGTACTGGGAATGTTGTAGCAAACATTTTAGGATCAATTTAGTAGATGAAAAAATAATAACAATAATTTTTCCGTGTCAAAACATTTTGAGAAATGGGAAGAACTACAGAGCAAGTGCCATTTTATTTCTAAATAAGCCCAAATTTTAAACCCCCCTTTCTGTTGTATTCACATTTAAAATGGGCTAGAAATGGAATTGAGGGGGAAAAAAACAAACCACATAACAAAAAACACTTCCATAATGCAAGCCAAATCAAACAGATATTGCATCGTAATCTTGTGATGAAGGCAGTTTGGTCTGAGGCTTTGCTGAGGTACTTGAACCATTTGGAAAAACTCTTCTTTATTTTGAGCATTCTGAACAATGCAAAACTTTCCATAAGGGGACAAAATATTATTCCTCAGGAATAAGTTTACCTATATCAAATTAAAGAAATATATGAAAATCACCACGAACAAAACAATGCTTAGGACAATGACCCCTTGCAGAGACTTTAATGATCACTTGCACAGTTGAATGTGATCTTTATTTCACTTGCACTGTCCTTTTGTTACTGTCTTTGCTCACAGAACTATGCTGTCTGAAGATTTTTCAGATTTCTGACAAAGTGATCACTGTGATTTCATTTCCAGTGCCGTGTTTCCTTTCTGCTGTGGCTTGTGGTATAACAGGAGGACAGTGCTGCCTGCCATTGCTTGGACCTGAGGGTCAGCCACCCATGCAGTCCCTGCAGCTGTGCAGAGCCCCATTGCTCAGTAGAGTTCACTTCCATAATCTGATTTTACTTGTAAATTTGGATGCAGCAAAAACTTGTTGTTCACTTACTGTACATGGAATTGTACATGTCAATTATCTGAAGGGATTTATTGCTTGAATTGCCATCATCTTGAGCTATTCAGTAGCTGCAGGATACAGACAGATTTTCATGAGGGAGATGAAAAACACATATCTGATATAAAAGCAACCCACTGCTAAATTGCACCTCTCTGTTTCAACACACAGGATAAGCAGAGCCCTTCAAAGAAAAAAGCAGCCAGAATCTGGAGTGCTGAGCACTTTATTTTCACTATCCTTAGGCTAAAAAATAGTATAATAAGGGAAAGATTCTATCACCTCATTTTCTCTTTGCAATTCCTGGTATGTAATTTTCTTGTAGGTAATTTTTTCTTTCTGGAAATAATTAGAAAGAAAGTTAGCTTTGGTCTGTGAAAATGCATTTTTCTTTGCATTGAGAGACCCATTCAAGACTATGAAGAGTCAGAAAGCCCTTTGCTTTTAAAGTATGGGAGAAAAGGAAATAACACTGGAAGTCTGAGAGCTGCTCCCTCCTGTGAGCTCTTTCTTTGACTGTGTTGTGCAGTCTGAGATCTTGGCTGGCACCTTCACTTCAGCCCTCCCTCTAGAGCCATACATCTCTCCTCTGTATACAAAAATATGCAAACAGTTTATTATCATTACCTGACACAATTAAAATATTCAAGATAAGACTGAGCTCCCAGCTTAGCCCCACTTCTGCACACTCTTAAGAGATGGTCTGTGCTCAGATACAAGATCATGAGTTAGCCTCAGGTCTAGTAATTATTGACCTGACCTAATGCTATTAAGTCAATGGGAACATCTAATGAGTTTCAAAGGACTTTGGGTCAGGATTTTTGTGCATAGTAAATCCAATGATGCATTAAGACACCCCTTAAATTTTGCTTTAAAACACTGACATTTGGAAAGGTCAGTCTGAAAGAACCTTTGAACTGGCAATTAAGAGTAAGCAGAGGTAAAATAATAAATTATTATCTCACAAGGAGCTTGCTTCAACATATTCAAAGTAAGATATTTACATTCTTCAAGAATGGTAAATGGAGAAATAAAATACCCCTTATTTCTTATGTTATGCCTCTATGAATGTTTCCAGGGTTTTATTATAGTTGTTGAGTTTTCCAAGTACAATGCCTTAATAGCTTTTAACCTCAGTGATTGTTGGAAAAGAATGGTTCAGTCCTTCAGCTGGCACTTTTCTCTGACACATTTAAGGAGTTAGCACAGCCAAGAAAATTAGAAAACAAAATAGCTCAACAAGGGCACTTGGTAGTCATTGCTCAATGAGAGCAGCAGGCAAAGACAGAGCAGCTCTCACTACCTGTGATAAGATTCTCTAACATTTACAATTCACTGCTGCAGTTGCTGTTCAGTCAAGACCTGCCATTTCAAGTTTCAGCACTTACTGCATCAATGTATCATGTTTAATTCTGTAAACTCCAGAAATAAACTGATTTTGTTGTTGTTGTGATACTGGGACATGCAGTTACTGTGCCCTGAGCTAGACAGCACATAAAAACATGTTTAACTGGGTTAAAAAACCAGTTTGTCTTAGGTCAGTAAAAAGCACAAGAGAAGTGATAAAATTCAGCCCCTGGAAGAATCCAAAAACTTCTGCAGTGTTTATACAGACTAAAGTTGGCATTCTCATATAAATAAATCAAAAGTGATAGACTCCACACTTGTGAACATCACTGTCCAAGACAAACCAGATAAAAGAAAACTCATATTTTGGTTGGTGTTACTAAACAAAGGAGAGCAAAATGACAAGTCTTTACAACTTGCACATGGTGTGACTCTTGAGCTGTCTCGTGTAGGGCCAAGGGTTGGGCTTGTTGATACTTGTGCATCCCTTCCAACTCAGGATTCTGTGATTCCAGTTTATACTCATTAGTTAGTCCTTCAATTCCATCTGTAACCAGAGTGAGTTTGTTGTTAGGGAGAACACTTAGTCTCATCTTCAGCCTTGTGGCTGATGGATGCCTGGAAGTGAAGGGATAATGGAGTTATGAAAGTGGACTTAAATTTTCTGGGTAGTCACTAAAATAATATTTAATTAACTTTTAACTTTCTGTAACTTAGTGTCCTGATTTCAGCTGGAATAAAGCTAATTTTCTTTTTAGCAGCTAGTACAGTGCTGTGGTTTGGATTCAGTATGAGAATAATGTTGGTAACACACCGATGTTTTTGTTATTGCTAAGCAGCCCTTGCCCTGTGTCAAGGATTTTTCAGTGTCTCATGCTCTGCCAGTGATGAGGACACACAGAAAGCTGGGAGGGAGCCTGGCTAGGAAAGGCCACCAAATTGGCCAAAATTATGTTCCATACCTTAGAACATCATGCTCAGAATACAAACTGGGGGAGTTAGCCAGCAGTGGGATGGTGATCACGGCTCAGGGACAGCATGGTCAGCAGTCAGCAGGTGAGGAACAGTTGTATTGTGCATCACTTGCTCTTTGGGTTTATCTCCCTCTCATTTTTATTACAATTATTGTTATGTTCATTTCAGTTATAATACTCTCCTTATCTCAATCCATGAACTCTATTTTCTTTTCTTTCCTGATTCTCCTCCCCACTTCCTTGGTGAGAGTGGGCAGGGAATGGGAAGTGAGTGGGCAGCTGAAATTGAACCGTGACTCTTAATTGCCATTGTAGACAGGGTGACCTTCTAGAGCAATAAACTGGATGCATTCCTACAAGTAAGCTCTGTCTGGCAATAAGCATGGCCTCTCAGTCAGGCTGAAGATTGCTGTGTTGCTGTGGGAACAGTGGGTTTCCACTGCTGGCTCTGGGAGGAGTGATTACCCAAAATGTGTGGCAGGGTTGTAAGCAGCTTTTCATGGAGCTGCAAGAACCACTTCAAGGACTGATGATGCCAAATTCTGCATATGTGGAAGAAAATTTCCTTTTTCAGATGCAATACAGTGACTTTTGACAAGTGGAAATATGGGTGTGATATACAAAGTGTTCTGACACACTCTTACTAGCCACATTCCAAAAGATTGCTGTGGTCAAGTAGAAACTAATTGGGGCAGACTTTCTAATAGTTAACATGGGACAGTCAGGGACTGTCTTAGACTATGGAAAATAATGACCAATGTGTATGCTGGCTCATAATATCATGCTAATAATATCATGAAAAATGAACTGAAAAGTTCTTGCCCCAGGAAAGTAACTGGACGTCAAGGTGTAGAAGATGGAACATCCTGCCATCAAATGAAATTTGAAATCTTAAGCAACTTCATGACGGAAATAAATGTTTAAAATCATCAAAGACAAAATTATTAAATAAAGAAAGGGTAATAATAAAGAAAGGTAAAAAAGCTTATGGAATCTCAGCATATAAATACCTACTCAGAGCTGACCAAAAATGAAAAAAAACCCAAGCACAGATGCAAGAAAACTGATAAATATCAGTTGCACCTCAGAGTGAGCTGCACCTGTGTCTGGGGACAGCACTGCAGAATTAGTCATCTGTTCCAAAGTTCATTTTCTGCTGCTCCCTTTCATGTAAGCCCAGTTCATCCCTCACATATCATCAGACAGAGGTTGCATCTGACAAAGGAGGTTTCTTTTTAATAAGGTGCTGCATCTTATGCTAAAAAGTCTTGAACTAGTCCCTGTGGACCTATGTAGACCCTGTAGAACACCTATATTCACCACAATTGATGGTCCCTGGCATATCTCTTCTGAAGTAGTACTGTCAGAGGAAAAAAAGTGTCTTTTTGGATCTCCACTGGCTTATGGCTCATTAGATGTCACCTTATTCACTGACCTATATAAGAAACAAATTCAGAACTGTAATTTTTGACAGCGTAAAAATGCATTTTGGTCCAGGCAAACTTGGCATCTAGTGAGAATTTTTATTATGGAGACAGCATCCCTTGTAATCAATGTAGCTGAGAGAAGTGTCAGCCTTAATCTTTTAACCAGCACAACAGTAAAATTAAATATTTGCCATAAAGGCTAATTCAAGTCCAACTTGCTGCTTTCTTTGCCCTATTACTACTGCTGTAATTCTCTGGGTCTGTCAAGTATGTTGACAGTTTTGCAACATTAGGAGGGAGGTAGCTCATGACAACTGTTTTGTACCTCCATCAGATAAAACTCATAGATAAAACTCCAGCTTCAGTAAGCCCAGAATGGATCTGAGATGGCTTATGGAAGTGCCCAAAAACACATGCTGAGTCTTTGTCCTGTCAGATGATCACCCCTGGGCAGGTAGCTGGATGCTTGTATGTGTCACATCTCACCAACAGATGCCCCCCATGTGTCATGCACCCCATGCAGTTGCTCTTCCCTGTGATGTTGATGTGTCAATGGCACCGTATGATCAGGGAGCAAATAAACATCTGGCCAGATGAGATGTCTTCCAGTGCCAGAATTCATACTATCCTTTTATTTACATTATTGATCCTATTTCACACAACCAGTGAGTAAGATTATAGTCTTTGAGAGCCTAAACCAGTGAAGACTCCCCCTCTTCCAACTGCAGTTCACATCCAATCTGTCTTCACTAGCCAGTTCAGGTTGAGTTGGATTCATGAAGTTAAATAGCAGAGAACCTTGCTTTTGACATACAATTGTGATGTTAAAATCAGTCAGGAAAATGTAATTCATTGGTTCCCACTAAAGCTGCACAGCAAGACCTGGAAGCAAAATTGAGACCATTATCTCTTGTTCTGTTGGACAAAAAAGCAACACTCTCCAACCTAAACTGTGTCTATTCTGCTGTCTTAGAGCCAGCATTGTTACCCAAGTATCTGTCTGTCCAGATGGGCACAGCACCTAGTTCTAGATTGTTGTGACTGCTTTAACTCAGTCATACAGAAACAGTTTCTGGGCATAGGTGATTTCATGTTTCTGTTTACATAAATCTGTGGGCATTTCTAATGAGTTTATGCTCCAGCTGGTCTGTAAACTAAGTTACACAAGGCCAAGCGAGTTGTCATGACATCAGGCTATATTTGATCACACAGTCTACAAGGGGATCAGACAGACTTTAAAAGTCTTGGCACAGAGTCCAGTAAAACATCTAAATGGTTATAATGTATTCATTGTTTAATTCCTTTGAAAGGGAGCCTTTACAGCCTGTACAAAAAGCCAATTAAAGGATAAAACAAACCTAAAAGCTGAAATTATGATGATGCTGAATTTAACATTCTAGTTCAGAAAAACAGCTCAATGTTTGGAGGATGTCACAGAGCCATTGTGAGGGCCCATGGAATTATGCTTGTGTGTTCTTTTGACAGCCTACAAACACCAAGGGAGCAGCGTAGTTTCTCTAGCAGGAAAATACAGAAAAATTTCAACTTTATCCTTCTTGGTTTTGTCCTTCAGATAGAGGTGATAAAGTAGACATTATTCTGAAGATACAAAAAGCAGTGAGTCCATGCTGCATGTAAGAAGGTGAACAAAGGCAAATGTGAAAACTTGTGTAGGGGAAGTAAATATTTATTTGTATGGTATTTAAGTAATTTTATTTTACCATCTTTCATGCATTTCATCTCAGATTTTATTCCCTCATAGTTTCACATACCTATACCCACAAATACCAGGACATGGGTGCCCAAGTATTCTGGCCAGGAGCACCAGCACGGAGCACAGGAGCTGCTGAGTCCTTGTGCACCTCTGATGCTCTTTTGACTGGCAATGGGGGAACACTTTGGCAACAGATCATTTATACTCTTTATGAGTTCCTATGGGAAAGTCCTCTGCTTCAGAATCTTGCTTATTTCAGTCTCTATGGATTGCAAACAAAGTCACATCTCATTATGTGTTCTTCCTTGCTTGTTTGAAATCTGTGCCTGTTTTTCTGGTGGACTAATAAGAAAAGTGTATGTGATTTGGTGCAAGCTGGCAGCTCAGCAAACTCCACAGCTCAGAGAGGAAAGAACAGCTGAGAACCATCTATAAGGCACCTCTCATTCCTCTGCATAGTCATGGATCCAGAGAGTCATTTAAGTGATTTTGTGTCAGTACAAGAGGACCTGAACATAAGACTTGCCCTAACTAGCAAGAGTAATAAGAGGAAAGACTAGGTTAGTGCAGGATTCAGTGCAGCCTTATACCAGCAGTCCTTCATCCCTTAGACTGCACCATCCCCTCCATAGTTTCTCTCTGTTTGTAGTGTTAATCTGATGTAGTTGAAGATTGAAATCTTTATTTGCCCATTCAGCCAACCCAGGACATGTCCATTGGTGGTTGGAACTGGAATTTGTATATATCCCAATGAAGGTTAAAAAAAAAGGCAAGTGTATGTGAAAGCCATGATTTAAGAATCAAAGAAAGTGTTAATTGTAGGTATATTATATAGCAACAACACTAACTATTTTCTTTTCTCCCTTTGTCTTTAAAAAACACATAAAAAAGCCATATCTTTACTAATCTGCTGTATTTTCATCAGATCAAACCCAAGTTCTCACCAATGGTACCTAATAAGGTGCTTAAATCAAAAAGTGGATTGTTCCATATAAAATGGAACAAAGCCGAAGTTCATTACAGTCCACAAGCCAGTAATACAAAATGGCAATTTCATGTAAAATTTTAGAAGTTCTTACCCCTTATATAACCAATTTTGAGGAGAACAGAACTGGGGTCTCAACCCCAATGCAATAGATGCACTTGAATGGATATGTATCAGCATAAGTGGAATGAAGCTCTACGGCAAAAATAATTGGAGTACGTTTCTTAAAAATCTGTGCATTGAAATGCCATATTTTACGATCATTTACGTGTTCAGAGACATCTGAGCTCAAAGCAAACAGATGCATGTTTGATTGTTCAGCCTGCCTGCACAATAAAGTTTCAAGATATGACAAGCTTGCATGTAGAAAATTATATTTGTTTAATAAATTTTATTCTGAGTCATGAAGTCTTGTTTTTATAAAGTGACTTTTTAAGATTAGCTCCTGCTTCCTTAAAAAATCTTTCTTTTAGCAGAATTAATTTCAGCCTCACAAATATGATATGATATGAAAGAAAGGAGATACTATTGAACAGAGAAACTCTTTTTATCAAGATGCCAAAAATGAATACTGAAATTCTTTTTACAGTAAAATCGGTGGTTTTTCCCACACCACTGATAGAATTTCATTTTTAGATCTTCTTTTTCAAATCATAATATCTGAAAGGATGCTTAGAGTGTTCTGGAAGAATCTGTACCATGTCACTCTCAACTGGGTTGCTAAGAATCAGCTCAATTTTTGCTTTTTTCAAGAGGCTGATTAGAGCAATTGTACCTGAAGGGGAGACTGATGATTGTGGTCTGAAGAAAAGTGGGATTATTTCTCACAGACAACAAGCTCTGCACCACATGTTTTAAAAGACAAATATGTGCATTTCCCTGCAAAGTGGCATGCACAGCTTTGCAGAAGGAACTGAAGAATACAAAATGCCTCTTTTCTTTATGTTTGTTATTCTGATTTCCACCTTCTAACAATTCATTTCATTCCTACTGTGTGAGCAAACCACCATTTACAGGTGACCTCTAACAAACCAAGCATAATACACTACTGAGTTTCAGATACCTGAAACCATAAAAAATATACTCACAAGAGCTTATTTCTGATGAACTTGTAGCTATATCCACACAAGATTTTAGTACTGATAATACATCAGCTTTTACAGCTGCCTAGTGCAATCTGTAGCCTTATGGACAATGGGACTCACTACAGAGTACATCAAAGTACCTGAAGGAAGGGATCAGCAGAGCCAGTGTCCTGGAGGGGTGACAGCTGATGGGAAATACTGAAGAGACAAATAAGCTTATCTTTTCACACCATTTTCAGTGATATATGTTCCTTAGGCAGTGAAAAGACACTCTTTTTTGATATTAAACAGCTGTGTTAATTATGTTTTACCTCTTCCAGTTACTTGTTATCACTGGCAAGGTGTTCATCACTGTCCCTACAGACTGGCAGGGAACAAATGACACACTCATCTCCTTTGAGAAATCAGCAGGGTTCATTTAGATCATCTTCACTGACTTGGTAATCATATTCCTGACTGCAGGAAGCAAATATAGAAGACTTCACACAGCTGCTTCTAGAGGCAGAGCTGTGAAGACAAGTTTATCCCCTGGAGAGGGAATACTGGGGTGCTCCTACCTCCATCAGCAGAGCTATTGAAGGAGCTGTTGATTGCACAGTCCTTCATCAAATATTCTGCCCACTCAGGAAATTATCTGTTGCTTCTGGTCACATTCTGTCTCAGAATTTGTTGCATCACACTCCCCTTTAGATGTGGGTTTGGGATTCTGTACAGAGCACAGTGATCTGTACCTCCTGTGTAGAAGTGCCCCTAAACATAAGAGGTGATGGATTGCCTGAAAATTAAGAGAGTCATAAAATCAGCCATTTTGGCATTCTCTTCAGATAAGCCTTCATAATTAGATTTGTCCCAAAAAGGATGGTTAGACAGTATGTGGAATCCTGAGTTAATTGGTAAGTCCTTGGTGTCTGTTGAACATTTTTGCATATGGCTTGAGAGGAAAAAATCACATATATCTTAAATTTTCCTGCAGGTTTTTAAAATAGTGGATGATCTTAATGATTTGTGATGCATGTTTTTTGATCAGAGTGAATTCTTTGTTAAGAATTTTAGGAGGATATGCTGTTGACATAGAGTGCAAGCTGTTGTTTATCAAAAACCCAGAAGGTTATTTGTGTGGGATAGGATGAAATGCTTTTTGTCTCTCAGCCTACTATTTCAGGTCTCTATTTCCTTCAGAAGCAGGTGTGAGATGAAAGAATCTTTTCTTCCTTTTGGAAAGCAAAAGAACAAAGTTTTAGTGTACCATTTACCTTAATGTTATGAAGAATGGTATTTACAAATTTATGTTGTGCCAGTGTCACAATTTTTTATCATGAAGATAATTGTTCTGAAACAGTCTTTTAGTCATGAATAATTTTATATTTGCCTGACTCATTTTGTCTTGCAATTAAATAAGATGTGTGTATGTTTTGATCTTTAAAGATGAATACCAAGAAGTATGTATGCCAAGAAGTAATTGAATTATTTTGCATGTATTATGATTTTGCAATTCAGAAGTGTTTAGCTAAATAGACTTAGTCTTGTTCTCTAATGGACTTAATTTTGTTTGGTTTTTAATGATTCTATTATCTCCTTGACAGTGTGACATCTCCTTTTAGGAGGCTAAGCACTGCAATAAAAATATCGTATTCTGGTTCTCAGGAAATAATCACCCATTGTAAGAGACATGTAGCTGACCTTCATTTTCAAGGTTGTTTCAAACATTCTTAATCACTTGTCACTACTTCAACTTAAAGCTTCAACCAGCATCTGTCAAGGCACCTGCAGTCAGGTCATCTGTCTGGCATGGCTGTATCAGACCAATAAATATTCTCTTTTTCACCAGCCTCAGATCTGCATCATATCTTGTTATTTTGTCATACTAAATTTTTTGCTGCAGCTCATGTATTATTTCTGTTGAAGTCAACTACTTAGCATTCAAGTTTTATTCTAAACATCCTTCATCTGGATCCATTATCTAAGCTTTCAGGTGTATTGTGTAGCTGTAGCATCTCTTGATCACTTCCTCTGTTTAGAGGTATGTTATAACACCCCACAGTGCAGCTCAGTCCAAATCATGACTCACATGTCCATATTTTGTATAAAAGCAAACATCACATTAGAGTGATCTTTTTCATATTCTTTTTGATTTGTTTCCCAATCCTTTCTTTCCTTTACACTTACCTACTCATTAATAGGCACCAATGCATAAAACCACACATGGTATTTATGATTTCATGGGAAAATCTTGCTAAATCTTATTGGTTTCTGAAAGAGCCTGACTCTGAGCAAACAGCAAGTCAGAACCTCAGAAAGGTGAGCAAATGGTTTGGAGCTTCCAGATATCTTACACATAGAAAAAAAAAGTGGAGGCAAATGCTCCTAAGGAAATTGGGAAGAAACCCAAAATATTTAGGCACCTTAAATGAAAGGAAGCCTGCTGAAGGTCCAGTGAAAACTTAAAATCCACAGTTCCCAAGGGATTTGTTTATATATTGATTTATTTTTTAATTTTTTTTTAACTGAAGATACTTTACCTGCTGCAAGTTCAGTCTCCTGGAAGAACAAGCAAAGCTCAAAAGCCAAAACAAAACCCAAAACAGAACCCAAAACAGAACCCAAAACAAAGCTTGCCTGATCTGTATAGCTAAGTACCCATCTCCTATGTGAGGAAATATAAAAGTACACAATGATTATGTCTGGACATCTCTCTAGGAAGATACATACAGAGAGTGGAAGTTCTCCAATCTAGGAAACACAGGAAGAGTCAACAGCTGAAAGATGAAGTTGCAAAATTGGGCTAAAGTAAGACACACATTTTAACAACTGAGAAAATCAGTCATTGCACTACCTTACAAATGTTGTGTAACCTTTACTTTGTTATTTTAAAATCATGATTGGTTTCCCTAGAAGATATGCCTGGCAAAAAAAAAATGGGCAGACATATGGCATGAAGGACAGAGTCATCAAAGGCCACCAGTCATGATGGTCCATGTGTGAATTTTTGTCACAGGCTGTCCTGAAATTGCCAAATGTGAGAAACATAGTCTTTATATGAAGTATTTTACAGCACATGCCCTCTTTCCCTTATATATTTTATTGGTTACTTTAAGAGATGTGCTTTAAACTGTCTGACAGTACTTATGTTCTTAGAGATGAAATACAAGAAATTAAGAGAAGAAAAAGGAAGTTATATTACATGTTTGATAGACTCACACAAATAATTGCTGTAACAATTACATCTGGGCTTCAAATATCTGAAGAAAACTTCTTTGTGTTGTATGAAAATTGCAACATTCCTGAGACCAAGAAAATTCATTCATTGGCCCACTTTTGAAATGGGCCCTGATAGAAATTAGATGATGTGTGTATAATTGTACAATGATAAGTCAAGATGTGTTGAGTGATAATTGCAACTCAGAAGAAAGGTGCTTTTAATAGGCTATGTCTTAAGAATATTCACCTGGTTTTAGTGCACAGTCAAAGAACATGCTAGGAATCGAAGTCAAGACAGAAGGGCAACAATGACTTCCCAACAAATCAAAGCAAATCAGCTACTCCATCAAGCAAGCAGGATTTGGGAAGGAATCACAGTAACATACCATTCTTGAGTTAATAGTCTTTGGCAAACAGGTGTGTATAAATTACAAATGGTGTGTTGACTCATCTTAGGATATATTTCCCCATAGAAGATGTGAATACTAAGGAGAACACAAAATAGCATTGAGGTCAAATGTATTCTAAAGATTGATACATAATCATAACCTTCTTTTTTCCACTAACCAAAACAAACAGGATCTGTGGTCATAGTAAATAGTAAATTAGTGCAGGCAGATGAAAAAAGAAACTAGGTATTCAATTTTTTGTTGAGATGAGACTGTCAACAACTGCACATGAATGTCAGGCATATTCCAATACCTATTTATTCTGTCTGTATTATTATTATCTGTAGTGTAATTACCAAACTAAAAGTGTCCCAACAGCAATTTGTAGTTCCTGTAAAATATGTTGGAACAAATGTGTTTAGTATGAGGCTCAGAAAGATTAAGTTTCAACTGTGAGAAGTAAAACAAGAAAACCATGTGTAAAAATTCAGAATGAAAAATTAGTATCCTCAAAATAGTGTGCTGGATTTAGCACAAGTGTCCAACCTGCACATTTTAAGGGCAACAATGCAAACCATGCAAATTGGTTTATAAATATATATGAACTGAGCATGGCAAAAAATAGGTAAGATTGATACATTCATTTCAAAAGAAATTAGGGAAAGATTGGAAGGTGAATGTATAACCCACTCTCACCCCCAGCTTTGAAATCCTTGAATTCCTTTCTGTTGCAGTGAAGGTTGGGCTCAAACAAAGGCAGCTGCTGCAACAAACAGCAGCAGTGAGGCTGCACAGCAGGACCCTGCATGGATGCTAAGGCCAGGAACATCCATAGCCAAACCCAAGCAGGCAGGTTGTCATGTTGTCGTGGGATGATCTTGTATTCCCCATCGCCTGCTGGAAGGTTTTTTTTGTGCCTTCGGACTGCAGCCGGGAGGACTCTTCACGGCGGCTCGCCTGACCTTGCAGCCGGAATGTTTACATACTTTTGCCCGGCTGGAGACTTTTTTTCCCTCTGCTGGTAGCAGAGGAGGAGGGGCTGCGGCCAACTTTTTTCTCAGCTGTCGGCTGGAGAGGAACGGAGATCTGCTTCTGCAGCTTCTGCTCCTTTCTGGACGGTTTTCAGCTCGTTTCCTTCGTCCGAGACCAACTCGTCATCTCTGGGACTCGTGGTTGGGACCCCTCGATCCGGCGGGGGCCCGGCTGGGCTCGGGCCTTGGGCCTGGGACACGTGAGAGAACTGTGGGGAAACCCATCGGCCTCCACCTCGGGGAGGGGAGGGGGGAGCTCGTTTTGTTGAATAAACAGGGTTTTTTTCACTCTCGTTTGAGAAATTCTTTCTCCCGAACCCGTGAGGGGTGGGTGCTGCCGGGACCTGCTTGCTTGGCTGGCAGGAGAGAGGAGAGAGACTCCCTTCCGTGTTGTTTCCTCCTCGATTTGTGTCCAAACCGGCACACATGTCCTGCTACAAGCACTATAGACACAATAGGTGAAAGCAAGATCACCAAATAAGAGTTATCCTGTTGCATTTTTACTTCATCTTTCCCCTTTGCCAGGAGGTCTCTTTCCATTACTTTGTTTGTAGGAATGGTTGTAATCACCTTGCAGGGAAGACACCTTCTGTTTATGGTTATAACTGCATCATTTCATGCACTCTTGTCTGAAATGCCTTCCTTCCTGTTACTGCAGAGGAAGTTCTGGAAGAAGAGTTTAACTGTGTTTTCTTTTGCTTAAATTTCTGCCTGGCCATCTGTGAATAAAGCACTCACTGGACTACGTGCTTAACTAACTCCTACACCCTTCCCCTGTTCCATTTGGCTCCACCTTTTATAGGTCACAGTGGATGGGCACCCATCTGAGCCATGGAAAGATGAATATCTTGCCCAATCAATGCCCAAACCACTGAGGTTGTTTTAGCCCCAGAATGTTTCCAGCCTATATGTAACATTATGAAATGGTCTCCATTTAAAGACAAACTTGACCATTGCTGTTTGATAAATATTACTTCATGCTGTCAACTAGATCTCACCAATGCTGTAAAATGGAGTAAAAAATAAACTGAACCAATAAACAAAGGAAATGTTTAGTTTATAAACTTTGGATTTACAGAACTCCTTTGCATCTACAGTGATCCCCCTGGATTGCTGATGAACTTTTCACAGCCTTTGAAAATCATCAATTAATGCATGGCACATCAGTATGAGAGAAAAAAAAGGCCAGAATGCCTCTGGCCATTGTGGGTACAGAATGCTATGTGGCTGGTTTTTTATCAGTGATAAAGAATTCTGACAGGTGAAGAAAGAAAATGGTTGAAAACCAAAATTCTCAAGGCATTTCCTCAGAAGTGTGCATGTACACATGCACACACACACACACACACACACACACACACTGCTCTTTTATCTTCTGGCTTGCCATGGATTTTGTGCTGCTCCAAACTTCTGAGGAAGTACTTCTAAGGGAGTTGCACTCTTTTGTTCTCTTTCATTAGCAGATGTCAGCAGTTTCTTAAATCCCACATTATCAAAATTATATTAGAGAGAAGGTCTGGCATAATTAAATGCTGTATAACAAGTTTTCTCATTTTTATTTCACTTGATAATGCTGCTTTTGAGAGCTATTCACTGTAACAGAGAGAGAAAAACCAGAAAAAAAAAAAAACCAGAAAAAAACTACAGAAAAAACAGACCAGACACATTCTCTTTCTTCAGAGATGAACAGAATAATTATTCACTTTGAAGTTATATAAGTGAAAAAAAAAACTTGCTTAAATATGCTTATCAGTTTTGATTAGCTAATGAGTTCTTTCTTTGAACAATATATATTATCCTAAATATATATCATGTCAGTGCTATAAGTTTGAGGGCAACAAAACACTAATTAAGTGCAGATCTTGAAAGAAGCAGCAGTCTTTTGAACCTGTTGATGAAATATTTTAGAAAATACCAGGGAATATTCTTGACAATTTTGCCTGTTATTTTGTACTTATACATCAACAAACCAACTATAATCCAAGATCTCACTGTCCCACACCCACAGGAGCCCAGAATTCAGTGTCTGACACACTGGAACTGTTAGCAAAGGGTCAGCAAGGACAAGTGGCTTCTTCAAGATATACTTGTTTTAAATGCCCTGCCTTTTCTTTCAGGTTGAATAGCTTTGTCTGTACTACAAATGAGCTGAAAACTACTCCAATTATCTAAAAAACTTTGGTGAAAGATCTTACTGACTTTAGAGACTTTGAGTTCTCTCAGAGAATTTCATATCTATCTGGAGTAGAAAAAAAAAGGAAAGAAGAACTCTAAATTGTCTTACCTGCTAAGAAGAAACAGACCTGGTTTTGAAGAGCTTAGAGTATTTCAGACTCATATTCATGGCAATATGTAGGCACAGATAAGATAGCAGTCCCATTTTCAGGGCTTCAGAATACCATGAAAATTACTTTTTGGATGCCCTGGAATATTTTGTGCTTTTTCTTGCTTTGAAGGGCTTCTTGACATACTTTCATAAGGTTGAGTTGTTAGCTAACTCAGACAGCAACACTAAAACTATGATTTTCTGTGATTGAGATTGCTTAAGTGTTTCTTTGAACTCAAACCTCAACAAATTGTTTGTGCTCAGAATTTCTATACCAGTGCCACTGAAAACGTGGTCTAAAAGGAAAGCCCTTGTTTTACATAGGAGTAGCAGACTCCATTTGGTCAGCCAAAACCCCCAAATGGAAAAACAAGAAAAAGGTACCACTTGTTCCACCGGGCCAGTTCATGTGGATTTTCCACTTTTGCCCTTTTTTAGGACTGTCTGTAGTAAACAGAAGCCTTGGGTACAGGTTGTCTGAGGTCTGGGTGGTGAAACAGAACCATGGAAGAAAACACACTCTACAAGCAATTAAGACTGGCTCAGGAAAATGGATGATAAAAGAATGGCACCACTGCTCTCTGTTTTTCTTCACCCCAGGGACAGTGTAAGTGCTCAGGTTATATCTGGGAACATAAGTGACAGAGAGCCACATCAGATTCTTGTTAGCTCTGCTCGTGTGTCCCTGAGCCCTTTGGAAGCCTTTGGACAAGTTACAGAGAATTTGCCCTCTTTCCTCTTCATTATAAATAGGTAGAAGCATGAGAAACTCCACAGTGCTAAGTCTGTCCCACTCTGTGTGAACGATGGGCAAAGGATGCACAGCACAGGCAGACTGGGGAGGTGGGAGAGAATTTATCTTCACTGCTGGCACAGGACCAGGGGTGATCAGCTTGGAGAGGCTGAGTACAGCCTGTACTGGGGCTGGCTGCTGCCTGCACTCTGTGGGGGAGTTGAGACAACTGACCCTCCATCCCATGGAGCCCCTCATTATCCCTTTCCTTGCAAAGCAGTGAGGGAACACAGAGATGTGCTCTCTGCACATGCATGTCCTGTTAGAGGTCACTTGGTGGCTGCTCCCTGTTTGTACAGTGTCTAGACCACAGTCACTCTGCAAAAGTGACTTAACATAGAACTGAAATTTTGAGTAATCTTTATAAAATGCAAATTCTTGCATTGTGTGTTTGTTAGTTTCATTTAATTTATGTAGATAAAATCTCACATGATAAATTGTATCTAATAACTATTCAATGATTCAGATGATTTCTGCAGTAATTTGTGCCTGCTGATAAGTGAATTTGGGGGCGTTTGATCTGCAGGCTCCTTTTAGAGAAAAGGATTCAGTATGGGAGTCTGGGATGCAATCTGAGCTGTATCTCTTGCTAAGTTTCTTGATTCCTGTATAGTGGGCTCTAAAACTTAATTAAGTTTTAATTTAATGCAAGCTGAATTTCTTAAAGAGTTTCCAATGTTAATTTAGCATTTTATAAACTGTATTTGTGTTAGCAAGTGCCCTGCAAAATCACTGATGTTTGTGTGGAGCAAGGACAATATCTACTCTACACTTACATTTAATGCAGAGAACGGATCCTCCTCAGGCCAAGACCTTTCTGCCTGTTTTTTAAACTTCAGCCTTGTGACAAATCTAGCTAGCAAAGCAGTAGTGTATAGCCTCTGAATTTGTCAAGTTGAGAAATTGAGTTAACTCACAAGACAAAATATTTGTTTGGTGACCTATTTCTCCTCTCCAGGGTATCATATTGCTAATAGAGGTGACCTACTAGCTCAGTGGAACAACAGAAAAGGCATAGGTTGGGGCAAATCTCAAGAAAATGCTCTTTTGACACAGATATTTCCTCATTAATGACAACAACAGAGAAACAAACAACAACAAAGGTCTTAGTTGCCAAAATAGAAAGAGAAAGGCTTTTCCAGGATGAGGTTTAAAGTCCTGGATTGTTTCCCTTTCTGTAGTCTTCAGCTGCCAACATGAGAATTTGTACATGCAATTCCAAGGAATGCTGGCAAATGGACTGTGTGTGGCTGGACTGATTGCAGTCAAAGTGTTTTGAATACCAAATTTTAAACTTCTGTCAAACTGGTCAGCAGGAAATCTGATGTTGAACACCAAATTTAATCTTGTTTTGCAGATATACCCTTCTTTCATATTCCTAGGAAATCAGAAAGTCCTTTTTTTGATTGGTATTAACTATTAATAACTGTCAGCTGGAGATTAAATGCAATTAATTTATCCCAGTTTAAGAATTCCCTCATGATAACCAGCAAAACATACCTAACTCCCTGTATCCAAGTAACTGCCACACCCATTCTGGGAATTAGGAGTTTCAGAAAAGTCTTTTTCACTGCCTGAAATTCCAGATAGGTCCACTCATGAGAAGTAGTATTTCCATGGCTGACACCTACATTTCCAGCTCCCAAACTACACAGCTACGGTGGGAGTGTGAATCCTCTTGTCCTTCTCACTTTCACACCACTGAAGAGGGAACTGCAGCAGCAGCAGCTTCCTGCAAACTGTGCCAGTGCCCTTTACTGTTTACCAGCTGTCTTAGAAACTCCCTGAATGAGACACAAATCAAAGTGAAGTTTTTATTTTTGCCAGCTCAAGGAAGAAAAGAGATCCAGTATATTTAGAAAAAAAGTAAACCAAGATAATGACAAAATCACAGCCCTTGAATAGGTTTTATCTGCATTTTTATTCAGTCCAATATATTTTTCCTTCTATGCATTGTCATTCTGCACTCATAATTCCTTTATTTTTTTAATCAAAGCTTTTGTGGCCTCTTGTAGACAAAAATTTGCTTTTAATTTAAAAAGCACAGAAACATAAAGTATTTCAGGCTTTCAGTTAGATGAAGCTGAAACATACAATGTATGTAAGAAAAACACCAATACACACATTTCATTTAAAACTTTTACACAAAGGGTTATTAACTCCAATTTGTGAATGGATGAATTATACCTGACCATTGATAGAATTTTCAATAGTACCTAGTAGGGCCTTCACAAAGAGTTGTATGATTCCTAATTTGAGTACAAGTAATTAAGTTTTCACAAATTATCTATTTTGCAGTTGTAATTGTTTCTATTCACTTTACTCTGCATTTGAGAGCTGTGATGTTGTGGTCCTACTGTGGTGTTCCAGCACTGGGCAACCTTTAAAAGGAGCAAGCCTTGCCTAATTTTTGATTATCAAAAAAATGTGTCAATGGCAAAACTTTCATTTAGACAATTTGAAAGTGAAATTGGCATGTGAAAGAAGAAAGAAGGAAGGAAGAGGAAGAGGAAGAAAGTCGGTGATAGGACAGATGTTATAAGCAAAAAATAAGGAGTAGGATATAATGTGTGGAACTGGGTCTCTACTGGATGTAACAGGATGTTAATGTCAGAGCCCTGGGAGCACTGGTGACTCGAATGATGCTGACCTGGGACTACCACCCACGTCTTCTGCCCATGGGTCTTGTACTCCCATTTCGAGCGAGGCCTGAGCCCCCAGACATCCCTGCTACCCCGTAGGGATGTCTGTTCCCTGTCCCATGCCCCACATGAGCCCTTTGGACCCTACTGCAGTCATTGCCCAGTCCTGTCTGCAGCCCTGTCTCCTGCTGCTTCTGCTGGAAGCCTCTGGATGAGGCTGTGGATGCACCCTGTGTTCCACACCTGGTGCTGCCCTGCCGTGCTCAGGTGTGCAGGACTGTCCTGATCTCTGAGAGCCCTGTCTGGGCTCGGACCTCCCTCAGCTCCTGGCTCACTCTTCCTTAGGATCCTGTCCTTGCTGCTCCATGACAATCCGAGACAGGACAAATTTTTTTTTGCTTTCCTAAATTGCTGTGTGATCTCTACATAATACTCAGAAAAGGATAAAAGCTGAGCGCAAGTACTTCAAGGATGCCCAATACTCAAGGGAAAGGCAATCCACTCACTGCTTGGAGACCTGGAGCCTGCAAGCAATAATACAGTATCTGACAAAAGAGAGGCAGATGAAAGAGAGAATCAGGATAATCCTCTCAACTGCTAAGAGACCTTTATCATGTACCATGAGTGCTCCAAACAGCAGGAAATGTTCTTTATTCTTGGTTAATGTTTAAAGGCTTCAAAGAGCAGTACTGCCATGGCTATGATTGAAAAGGACAAATTTTGCTCACAAACTTAGCTCCAGGTTTTCTCTCTTATTTTCTTTTTCACTTTTTTTTTCCTCAAAGTACTGACAAAATTGTTACTTTGAGAAACAATGACAGCAGTTGAAAACAGTTTGGTTGACTTCATGAACTCAGGTCACAGCATAAAACGCTTTGCCTTGTGTGGGTTGTAACACTCATGTGTTTGCCACTTTACCGCTACTGGAAAAACACTCACTGGCAGTGTAAAGGTGGGAGCACTCCAGCCTGCAGAGCTGTTTTGAATTCCCAATTTCCATTTCCAGGAAACCCTGCTATTAGCAAAACTATCGCTTATCTGGGGACCAAATGCATCCGTTTTAAAAATTTTGCCACAGACACAAATTTCTGTAAGTGCTTTCTTTTTGAAATAATTTCTTTGATTAGCTGGGGTATTTCCCTAAGAGAACAGAAATAGCTATACTGATTTCTGGATGCTGTCAGCCAGGAAGACACTTTAGATTCCTTATGATGTTTGTTACACACTTCTGGAAGCAGCCCCAGATTGGGTCCTCTACAGAGGAAGTAGGAATCTGAGACTTGCTGTGGCATCTCAGGAGCAAGGAAGTTCAAAAACTCCCTGTAATCAGCTTGCATCTCAGCAATGATTTAAGGAGGTAAAGATTATTTGTGAAGCAGCATTTCCTTAAAGAAAAAAACAAACCCCTACAACAATGACCCTCTCACCACACTTTTATCTTCAGTGCTGCCATAATAACTGCTAATTACTCAGATGTTAATGAGAAGTTAATTATTTATACAAAGAGGGATGGCTTCAGCAGGAGATACTCTGGTGTCAGAATACAAGGTGGGACTCGGTCTGTATTTTAACATAAAGTTTGGAAGGTTTGAAAATGGGTCTCCTGCTTTCCTGTGACATACTTAAATCCCTGTGAAACAGGATATTCTGGGGAGGATCCAATTTTTTTTTTTTTTAAAGGAGCTTCTCTCCTTCCAAGAAATGCATTTAGTAGGTGGTGCTTGAGCAGCAGCAAGCCTACCCCATAGGCTTGGAGTCAATGTGTACCTTCATTCCAGAGACACAACTTGCTGATATTGTTCTTGAGCATCCCTGCCTGGCAGTGCCAGAGTTTCTTCCTCACATCCCTGGCTTCTGGGAAACCTCTTCTTTGACTGCATGTGTTTCATTCTCTGGTGTCCAAGGCACATAAGCACCTATTCTGAATTCCACTAAACACCATGACAGCAGCTCCACTGGCATCAAGCACCTCCCTGTGTTATCCTGAGAAGCTAAGCCCAGGTTTCTTGCAGAACAGTCCAGGAGCAGTGGAGCACAGAAATCCCCACAGGAGTCAGGTTAGTCAGCTGAGTCTGGGAGAGTAGTAACTAAATCATTAGACAGCCTCCTCTCTCAGGTACACTACACAAATGGATAATGTGCAATAGGCAGTTGTAGATTAATGAGCTTCATCTGGAACATCAAAGAGAGGATCTTGCCTTGAGGACTGTGATTAGAACTTGCATGCTTTAGGTGTAGCAAATCTGTACCACTTTACTCTCTTAGTATTGGCAAAGTCTAATTTTGGCCATATTGGGCTGTGGTAGCTAATTAGGTAAGAAGTAGAATGATATGTGTATCTGTACTGTTCCTTTTCCCAGAAAAAAAAAAGTCTTTCTCATCCCATTCCATTTGGTTGTCCTTTTACAGAATCTTACTGCTATTATTTGCACTTTTCTCACAAATACAATGAATGCCACCTTCACAGTAAGCTGCTACTGCCATCACACTACTTCTTGATATCTGAGGAAAAAATTCCATTATTAAGATAATAAAATAACAGCATAGTCACAGGATTTAACATCATTGGGTGATATTTCAAGCTTCAGAACATTTTATGTTTCTTCAGTGGTCTACTTTCCAGGGTGATTTAGTTCAGTTTTGTTCTTGTATTCCAATAGTAACTGTAGCAGAAAAGCATTTTAATATCTGGACAGGCTAAAAGGTCGCAGCTTTCTTCTTAAGATGCAAATTTACATACATGGATTGATGGTGACATCTTTGTCACAGGAGCTAGAGATCCCTGCTAGGACCAAGCTTGCAGGATCCCTGGAAACTGCAGCTTATTCAAAATGCAGTGGTCTGCCAGAAGAGATAGATGAAAAACATTATACTAATCTCTAAATTGTCCATTGGTTACCCATTGGAGCCCGGTTTTAATTCAGCACACTGGTCCTTATCTCTAAAGCCTTAATATCTGGGTAACTCTGAGAACATCTATTTTCTGCCTGCTTGCATGAAAGCTGCAGTTGATGAATTTTTTAGACTTTTCAGCTCTAGACTGAAAGATGAAGGGGGCAGAGGCACAATGTATCAGTTACTTCTTTCCATTTCCCAAGTTTATATTTTTTCCCTTTCAGACTGCAATATACCAATTCAGATTTCCCCATCACAGAACATGATCAGCAAAATCCTCCTCTGTATGTGGTTATGACAGTTTTTTCCATTACTTTCCTATCAAAGAAAACCCCATGTTGGCAGTGGTAAATGTATTATTAGCTCTTTTCATGAAGAATTCTGCCAGATATGATGCTAAGAAAAGTTTTAAAAATATCTCTAATAATAAAGAAGCAGAGATAAAAAAGAAGCATTTTCATGCACTTTAGCTGAAGTCACAATAAAGCCTAGTGTTGACATGTCTGATACATTTATGCCATCAGCAGCTCTTTTATTTCATAAAAAAAGTTACCAACTGGATGCAGCAAAAGAATAACTGTACCTTGAGATTTTTTTTGGCAGAAAATACACCTCAAATGCCTTACAAATACCATACCCTTTTTCTGCAAGCAATGATAGATACTAATGCAATTGTGTCATTTCTAGATTTCAACCTCAGTCCTGAAATTATTATATATGTGATTAAATTTGTCAACACTTATAATCATAGTGAAAACAGTGGACTTATTAGAATAAATTATGTGCTTAAATGGTTGCAACAGCAAAGTCTTAAATAGCAAGAAGCTGTTTATTATATCTATTTCTTCAGGTTTTTGTCATAAGGTGTCTTCAGATACTGTTTATGTGAATAAATCTTAGTTTAGCATGGTTGTTGCTGCATACAAATGCACAGGTGTGCTAAAAATATAAACAGCAGCAGCTAAAGAAGCCACAAGTCTACATAAAATAGATAAGGAGACAGACTGGATTACCAGCTCCCATTTGTGTTGAACACCCATCTACCTTATGAGTTGAACCACATTAATATGCAGGAGAGAGAAGGCTTTGTGTCAGAAATAAAGCAAACTCTCCTCCCTCACAGATTCTTTTCTATAGATTGTGCTGAAATGCACTGAGATTACAGCAGTGATTAACCATTTCCTTCCAAGCATCATAAAACTGAGTGAGCAATCTGAGATGGAACTTGCCCTCCCCACAGCAGCAGGTATCCTACACAGGGTGTCTTACTAGAAGATGAAGGTTCATATGAGTCTAGGCTAAAGATAGGGATTTCCACTTCTTCTGCAAGAATTTTGTCTGTGTGGCTGTGCTTTAGAGCAGGTTGGCCTCTCTGAAGACACTCATTCTTACAGCACATACTAGATTTTTCTCTCCCAATGTTGAGATGATACCTGTGTCCTTGCCAGGAGAGCTCAGGAGGCCTCAGTAGGGGAACTGCTGAGTTGTGGAACCCTGCCAGCCTTGACACTAGGCTGGGCAATAGACCGAAGAGATGGGATAGTTCTGTGCTTTTGCATGGAAAAGGTTCCATGTATCTGGAGAAGTTTAATGACTATTTGGATAATACCTACAGATTTTTTGATTCTCCTGAATAGTTACAGAACAACTGAAGGAACTCAATTCATAAGTCTGGTCTTGCTGGTATATTTTCTGCTTTTAGATTTTGTTTTAGCTTTTGAACCCTTTTGTTTGTCTAGTCATTAAATTCAGACAACCAAAACCCTGCTCAGCTGGTGCCTAACCGTGAAGAAGCCTAAAATTTATGGATAAGTGAGTTTTATTATTAAATGTCTCCGCTGTATCTCCTGGAGCCGAGCACACTCACTCTGTGCTTCCTTTAACTGGTGACATCTGGTGCTAGTCAGGTTTAATTGTAACTGCTTTGGAAAGCTGTAATCTTTCCTATTTCATTTAGCTTGAATTAATCTCCCTTAACAAGCACTCAGAACAGCCCTTTTCCCTCTAAGTATGTTGGCCACAGAGCCATTGTTGTGACTTATTATTGAGAATCCTTTTTCTGCCTAGCAGAATGGAGACAAAGGAATGCCTCATCAAGTTTTTACTGTTCTGCTGCCTTGCATTTATAAAGCTCATATGAATGGGCTACATGCAAATGTCCTTCCTGTAGAAGGTCACCCAATTAACAACTAGTGCACAAAACCATTAAGGTTTATTAATACAATCCTTTGTCTTAAAATATTTTTATCCAAAAGCTTTTAAAAATTGCTAGTAATATTTTTGAGTATAATTGCAATTAATTTACAGTAATTAGAGAAATTATGGGTCTAAGTCTTATATTCCTAGTTATATTTAGCTCACCAATATTTTATTGTATAAACATCAAAATACCTTTAAAAATCCAGTGCTCATTCGCTCATTTCTCCAGCTTCCTGAGGAATTTGAAGTGCTCTTTCCCCCTCTGCTTTCTGTTATTTTGGATTGTAAATTTTTGAAGCTGAGAATTCTGTTTTATCGTGTCTCTATGCAGGATAACAAGACAATGTTTTTTCTCAGGCTCACTGGATATTAGTACAGTCATTACTGAAATAATTAAGATAAGACCCCAGACAGAGGCTGTAATGAATGGCTGCTCACTTCCCTCTGTCTGGATTATGTGTTACTGTGGAAGGTGGAAGGGGAAGAGGCTCACCCACTTCCTCCCCTCCCTTCTCATCTCTGTTATGGGGGAGCTCAGCAGAGGAGGGGAGAGCTGATGCTGTTAGAGGTGATGAAGATGTTTTCATAGATTCATGGAGATTACACCTCATAGGGACCCTGCAGTCAAACCTCCTGTGGAACAAATGAGTTCTCTATGTTCAAACCACAAAGCATAATTAAACTGAGGTCTTTCTTTGCTAAGAAGAGTTAATTGTTGTATGCTCTGGGCAGAGAACAGGACACCACTAAGAACTGCCAGTTCCTGAGTTTACAATACTTCTGTATCATGGAGGTATTAATGTGATCAAAGAAGGTGAACACCTTTAGTGTGTAATGCAGAGAAAAAGGAGACTTTTCCTTTTTCCTGCCACTTCTGTGAAAATATTCTATCAGTTCATCAGGTGTGACTAGAAAACAAAAACAAAGCTGATAATCTGATGTCCTGAGAAGGCTGTGGTCTTCTACTCCATTCTCTATGTCTCCCTATAGATGGCATAATATTTTACAGAAACATGGGGGGAAAATTGTAGAATGCATGTAGACTGTAACAGGGGAGAAATTTATTATTTCTGCTCTTTTCCTACAGGGATTTGGTAAGAGTTAAGCTTTTCAGGTAATTAAAAAATATATTTAACTTCTTATTTAATTGGCAAGTCATAAAGATCACTTCAATGATCATACAGTGCTTAACTACCCCAACTGCCCTCATATTGATAACACAATATTAGAATATAGTCAATCTTTGTCAGCAGTGAAACGTGCTGTGTTTTATAATTATTATTTATAATTAAGGAATTGGTAAAAGAGTTATAAGGGCATGCTGACAGCAGTTAACTTGGTAGCAAACCTGAAATTGGCCATAATTGCTGTAATAAATCAATTTGACCAAGATTATTGCTACTGTAAAACTAATAGTCTGTAAGAGCAGTATGTGATTAAAGACAGCTCCCTCTCAGATCTTAGTGACTAGAAATTTAGAATGTGAAACTAAATTCCTAATATAGAATATAAAACTAATAGAGCTGCTGATAAAAATTGAGGTTAAATCTTTCCAAAAGTTTCAACAATCAAGGAACAAATGAAGATGAATAACAGGAAAGCTTGGTCAAATTTTGAGGCTGACAAAAAACCAGAAACCATCATGCATGTTTCCACCCAAAGCTGGCAGCCTGAATGCCTAAAGCATCCTCAGTGTCATCAAGCTCCTGTCCCTGACAGTGCTGTGGGAGTTCTGTTTTTACATGGTTAAGGGAAGAACAAGGGAGACTGCTGGAATGATACCACAATGAAACAATATGCATTGCTCTTTCTGCTGTTTTACCCAGAACACTTGATTAAAACTAACATTAGGATCAATCAGCACAGTAGTCAAATTGTATCTTCAAATCTCTGTTTGTTCCAAACAAATCTTTTCAGCACAATATCTGCATTTAGTGCCAGTCATGGTTTCTGCTCTCCAAAGTATCTGTAGGACTTTTGGCCAATTTTGTCATGAGAGTACCCACATCACAGTTGCCTTCAAGGAACCATAGCAAAGGATGGCTGTTCTTGGGCCATCCTTGTCATGTCCCTTGCATGTAACCTGACTCTAAATTGTGAAAATGCACAGCTAATTTCTGTGGCAGGCTACGTGCTGTTTCATGTTCCCCAAGCAACACTGGATACTTTCCTGTAGTGTAAAGATTTCCAAATTCCAAGTATGTCAGAAGATGAGTGATGACCCAGTGACAGATCCATGAAAGCTCACACTACATCTTTCAATGGCCTATTTTTTCCCTACCCTTTAGAATATGGGGTACACTTCAAAGAAATACCAGTTTTTAAAGAGAAGAAGGGAAACCTTTTGGTATGTATTTATTGGTCTCTAGAAACCAGTAAATCTTCCTGAATCCATGTACAAGCCCAGCAGATCTAGAAGTTCACCCAGTAAGAGTTAAAAATGTTAAGTAAAAGGTCTAAATGTTTTCTAAAAGTTAAAAGGTTAAAAATACCATTTCCTATATCTATTTTTAAGTACTTTAAAAGTACTGGCACATTGGTTTGTAGTGTTTGTTGTAGGGTATGTTGTATGTATCATTTAAAATAAACTAACCCACCATAGTAAAGATTACATTCTTTTGAGTAAGCCTTTCAGACAAGTACAAAGGAAAATATTAACAAGTTTGTACGTATATGTGAATTCAAACTGCACTTAGGAGCATTATTTACTGCCTTTCTTGTGAGAAAGAAAATAATTTCATGCAGACTATAAAATCATAAGAGTGAAATCAATGCTAAAATTTGGGACTGAATATATAAGAAATTTCTATAAAACAAAAATTACAGTGAAGCAAGAAGTCACTACTACAGTGTTCAGCTGATTCATAACCAACTTCATTAAACTGCTAAAAGGAGAAAGAAGGTCAGTGGTTGTTGCAAAATTCATCTCCCTTTTACTTTATTCATAACTTTTTGAAGAACAACTCCTCACATTATCAGCTGTTACAGGAGCACATACCCTTCTCACAAGCCCCTTTGTGTGCATCTTAAAATTCTGACACTGAGAACTTACCACCCATTCCAGCTCAGAATAGAGGCCCACAAATATGAGGACCACAGGACTAATACCACACAAGTGTAAGGAAAGTATTGAATTTACTTAAAAATTTTCAGATGATGAAATCATCTTTTCATTCTTAAAACAGGATAGCAAGTAATGTTATTGAAGCTACCTCCACCTTGTTTTCTTGGAGTGGCCCTGTATGGAAAGGATGGAAAGCTTGCAGTCCACAGGGAAGCTTTTGTGAATTATGACTGCTGAAACATGCTCAGCAGGAAATTTGGACCCTGGCAGAGGAGACCTTGAGTGTATTCACTGGATATCTGCATAGCTACAGAGCAAACCAGCATTGCTTTGCAATGACTTTAAATTAAACAGACCTGAAACAAAGTGGAATGTGTATTTTAGTAACACTCAAGCCCTGTAATCTTGGCAGAGTAGCCAAAAATTAGGACCAAACTGGGAAACTTAGGTAGGCCTGTGAAATTAAAGACGTCTGATGATAATTTTATCCACTGGGATGTCAAGTACTAGTGTCACTCACTATTCAGCAGAAATCTGATTCATTGATCAATACACAGCTCACTTTGATGATATTGAAAGTGGATATTCCTCCACAGAGCTATATGCCTTAAAATAATGATGCTGCAACTTTAAGACTGGTATTTTATTTCTAAAAATACTATTCAAATAACACAGGTTTCAGACAAAATTTCTGGCAAATTGAGTATTAGTAGCTTATGAGAAGTTAAAAGATGAGGCAGGCTTCTGTAACAGTCTCCTGCATCTATTTTATATCTCTTTTATGGGAGGGATTTTATTTAAAGATGATAAGACAACAGATTTAAAATGATCTCATCATATAAACGTTAGAAGTCTCCAAAGTTTTTTATTTTTCGCTCCACATCAGAAAATGGGGAGTGAATTGAACAGGGAGAAAATGGAAAGTGAATTTATTAGGGGCAAAATGGAGAAGATGGGAAGAATGGAGAAACAAGGAGAAAATGGGAAGTGTATCAGATAATCAGATAGGGAAAATTCTACTGACTTTGACTGAAGGAAGTAGAATTGTCCCTATTCAATTACACCCTAAACCTGCAACAGAATTTGCTAATGCATAAAAAGTCAAAGCCAATGCAATTGATATGCAAAGGGTTTTTATGATGCACGGTCAATAATGAACATTTCCCTGTCTTTTCTTCTGGAAGGCCTAATTTCAGAATCAGGGGAATATTCAATACCAAATACCTATTTGAAAAGAGACAATTCTGCAACCAGTACTCAAACTAAACATTCAAAACCTGTTTCAGACCAGCTTCTGTGGCATTAGATGATACCTGAAGTGCAAGAAGATTGCAGCATCAGGGCTGATAGGAGTAAGGGCCAACAAGGACAGAAGGAAATGAATAAAGGCCATTCAGAAGAAATGCCTTCAGAAAATTCTCCCCTCCCTGTTCTGTAGTTAGTATTAAATAAAATCCTAACTTTCTGATCAACTCAAATTCATAAGTCTGAAGATAATTCTGCCTATCCTACAGCATGATAGAGATCATGAGACCATGATTACCAAGAACTAAAATCTCAGAACTTTGCTGTCCCTCAGGCCACCAGGGTACTGCCCACTGTTCCCTTAAACTGTTCCAGAAATAAATGCTGAGATAGAAATGGCAAGGAGCTGAAGCCACAGTTGTTTTTTTCACCACTGTTAATGGTATACTGTAGTTCAGACTTTTCTCCACATGTTCTCCCATATTTACAGATAGCTGCTCAGTCTAGGGAAGCTAGAAAAGCTGAAATGTGGTATACTATATCTATATTCTCTCTAGTCTAATTAGAAAAGCCCATCTTTATAGTCATGGGTTTATTACCTGATAATCCTGTACTAGCACAACATAATGTGTTTATTTCCATCAGTAGAAGGAATGTTGAGCTCTTTGTCCATCCCCCACAGTCTGCCTCAGATAAAATATTGGCATTAGTTAATTCAGTGAAAATTTTACCACAGCTGGACCAGCATATCATACATTCTATTTTGAGGACTTTAAAGTGATAAGCATCTTTCAGTCATTCTAGAATTTATAAGACAAAAAATGTAACCACATCTAGGTTTATTCCTCTCCTCTTGCATGGGAGTCTTTGTGGGAATCCTGAAAAACCACATAACAAAGCATTTATTCTTATCTGGATATGACTGATATGCCAGTCTGCATTTTAAAAACCAGAGCTGCCTCCCAGTTCTCATCCCCTGTGTATGTCTGCTGGTGTCTGAGCTGTAGGGTAAAATTTAAGTCTTGGCCATGCTTAGAGAGCACATAAAGACCTTGCTCCCTGTGGTTTCCCCTAGAGCTTAGACTGGCAGCCAGATTACCCAGCAGCTAAAAGCAGGAACTGCTGGCTACTAAAATGCATGGTGACAAACCAGGCATGGCCACAGCCTCCAGGGCTTAGTTCATAGACCCTGCAGTGGTGATTGCCATTATTCATTCAGACAGCAAAATATTAGATTATACAGACTATTCCTAAGGCAGCTTGCACACTGCACAGCTCTTAATTTTCTGTTATTCCTGTTTGACCTCAGAAGCACCAGTAGAAAAGTCATCTTTTGGGGGAAATGAGGACCTAGCATCCTGTGGACAAGCAGGTTTCACAGGATGAGAAGTATGTTAAATATATACTTTGACCCATTACCCACTAGAGCCAACAGTACAAACCCCATAGATGGGCATGAAAAAGGGAATGATGCAAACTACTGGGGAAGGGAAGCCCTTCAATGACAGCGAAACAGGAAAAGAGAAAAGATGAAAGAAGTTCCATCTGAATGGTGGTCTAAATATTTTGTTTCTCAGCACACATTTGAAAGATTAAGGGGAGCAGAGAGTGCCTCCCATCCCTTGTATGGATGCAAACAAACTTCCTGCTCAAAATAGTGTTCTGTATATATAAAATCCAGGGCTTGCCTTTAGTATTCAGTGCAGCATGACATACCATACCAAACCTCCCTGGGAATATGTAAATCAGTGGTTCAATCTGGATCACTTTTCAAGTGTATCTCCTAACATCACTGTTCAGGTCTCTGTTATTCACACTGCAGAGTGGGGCCTGAGTGCAAAAACTGAATAGGTGCCTCAGGAACCCCCTCATGTACAGCCACCACAAAGAGGCACTAAATCAATGCACTGTACTTGTGCTAGTCCAGGCTCTATCCCACTTCCAAAGGATGGGCTCTGAATGGACCCAAAAAGTATGAGAGTCATTATTAATATAGCAAGGTAAACATGGATGCTACCTATAATATTTTTCTACTTTTCACATCCTCTTGCTAATCCAAGAGCTCAAGACAACATCTAACAAATGCATGTACTTAGAAACTGCCTTCTTTTCTGTATGTCATTCCCATATTATCACACACAGCTTGTACTCTAAGGTGACATGAGGTACATTATTGATCGTGACACAGAGATGAAACAGCCATTTACCATCCCTGCCTGCTTCGTGACCTTGACCTAGTCATCCTCACCTCAGATAGTTTTGGAAATTGCAAAATGCATTTCCTGTACGAAAATTACAGCAACTGGATAAATAAGATGGTAGCTAGCATGAAAGGAGTGAAAACAATTTGTGTTCTGCATGTCAAAAGAAGACTGCGTGCATAGGTAAGAAATGAAAAAAAAGTGCTTTGAGTTTTAAATAGAGGTGAAAATAAAATTATGGATAAACATGGACACCTACATTGGGCAAAATGCCTGTGAAAATGACTAATAGAACCTTTACTCAAGACATAGAAATGCCTTCATTCCCTTTGACCCCTCTCCACACTATGAGGCAGCAATGTGAATATATCTGTTACATACCATGATACAGTTTAATGCTTCACACTCTGTCACGATTTAACCCCAGTGAGCAACCAAACATCACAGAGCTGTTCACTGACTCCCCGCCCCTCCAGTGGGGAGAAGAATCAAGTAAAAAAAGTTAACCTTGTTGGGTTCAGATAAAACCACTTCAGTAATTGAAACAAAATATAATATAATATTACTAATAGCAATAATGATAATGATTGGAACAATAATTGTATTGAACAGGAGAGAGAGGGAAAGAATAAAACCCAAGAAAAAGAGATTCACAGTGCAATTGCTCACCACCTACTGACTAATGTCCAGCTTCTGGATTACTCCCCTCAGTTTATATACTGAGCATGGCATTCTATGGTATGGAATGTCCCTTTGGCCAGTTTGGTCACCTGTCCTGGCCAGGCTCCCTCACAGCTTTTTGTGCAGCTCCTCACTGGCAGAGCATGAGAAAAAGTCCTTGACTCAGGGTGAGCAACACTTAGCAACAGCTAAAACATCAGTGTGTTATCAACATTATCCTCCTACTGAATTCAGAACACAGCAGTGAATCCTGCTGCAATAGCACTGGTGGCTACCTAAAGCACAGCAGATTTAAAAACAAAGAAAAATCTGGAATATTTTCAATCACTGTTAGATGTATAAAATAACGTTCCCCAAATGCTAAACCATTTCCAGAGGTGTACAAGTAATAGAGATAACCAAAGTTAACAATAGGATTAGGCTTTTCTTTAGTCAGTTTTGTGCAGTTGAACTTAAACTTCAGGCAGCACAAACTAGACCAGTGCAGTCTCTGTGTGCCATGTACTGATACTTCAGTTGTTAGTAGCAATATTCCCCTTTAATTGTGTTATCATTTCTATTTTAAAATTAGCTTCCCATTACTCTCAAGTAAAAAGAAACAATTACACATCAGAATAAATCAAATTTTAACAAGATTTGTGAGTTTAATGATTGTTTGCTGTATAAATATGTTTCAGAAGCTATTCATCAGGAAGATCTGTATCATTTATTCACATGACATTTAAATGAAAACTCAAACTCTGAGGATTCTTTCTACAACCTATATGAAATAAGTGATAAAATTTAACTGCATGCCACACAACATCTATGGTTATCCTACAACTTTACTTTGCTCTCCTCAATCATAGAAATATTTATTGATTTGTTTAAAGTTATTTGCTTGCAAACAGCACCCCCCTTCTCTCCAGCCCACCCCATTCATAATTATCATTCCTCATTTTCCTCTTACATTTAGTGCAATATTTATACTGCCAAAATAAATACTTAGCACTGGAAAACAGTATCCAACCAGCACACATTTAAATTTAACAATTACTGTAAAGACTCTGGTGAAGACTAATAACTGAGCCTTTCCAAAATCAGGCTGGATAAAGCAGCAGAGAACAATAAGTGATGCAGGGAAATATCTCTCCAAAAGCCAAGGAGCAGTAAACCTAACACCTTTTTCTTCAACAAGCTTTTGCCCTGATCCAGGCACACTGTAGCTAGGCATGATGAAAATCTGCTAAATACAATTTGTCCTTGGCTATGTTTACAGCCAAAACATACTCAGTAGCATTTCAGTTGCACCTGCTGCTGCTGACACTTGTCACTGAGTAACTTTTTGAAGGGAGACAAAATCGAGATCGAACCATTTATACAAACCTGGTTAACTACCAGTAGACAGAATTATTCAGATTTGGCTGCTATATTATATCTTGTATGCTAGGGCAGTTACCTTACTCTTGAGAACTTGGGAGAGTGCTGTCAGCACGTGTGTTCAGCCTTCAGCCTTCCTGAAAAAAAACAATTAATGACACAAAGCAGTTTGTTGTGTGACTTCTAGATAATTGATTTAAATAATGGTACTTTGTGCCAGTTACTAACTCCTACAGTAGAATAGGTGATGAAGTGGGAAGAATTGCAGTGTAACACAGCTTCTGTCAGCCATCTGATTCGTACTTTTTCAGCAGCTAGGTCTGAAAGAAATGCAACTGGATCAAGACACAAAGATTCATTTATGCATTCTGTAAGCAACAGCTTGGCTCTTTCTCTGATGAATCTCTGTTTTTACAGAATAGTTATTAATTTCTCAATTAATTGTACAGTATAAATGACAAAATTTTTCTTTCAGGAGAAAATGCTTTCTAACATACTACTATAATGAATCACTTCCATCTGTCTATTTGCACTTCATTTCCAATCATAACTAAAATTGATGTAAAGTTTAGGCACTCTGCTAAAAGTAAAATTATAACCAGAATCATGACATCTAAGATACAATATCTGTATTAAAAGGGAAGCTTTTAAAAATATGTTCACGTTCTAATGAAAAGTTAAAATCTCTGCTGACTCATAGCACATCCAATGATATCAGTCAAAAAGTAAGAACAGAATTTACATCTGAGTAGTTCAAGCAGCACAAAATTTTCCATCTTAATCAAAAGGTCATGAAAAATGTATGACTTCCAAAGATACGCAATTGAAATGGGTACTGAATGATTTTTAAAAAAAACTATAACAGGCTGTAATTCAATTGATTACTCAAATTATATGATATTTTGCTATTTCGTAGAAATATATGGTTGTAAAAGAGTGTTCACTCATTAATTTCTCAGCAAGATTTATGAAACATTTGGTTTGAGTGGTGCACAGGGCGTCTACAGTTTGAATAGGAGACACTTTACTGAATTAGTCAGTGGGACCTCATTGAAATGACTCAGCCCACAAAAACTCTTTTGAATTTCCTTAGGATTCATGGCGTATGCAAATTAGAGCACTCTCATGCATTACCACATCACTGCTGTGCTCAAAAGTTGAAAGATACTGAAGAAAACTATTCATATATTGTCTCAGGTTTAAATACCTAATGAATTTGTAGGCTTCATTTTAAGTGTCATGACTGTTTCCTTTTCTTGCCACAATACTCGAGGCACAGTGACAGAGGTGAATGTATCTTGACAGAGAGAAAAGGCATCATCTGCCTTGTGAGCTGTTTGTAGGCTTTTTTAAGGTGGAGATTTTGAGTGTCAACCTTACCCTGAAATCAGGGAAAATGTTTGCCAGAAAACTATTCTAATTGCCACTGGCATTCTTGCATCAAATACTTCAGATGGAGCTGAGGGACTGAGCTCCAATTATCAGTGGGAAGGGCTTCATCCAGGCTTTGCCTTAATGAACTCTAACCCTACAACGTGCTTGGAATGAACCTTAACCTGGCAGCCCAGCCATGTCCTGCAGGAGAATGTGGACAGGGGAAAAAAATTGTAGTCTTCTCCTCACCCTTTGGCAGACCCTCTTACAGTTCAGCTCCCTTGGAGCTCTTGGCCTTGTCTCTTTTCTAGCCCCAGTCCAAGGGTCAGATAAAAGTAGTCAAAAAATTTATGCTATCTAGAGTCCCCAGCCTATAGCATGGAGGAGAGAAAATTGTTAGGGGATAGCATCTGTGGGCACTTCCTGTACCTTATTCATCTTTTAAACCCTTTTTCAACCTCTTTCAGCAGGAACTCTTGGCTTTGTCTTTCTCCTGACCTTAACATAAGCCTAGGCATGAACTGTAGCCTGAGATGCCTAGTGGCATCCCAGTGGGACAAGTAAGTGTTCTGGTATGAGCTCTTTGCACAGACTACCCCACCACTGATCCTCTCCCTTGCATCCCCACAGCACCTGGAGCTATGGGCTTCTTCTCTCAATCCTAATTCTAATCCCAGGCATGGCCTAAGCCATGTTAGTCCTAGACTTCCAGCATGGCTCAGAAGTTTATTTGAGACATAACTATTTTCCTCCCTTCCAGGAGAGGTAGGTCTTGCTACAAAAATGGGCAATTGGAAAATACCTGCGTATATCTTAGGCCAACATGCAGTCTGGATTGGGACGGTCAAGCTGCCCTTCCCCACTTTGTGACAGGTGGATTATAAATGCAAGTTTAGACCTCTGGTCTACTCCTTACAGGTAAAGTCCTTAGGCAAAAGAAAGAACTCTAAAAAAATAAAATTTCTAAGTATGTTCCTAAATTAGAATTGGTTTATGTCAGAATTTCTTCTTTAAAGGAAACTTTGATTGTTGAAACTAGGGTAATGTGGGTATTTATAATGGCAGCATACCATTACTGAGATAATAAAATGCTTTATCTCTGATGAAACATTTCTACTTTATCAAATAGCTGAGGTTAGAAATCTTGAGCAACATTGCACATTTGTAAAGATCAGTAGCTATAAATTCTCAGAAAATTAATACCTATAACCTTTGTTAGAGGAATTGATCTAAGTGACTAAGCAGACACTCAAGCAATTCCTTTTTGGAAAGTGATATAATTCTCTATAGTGAAATTTTCCATATCCAAAGGAAACTTCAGTGAATGGAGATATCAAACCTTCTGAGTGTATGTTATAGCATATATATATGTATGTTATACATATATATATATGTATGTTATAGTGTATTTATAATTATTATAATTATGCCTGCAATGGCATTTCTTTTTCCTGGGCACTTATGTCAAGCAGATCTCTGTGTGATGTCCAATGGGGCTAGTACTGTTGCAGGAATTTATAAGTAATTTATTTTGACTAAAAACAGTGAGAAAGAACACCATGTCCATATCTACTTCAACAGAAGAGTTTTTATTGACCCTTTTGGGTGCAGGGCATGGCCATATCCAAGCATAGCAAAATAATGTGAAATGGGCAACATCATGAATAAAATGTCTAAATGCAAATTTATAACAATCTGAGAGAAGGAAACCCTTTGATTCGTGCTCCATAGGTAAATGACCCTTAAAAAATGCTCAGTAAACAAAAATTGGATTATACTTGAACTATAGGTTTTCAAACAGACTAAAGTGCTGAAATCAACCAGATGTTCTTGTTGATGGGTTCGCAGCTATTGACTCCTGATCCTTCTTATATAAATAACTGAAAGCTGATTCATATTCTCCCAGTATACAAACTTTAAAGAAGGTAATTCTTCAGCTGAATTTATGCAATTACAGAGATCTGAGCAGTGTCAGATAGCACATTGCAAGAAAAGATTTTCCATGGTGTAGTTAAATATGATTTTTTTTCTCTGTATGCTGGAAGCCCTGATGCTAACACATCAGAGTATACAACCTCTAAACCCCCAAATGTACGTATGAATTTTAATTTGCATGATATCTCCAAGTGCTCAAACATCTAGCTAAAGCCCTTGTATACAGGAACAGTCCTAGGAACAGTAAAATCATTTACAAAGGCTGCTCAATAAATGCATTTCTATACTACAATATAAATACAAAAAGTCCTCAAAAGTCACAAAGAGTATCATCCAAATAGAACTTGTGTGCAATTGCTAAAAACTGAGTAAGGTTATTTTTATAATGTGTAGGGGTGTATATATACATCTATATGTATTCACAATCTGCTCTTTAAACACAGAAGAAAAAGAAGCAGCTTGGTAAGGGTCATGCAAAAGTATGCATGGGCTAAATGTAATATCCCTGACAAGGTGTCAAAGAGCACGTGCTCATCACATGGGAGTGCCTAGGTGTGTATGACTGGAGGCGATGACTGATAGGAGGAAAGCCATACAGTCAGAGAGGATACAGGCATGTGTTTGAACAGATGCTGGTGTTGATGAGGGGTACAAGGATATATATGGTTCTAGGGAGAATAAACTCCTGCTGATGGGTTGTAATCAATTGATGGTAATGCTGCATGTATCTGCATATTAAAGTGGTGGGTGGTGATAATATGCATAATTGTGATGGTGGGCAGACAGTGATAACAAGACGTGTGAACAGTAGGAGGTGATGGGTATGCATGGCAAAATGTGTAGGTTGCAGGGATGCATGTGTGATGCTGAGTATAGTGGTGCTGTGGGGAGCATGGAGCAGCATATGCACTGTGGTGATATTTGTGTGATGTGGACCTGCCGTTCTTGACAAAAGTAGGAGGTGCTCTGAGGCGGCAGTTTCTGTGAAGAGACAAGTCATTACCCATACAGGTGTGGTTTGCTCACACAGATGGGGGGCTACAGCCAGCAGAATAAATAAGCATTTACTGAGTATTTTGTGTGTATGCCTGTGCTGAGGGAGTGTTGATGCAGTGAGCAAGTGTGAGGGTCTGTGTGAACTAGTGAGTAACCATGCCTGGTTAATACAGAATGGTCAGGTGCTATATACAGAATGCTGGTCGTGGTATATGAAAATTGATTTAGTGGTTATGTATAAGCATGTAAGGACAGACTGTATACTCAGAACAATAACATATAGGGACATGAGACATACTGCCCAAAAGGAGAGGTGTATGGGAAGGTCATGCTCTTCTTTTTTCAAGAAAAGTTTGCTTGCCAGAGAACAGAGATGCATTATTAGGACTATGTGCAAGTGTTCATGTGTGTTTAGAACTGGTGATGTGGATGAGTTGTTTAAGGTGTCACTGATGACAATATGAGGAACTCCTGGTGTGTGTTCATCTAGGATCAGGGTGTATGGCAAAAAATAACACAGTATAAGTCAATGGGTAGAAGTGGTCGGTGGGTATAGCATGGAATAAGTTATGTAGTGACAGCTACATATATGCAGCCTATGACTGGAGATGATGCCAATGGTTTGTGTCACTGTACAGGCTCAGGATGTTTATAGCCTCCCCTGGTGTGGATACAATCCTATCAGGGACATGCACATGTTTTAAGTACAATATTAAGAGAGGAGGTTGTAACACTGGTGAGGCAGCACATGGTGGTTGAGCTTGAACTGATCCTGTGAGAGGAAGCAGATGTGTGGGGACAGAGGAGTGGACAACATGAGACGGGCTCGGCACCACTGCGGTGTAAACAGCTGTGTCAAGCTGTAGTGTGCAAACTGGTCACTCACTGTTGGATGTGACAGACACAGGCAAAACATGTGCCAGGGTGTTAGAATATGATGGGGGAGCACCTTTCAGGACAGAGTGTGGAGAGGGGCAGGGCTGCCCACGAGTGATATCTAGTGGAGATGATGAGACAGGACAAGGTAGGGGGCATGGAGCCGCGTGGTGTTAGGAGGCACGGACAGCGCTGTGTGCACAGGGTTGAATGTTCTGTGCCGTCAGTCAGTGCCATGCCTGGTGCCAGCGCTGTGGGGTGGGCACTGCACACGGAGCAGCGACAGGAGAGGGTTACAGCAGCTGCGTAGACATGAAGCGTGCTTGCCCAGGTAACGCTGCCCACCCACGCAAGACCCAGGCTATTTTCTTAACAGAGAAAGGACAGTCCCTCTGCCAGGGGTGCCCTTGGTGTGGACCTAGGTGCCATGGAGGGAGAGCGGTGGAAAATGGAGGGGGAGGAGAGGATGGTGGACGGGGAGGGGATCAGTGCGGGGTGGGGGAAACAATACTGGATGGGGAGAGAAGTGCGGGATCGGGCGCACTGAGTAGTGTGGGGCAGTGGGAACAGGGAACAGGCTGCCCTGGAGCTGTCGGCTTTGCGAACAGCCGGAGGGCGGGATGGGAG
>VZRX01022583.1:0-46841 GCA_013398075.1 Notiomystis cincta | reverse complement strand
GGACACCCACTTACGTCTCCTCCTGCATTTTTTTTTCTTTCCCTCCTTCTTTCCTTAGCTGGTGACGCGCCGCTGCTATTAATCATTCACCAGCCGGGGAGCAGCAATTGCCGCCGCTCGGAGCGAGCGGCGCTGGCAGCCGCCTCTCTCCCGATGCCCGCGTCTCGCAGCCGCCGCGCCGGGATCCCTGACGGGATGATGCCCAGCGCAGCCGGCGGCGGACGCCTGCTGCTCTGAGCCGGGGCGGGGGGGTCCGGGCAGAGGATGCTCCCCAATGGCACCTGCCCCAGGCTTCCGGGCGGTGCAGGCAGCGACAGCGGCGACAGCGACAGCGGCGGCAGCGACAGTGGTGGCGGCGGAGCCGGTGGCGCCTCGGAGGAGGCGGCGGCGGAGGGCATGGACTCGGGCGGCAGGAATTCCTCTGGCGCTCCGAACAGCACCCTGAGTGAGTCTCAGGGCAGCGCCATCCTCATCTCATTCATTTACTCCGTGGTGTGCCTGGTGGGGCTGTGCGGCAACTCCATGGTCATCTACGTGATCCTACGTTATGCCAAGATGAAGACGGCCACCAACATCTACATCCTCAACCTGGCCATCGCGGATGAGCTGCTGATGCTTAGTGTCCCCTTTCTGGTTACCTCCACCCTGCTGCACCACTGGCCCTTTGGCTCCCTGCTCTGCCGCCTGGTGCTCAGTGTGGATGCCATCAACATGTTCACCAGCATCTACTGCCTGACCGTGCTCAGTGTGGACCGTTACATCGCTGTGGTGCACCCCATCAAGGCGGCCAGGTACCGCCGGCCCACTGTGGCTAAGATGGTCAATCTGGGTGTCTGGGTGCTTTCCATCCTCATCATCCTGCCCATCATCATCTTCTCCAACACAGCAGCCAACAGTGACGGAACAGTGGCTTGCAACATGCTCATGCCAGAGCCCACCCAGAGATGGCTGGTGGTCTTTGTGGTCTACACCTTTCTGATGGGCTTCTTGCTGCCTGTGGTGGCCATCTGCCTCTGCTACATCCTCATCATTGCTAAGATGCGCATGGTGGCCCTGAAGGCTGGCTGGCAGCAACGCAAGCGCTCAGAGCGCAAGATCACCCTCATGGTCATGATGGTGGTGATGGTCTTTGTCATCTGCTGGATGCCCTTCTACATTGTGCAGCTGGTCAATGTCTTTGTAGAGCAGGATGATGCCACCATCAGCCAGCTCTCTGTCATCTTGGGCTATGCCAACAGCTGTGCCAACCCTATCCTCTATGGTTTTCTCTCAGACAATTTCAAGCGGTCCTTCCAGCGGCTGCTCTGCCTCAGCTGGATGGACAATGCTGCAGAGGAACCCATCGACTACTATGCCACTGCCCTCAAGAGCAGGGCGTACAGCGTGGAGGACTTTCCCCCAGACAACTTGGAGTCAGGGAGCATGTACAGGAATGGCACTTGCACCTCCAGGATTACCACCCTCTGAGGAAGCATTCCTGTCCCCCAGCTCCCTTACTGCCCCCCAGCTGGAGGGTGAGCGAAGCCAGGGCTGTGGCATGGGGAGGCTGGGAGGGAGGGGATTTTGGTCCTGCCCACCGCCAGCAGTGTTTGGCACAAGAAAGAGTGAAGAAAACCCCACATCCTTGATTTGCTGCCCCCTTGCACCCTGGTTGCCCCCCTTGAGAGCGGGTGCATTCTCCGATGCTTTGACATCCACTTAGTGAATTGTGGCTCTCGTGGGTTAGCTTAGGGTCTGGTAGCCTGGCTCTGCCACTCCTCTCTGTGTCTGACAAGTGGCTGTAAAGTCCTGCAGTCTCCCTCCGTCTTTTGTACAGTTTGCCCTTCCCCTTGGCTGGTGGGGTACCCCAGGCCACTGAGTCAAGCCTGCCTCAGTCAAGCCCCAGCATTCAGGCTCAGACTCCCCCCAACTGAAAATGACCCCTCTCAACATCTGTCAGTCCGCACCTCCCCTTCAGAGATTAGAAATGCAGGAAAAATTCCCCCCAACACACACCTTAGCCTCCCCAGGAAGGAGTGAGCAGCCTCTCTCTGTGTGTACCCTTCCCTCTCTCTGGAGTAAAAAACAAAGCAGGGAGCAAAAAGTTCCTGAGAAGAGAAGCAGCATAGTCACAGAGATGTTTTTTTGCTTTGCAAACAGCTTCCAACTCACTGGGGCTTTGGCTGTCTGTGCTACTTGGCAGAAGCAGAGCAGAAAAGGTCTTAGGAAGAAATCTGATTATTGCTGTGCTTTGGAGCTGTGCGGCAGGTTGCTGATAATGGGAGATAAGCAGTCCCATGACACAGAGGGAGCAGAGAGCTGGGACTCACTGAGGTGGGAGCTGGGGGGATGGCTGAGCTGGGAAATGTTTGAATCTGTCCACACATACAATAAAGTATGCTGATAATAAAGTTTAAAGGGAGCACTAGACTGTGAATCTGCTGTCTTAAGCCTGTTCCATCAGCTGTGAAACAGTGATAAAGGGAGCTGAGACAGTTTTTGAATGACCTGGGTGATGGCAAAGTCACTTCAGCCTACATTGAAAAAGGGGGATTCATTTAAAAATCTCCATCAGTCTCTGAAATAAATACTTAACAGAAAAAGTAGCTGTTTGGTAATAGCTGTTACCCTAGCTCCAGTTTCTTCTGTTGCACTAAAAAACAAAACAAACAAAATGGGTTTCATATGTTGCCAATGTAATATACTGACCCAGAGCTTCTTAATGTTTCATTTCTGAGAATTCTTGTTTTTAATGTGTGCCAGATGTCTTCTTGTTTGATTTTTTTATTTGATTCTAGTCACTGTGTTGTGAACGTGTTTTTCTGAAGCGATTTATGCTGTGTACTTATGTCTGTGGTGGCTACTTGCAAGGTTGCATTTAAAATGGGTGATGCTCAAGAAGGCTCCTTTCCAGATAAAAATGTAGTTTTTTCTAACTCTTTCATTTACATTGTCTCCCCCACAGAAATTCTCTCTTGAATTTTCTCTCTTCTCCTCTTATGAAAAAACAAATTTCATATAGGCAGATGAAGCTTTCTTTGATAAATGGCAGCTGATTAAACAAAACCTTCTATCCCTACTCCCTCGTATCCTAGACAGAAGAGTCAGTACGGACTGTGTTGAAATAAGCAGCTGTGTTTTTTGCTTTCTACCACCTATGCTAACAGTGTCACACAGTGGCAAGTGTCCCAGTAGCTGTGACAAATCACTTCTCTAGCACAATAGTGTGGTTGTATTAATTATAACTACTGGCAATTTGAAGCAAGAGACTGGAAAAAATCTCTAGTAGCAGCATACCCATAGCATTGTACTCGTAGCTGCAGTGCTTAAGTACAGTGTTAAGAGTAAGGTTGACAGTTAAGGCATCTAGTATTTGTGGTGGTGGACTTACTACAGGATTTTGTTAAATTATACCCTTTAACTTTTCTCAGCAGCAAAAAGCAGGATGCTACTTTGTACATTTCTTTCACCAAAACTTAGGTACTGTTAAATGAATGTATAAATTTAGTATTTCAAAGTTGTCTGATTCAAAGTCCATCAAAATGAGAGAAAAAAAATCTTAATTTACTTAAATGGACTGTGAGTCAGCTCCTTTTTGTTTAAAAACTGCTAATGTGGAAACTGTTACATCCTTATTAAAATATTTCATGAAAAGCTTTAACAATTGTACAGTTTCTTTTCTTTTACTTCCTAGTGGACATCATTTAAAGAAAACCTGCAAATGTTAAATTTTGTAATCTTTTACATGTACATATGGGGAAATAAGGATGAAATCACTTTATAAGCTCAATTAACTTTTCACAGAAATCAAACATCTGTCAAAACAGAGTAATGCCCCATGATATCCATGATGCTAATTCCAGGGCTTCACTTGAATTCTCACTCACAACACCTTGAAAATGGCATAAATCTCATAATCTTATGTGGTCCTTTTCACCCAGACATATTCTTATATATGGTCAGATTAAACAGAGAGTCTGTCGACTTTTTATTGTTGAATTTGTTTAACATCAGACACGATGAAGCAAGAGTGAAAATGCATAAAGATTCATTCTGCATACTCAGCTTTGAAGAAAAGTTGAACTGAGTTTTATTCTTTAGTTTTTTTTCCTCTTTGCCTTGTAAAGGTTGTGATAGAAGCCTGCACACCTACCAGCATATGCACTTTAGTTTCAGCTCTCCCAGGCACATCGCAGAGCTTGGGTTGGGGCTTCAGTAGATGGCAGGCTTGCCTTCAGATGGATGGGCTGATTCACTCCCAGCCAGCACTGCCCCTATGATTCCTGCCTAAAACACTCCGTGTGGTTTCAGCTGGAAACAAAATCTGTTTATCCCAAACCAGCAGTTGCTCCTGCTGTTTTTCACCCTGGGAGAGGTTATCGACAGCAATAAATCATTCAATTTAGCTAGAAAGAAACTTAGTTCATACTGTGTTACTATTCTAAACAGCAGAACATAACTACCAGGAAGAAAAAAGTTGTCCTCATGAAATAATTTGCACCAGAAAATAAACAGAACTCTTTTTAATGCTTCCCAAATGGCAAATAAGAATATTCAGATTTCATATGGCAATTATTTTAACTAATGCTTAATTCACTGAAAAAAAGAGTACAGCAATGTATTTCTAAGTGACTTTTTGACTTTTTATACAGCTTCAAGTGGGTGAATTGTAATTTGTAACCAGCAGTAATTTTTTTGCTTTTTCCCCATGAGTTTTGGGTTTATATTTTAAAAAATGGTGCATTCACTTTGTCATGGAAATTGGCCTTGTGGCCACTGAAACCCAGGCAACTTTTGCTCTTTGTTTAGCCTGAGACCTATAGCCAGCAGTGGGATAGTGCCAAACAGCATCCAGTCAGTGGACTAGACTGTCTCTGTGGCATGCACACCAGAGAACATCTGCACGTGGAACACACATCAGCTGCAGCATTTTCCCACTCCAAGAAGGGTGCACAGGAAATCACTTTCCTTTCTCACCAGGCTTCCCAGTGCAGCAGCAAAGACAACACGTCTCATAATCCTGCTGCCTGCAGTTAGCAGACTCAAACAAGACTGGTCACAGAGGCACTTTCTAGCAGGGCAGTGGATGAAAAAGGTGATGGCTGCACACAGATATTCTGCCTCTTCAGATGGTCCCTACAGCAGAGAACATTACACAGAGTATGGTTTCTTTGCATTCAACACTTAAAGAACTCATTTGATTCCTTCACAGAGAATGAGAGTCAGGTTTCTGAATGTGATGTAAGAATTTCTGAAATGCCAGCTTTCCAGTCAATCAGGATTTTTTAAAAAGGCTTTCTGGTTGTTTCTGGAAATCTAAAACTCTGCATTTCTAATGTATGTGGCATGCTCTATTAACACTGTGGCTATTCACTGTATTTTAACCTGTTTCCAAAATCAGCAACCTAATTCTAAATATTAAACTAAGTCTTACTGAAATAAAATAACCCAGTGATGTCATACATTCATGTTATATAAGGTTTGACTTTACTCTGCCATATTTCTAGAACAGTGACAATTTAATGTCTCATAATCCTGATTAAAAAAACATCCAAGAAAAATAATTTCAAAAAATCAGAATAAATTAACCAAGAAAGAAACATCAATCCAGTGTTCTAAACTGTGATTTCAGTCCCTAGGAACCTTACTTGACACTAGGGCTCTACAGACAAGAATGTGAATTATGAATCTCTAGAGGAGAGTAAAATATTTCTACTGAATTGTGTATTCAGCACTTCCATCCTCTTCAACATAGCCTTATTTGGCTGATAACTTCAGGCTAAACCACAGGAAGAAAGGATGGTTTACTAATTAGATTTCTCTTCAAGAAAAACGCTTTTAGAGATTACATTTTGTGGAGAGAAATGGCCAAGAAAAATAGGTGAACCGGAGAGTATTTCAAAGTATATCATTAGATGGCTACAAACCAAGCACAGCTTTGACAAGACAGATGCTTTTCAATAAAAGCTAACTATGCCCACTCTCTTCCAACTTTGTTTCTCCAAAAGCCTAAAATCTGGGTTTGGCAGAGCAATAAGCAGCTATGAAGCAGAGATGGCAAGGTGCTGTATCCTGCCTGAGATATATGGATTTTTGTGTCCAGTCTGGATGGAATACATTTGTCATTATGGTTACCACATCTATGATGGGGAGAGTCACCTTGAAAACTATATAAATGTACAGAAAATTCCTTATCCTCTCCATCCCAAAAAGTCTTTGCTATACAGGTTCTTACACTGTGTAATATGCCTAAGTGTAATGTGATGGCCAGGAGAGGCCATTTTGTTAAGAACAGAGGAAAATAAGTAGAGTCCAGTACAGGCACTGTAAAGCAGGACTTGGCTCTTTCACATAATTAACTTTTATTGTTTGGAGTACAGCAAATAAACTGCCAACTCAGCAAAAAATATGAAGTTCTGCTTTTCATGTCAGCTGCTGTTTTCAAAGCTGGCTGTTATTTTTGAAGGTTAGAAAGTATCTAGGCATTTTTTCTAAGAACCAAATGACAATTTAGGTACTTTATGGAATTACTAGAAACTCAGGAAGATAAGGCAGAAACAGATAGATAACAGATTTTTCAGAATGTTAATTTATTTTGGATTTTTAAGATGCTTTGAATTTCACAGGGGTTTTTTTTTCTTTTATCATTAAAATAGAGAAAAAGACCTAACAATTTTTTGTTCAACACAAACCAAGAAGAACCCCATATTGACAAGACAGAAATTGAATGCAGAAGACTTTTCACTGCTCTTTCAATGTCATAAAGTAAAATTTACAGAATTTCTTACTTGAAAAGTATCTTCACTACAATGACTGGAAAAATTCCTTTCCCTTTGAGAGAGATATACTCATAAGAGTGAAAAGTAATGTTCACTCATTCCTCTGCACAGACATTACAGACTTAGATCACTTCTAATCTCACTCAAACTATCTGTACTTATGATCTTATGTTATGTTCCAGGGTACAGTGTAAATCATTCTTATCAGTCCAAAACACAAGGCCTGCTGGTTACATTCCAAAAACAAAACCATGCTTTTCTGACAGGTTATAGCCCATGTTCCTGGCTTAATGACTGAAATGTTTGTTTGCAAACCACCACACTTTGAGTAACACCTGAAAAAATATGCAGCAAGAAGCTGGTTAGGACAGATACATCCTGGTAAAGATGGGTGCTTGCATGTTTTTCTTATCTTTCCCTCCTTAGCTCATCCTCTCCCTGGGCCTGCAGTCTTCTTTCTCTTATATTACCCATGAAATACAGAATAGTAATTGTTTTCCCTCAGAATGCAAAAGGACTGGCAAGTGGAAGGAGGGGAAGGACATAACAAAAGCAGGACCACCACCACCACCACATCTCTGCATTCCCCAGCTCCACTGCTGCTTCCACTCCACCTGGAGTACTGTGTTCTCCTCTGGGGCTCCCCAGCATAAGAAGGACATGGACATGCTGGAGTCCAGAGGAGGCCACTAAAATGATCAGAGGGTTAGAACACCTCTCCTACAAAGACAGGCTGAGAGAGTTGGGGTTGTTCAGCCTGGAAAAGAGAAGGCTTCCAGTACCTACAAACAACCTTCCAGTACCTACTAGAAAATTTGAAGAACATTTTCCTAGGGTTTGTGGTGCCAGGCCAAGGGGGAATGGCTTCAAACAATAAAGGTAGGTGTGGATTAGGTATGAGGAAGAAATTCTTTGCTGTGAGAGAGGTGAGACACTGGACTAGTCTGCCCAGCAAAGTTGTGGATGCCTCATCCCTTGAAGTGTTCAAGGCCAGGCTGGATGGGGCTCTGAGTAACCTGGTCTAGTGCAAGGTGTCCCTGCACACAGCAGGGGAGTGGAATTAGATGGTCTGTAAGGTCCCTTCCATCCCATTCCATGATTCCATCCCAAACCATTCTAAGATTCTGTGATTCTAGCCAGCAATACAGAAAAAGGAAGAGGCTTGCTGACAGATGACTCCCTTTACACATCCACTTTCAAGTCTTCCAGTCCCAGACTACAAGCCCAGAAGAGAAATACAAGGCTGCATATTGTGGGAAGAAGAAAAGACATTAAGTTTAATGTTTTGAAGCCCTGGGAATGTGGGTACTGCTGCTGCTGTCCTGCTGTGTTTGCCTTTTGAGTCAGTTATATATCTTTAATGAAATACATGAATTGTCACACTACAGCCTTGGTAAGTGTCCACATACTGAAGAAATAGAAAATATTATTTATAAAAGGAACTACATTGCATCTAGCAGTGATTGACCTCCATGTAATAAATGAGGAAAGATAACTGAGATTTAAAACATCAAAAAAATTAAGTGATAGGAAATTTCTAGGGGAAGCACAGAATCCATTACATTTTTTATATTCTTTAAGCTATATGATACACTTAAACAAGGAGAAATGTCACAAGTACTCAAATTTTTTTCCACGTTCATTGAGATGTCATTTCAATCCCATGGCACACTAATGAAGCCCTTAGCAGCATAAATCATTATTTTTGTAAAAATGTGGATATTAAAATTTTATTTCTTATTATTTGATAAAAAAAAAAAATTAAAAATTCATCACTTGTTCATAAATAAAATGTTCAGCTGACAAATTATATGCCTACCAGTCAAACTATCTTTGTAGGAATTAAGGAAATCTGAAATTATCAACATGGGACACTTTTTGGATAACTGTGACAGATAAGAGATCCAGATATTCCTATTCTTTGCAGGAATCACCATTTTTGAATGTAGACTAACAGATTCTTGCTATCACCATTTTATTACAAATGTAAGAACTGTAAAACTCACAAAGGTTATATGTGATTTATATGGCTTTAATATGGCACGAAATAGTATTTTTTCCTGTGCTGAAAAACAGTTGGAATATAATATGCTTATATAGCGTTAGTCAAAGGACATGTATGCAACATGGGGGGAAAGTCAAGATTTGTCTCCATCTTTGCCATGTTTTGTAAAAATACTTGCATTTGATTGTGTTTTTTATATATGGTGTTACATAATCTATATTTTTAAATTGCATCCACTTTCATAACCACTTCTATTATGTTAGTACTTGTTATGATTATCTGTACTCATTGTGATCTTCCTTACTCTCCTTCTATGGGTGCAAACAGTAAACCCTGCTCTGAATCTGCCTTGCAGACCAGTGAATCATGGCTGTGATAGGAACCAATGGCTGCATGACAGACACGTGTTGGTTTCTTATTCACTAAAGACCCAACTTAATCGACAGTGGAAAGAAAAATGATCAATCCTTTCTCCCAAACCATCTTCTTTTTGGTCTGAACCATTAGAGAAAGAGAAGTTCATGCATTTCAAACCTGCTCAGGTTCCAAACAAATCCAAATGCTATTTGCTTTGTATTCTACTGACTGCAAAAATAAGGTAAAGAACCCCAGATATAATAAACAAGAATCTCTAACGTGTAAAAACAATGAAAGCTATAATAAAACTATGACTATTTAGGCATGCTTTGAAGAGTCAGAAGGCACCATGAGCTTGCTTTTAGAAAATGATTTGCATAGCTGGAGACTTAAGCAAGCTGATTTTTCTGATTTAATCATAAATGTGTATTTTACAGGCATTTAAATATGAGTAGCCTCCACATCCCTTTTTTACAGTCAATGCAGAGAAAGGGCACCCTCAGGATGTAATTAATTGGTCCTGTTTTCAGCATCTAGTCTAAAATGAGATTAACTGTAAGCACATACTTCTCTCTATAGGCAGTAAGGGAGTCTAGGTGAGCAAAAAAGTCTAGATGAACTGTTAGAGATGTCTACACATGGTAAAATGGATCCCATCCTTAGATGCAAAACAGTCTGGTTTCAGATGAGTCAAATTATAAACCAGGGGAGATATTGTAGAACCCTTGCTAGACCCTCTAGACAAATGTCCAATGATCCTGAATTGCGTGAGAAAAAGAACTCTCAAATCAAAATGTGATTTCACAGGAAGAGCGAAATGGGAATAATGAGACAGGTGAATGGCTTGCAAGGGCATGAACTTGTATCTTTTAACTAAACAGTCTGAGTCACGTACTGAGAGATGCCAAAATAAGTAGTCAGGCGCTTAACTCAACTGTGTGCTTGGTAACACTCCAGAAACAAAGAATGAAAGAGTTTCTAGAGCTTTGAAAAACACACCTGGACAGTCCCATCAAGAGTTCAGTTATCTGATATGTGGGAAAGACTAAAACGTAGAAAAAACAATTTAGAGAGGCTCTCATTCATCTTGGTCACTATTTGCTTATACAGCCCCTGGTAGAAGAAGAGTTCCACATACACCACACCACAAAAGAAATTACTTGACAGCAACAGGAACCTTATCAAGAAATAAGGCATTAATGGCTAAGTCATTTTCCAAATCTGTGCACATACAAAAGTAGAATCAAGCCTCCTGCCCAAGCTGGAAAATGCCTGATTTCTGAAATACAAGTGTCAGATAAACAGATTAGAAAGGTATGCAGATTATGAGTCACCTTGTAATGAGTAGCATTCTCACCTAGCCAGATTTAATTCCTGTCATGATACAAGGGAATTTATGGCTATAGACAGTCTGATGCCTCACAAATATCAGTGACCCCTTTACCAAGAGCAAAAGACTGTTTCCCAGATAGCAACTGCCTATCACCCTTAAAGGGAGAGAGAGGGAAAAAGAAAAAACTCATATTACAAAATTCTTTATCCGTAGCAGATGTTTACACCATATTTATCAAGTCTTTGCTTGCAAGAAAAATAGGCAATAATAACACACATTACTTTCTGAAACAGAGTTCTTCAAACTCAACAGGGAAGTGTCAAAATTAAAGCAGTAGTCAGAATGTCAGCTCTCAAGAGAGGAAAACAAACAAACAACCAAGCATATTTAAAGAGACATTTCAGAGCTTAAAGTTCTCTTAAGGGAAGAAAATATTTCCCTATTCTCCCTGAACCCCAAAAGGCTTGGATGAGACCAGCTAGTTGTATATAACTGCACTCAGAAAACCTTGAATCAATATTTAATATTACAACTTTAATTGAAAACCAACACCACAATAATAATAAGTGAGCATCAGCGCGCCAAACTGCACAGAAAGCAAGTTCTGCAGCCAGGATGAAAACTCCTCTACAGGAATTCCCAAGGGAAATCACAGAGGAAGTGTTTACCTCATTTAGAAAAGGGCACAAACGGTGAATCTTTCCTTCCTCTCAAGGGACTCCATGGAAAACAATATATCTGACTAAAGAGAATGAGATTTGCATGACGTATTTGAACTCATGTTAACTCTTCTCACAGTATGGTGTGTCAGCACCTTGTCTGATTCTAAGGGAGCCACATATTGCATACAGAAACCCAGTTTTGTAACAGCACACCTTAGAAGAAAAACTGTAACTAAAAAATTTATTCTGTGATACAATAAAAATCAGTATGAAGTAACAAACAGGGCAGTGATTTACATCATCCTTTATACTTTTCATCAGCTGAAGTATAAAACTGACTCCCATTAACCTCTCATTTCCTCAGCGGTTTAATGACTTTCTAAGTATAGAAATGTTCTTTCATTTTTTACGAATGTCAGTATGAAAGCATATGGGTTGCAGTTTCATCCAAAATTATGGCAGTTCACCTCTCCAAAAGTTCCAGCAATTAGATTGAAAACGAGAGCCTCCAAGTACCTCTCAGGCAAGGAGTGACTTCTAAATTACAAGATGCAAGTGCTCAAAGTGGTCCACTTTATGCTTTTCCAAGTAAGGCAGCCGACGAACAGTTTCTGAGAGGATAAAAAGGCACAATTGTTGCAGCTGCAATCGCTCTGTCGGCCAGGCTGATCTATTTATATTTTAGTGAAGTCAGCACCTAAATAACTGTTTTTCAGACAGACAAAAACTCCTGACTGTCCAAAGACTTCAATCCCCTCAAAAGAACGCGCTCCTGCGTCTGATAATGTGCAAGCCCTGCCCAGCCGTGATCCCGCGGGCCTGTCCCTCGAATCCTCGCGGCAGCAGGGCTGGGGGCAGGAGGGACGTGGGGAGCCCGGCTGGGAGCTGCCGCTCAGGGCAGCCCCGAGGGCCGCGGCCTCGGCCGGCCGGCGCTATTCACCGCCCGCTGCTCCGCTGGGCTCCGCCGAGCCTGCCTCCGCCTTGCTGCCGGCCTCCGGCGGCTCCTTGTCCCCGCGGCCCTCGGATTTCTTGTTGAAGCAGATTTTGAACACCCCCAGGACGGTCATGACCAGGATGATCAGCACCACCACCGCGACCGTCACCAGGATGAAAACGTAGTTGGAAGAGGAGGAGAAGGAGGAGGAGAGCGGCGGAGCAGCCGTCTTCTCTCCGCCGGCGGCAGCCGTGGTGGTGGCGGGCGGCTTCGTGGAACCGCGGCGTGTCGGGATGGAAGGACGCCGCCCCTCCGCGCCGGCACCCGACGGCTCTGCGGGGCCGCCTGCAGCGGTGGGGGCCGGCCCCGTGCCCGGGCAGGGAGTCCCGTCCGGGCCGCCCGGGGTGCAGGCACAGGCGAAGCCGCCGTCGGCATCGCGGCACACGGCGGTCTCGGCGCATCCCCCGCTGTCGGGGCTCCTGCGGCCGAAGGGGCAGGGGCAGAGGGGCTTCTCTTCCGCCTTCCAGGCGAAGCCGCCCTGCTCGGGCTGGCAGGTGAGCTGCACCGCCCCGCCGGGACACGCCACCGTCAGCACGGTGCCCGGCGGGCTGAAGCCGGGGCCGCCGCTGCGCTCCTCGAAGGGGAGGCGGTAGTCGAGGTCGAGAGCGCCCCTGGGACTGAGGTCGGGGCAGGCACCCTCGTACTGATACTTGCACAGGTAGCCCGGGCTTTCCATCAGGCAGACCCGCTCCTTCCAGCCCCAGCTGGGGCCGGCCCCGGCGTCAGCCGCCAGGTGCAGCCCTGCGCAGCGGGCGGTGAGGCAGGACCGCAGGGGCTCCTGCACCCACCGGCCGAGCGCCACCGGCACCTCCTGCCGGGCCGTCCCACCCCCGACGCCATCCCAGGAGAAGCCGCGGAGCGGCTGTTCCTCGTGGGTGCAGGCGTAGGCGTTCCTCTTCAGCCCGACCCAGAACAGCGCGGGCGCGGGCACCGCCGCCTCTGCCAGCAGCCCCAGCAGCAGGCGCAGCNCACCAGGGCCCGGCCCGCCTCATGCCGGCGGCGGGACGCGGCGGGCTGAGGGGCGCGGGCTGCCCTGGCGGCTGTGGTGGCGTTCGGCCCCGGCTTGGGCTGGCTCTGCTGCCCGCGTCGTCCCGCTCCAGCGCCCGCTCCCACGGCCCTCCCCCGGACCTGCCGGAGGAAACGTGTCGGGAGCCGTGGCTGACCTCGGCATCCTCCGTTTGTTGGAGGGCCCAGGCCAAGCAGCTCCTGGCGCCGCCAGGAAGCGCTCGCCCGGCCCGGCGGGCGGCTGTCCAGCCGCGGGGGGGGACGGGGCCTGCTCCGCTGCCGGAGGGTGGCGAAGCCCAGAGCCGCAGCTGTCGGACCGCGGTCACGGGCCCCGTGTCAGGCCCCTGTCCCCGAGATGCCCGGGCGCATCTTGCTAGCTTGTTGCACAGAGCTTTCCGCAGAAAAGCGGTCCAGCTTCACTTATCTCTTCCTTGAGTGATGGAGGTTCCTTGGTTAGGTGAGGCTGTGCAATCAACCCCATAGCTCCCGATACAAGGGGTGATTTAACACTCAAAAAAATGATTCAGCTCACGGTTTTCCAGCAGGCTGGCCTAAATGCTTCGTACATCAGGTGCCTGTGTTGACTTCAGTAGTTGTTCTTGAATGAGTTTCACTGATCCACTGCAACTGTTTCTCGAAATGTAGTCCCTATGTTGCCTCATTTTCATACTCCTTACTGTTATTTCTGTCTGCTGTTACCTGGTGTGTACATTCACATACAGCCACATCTGAGTCTCTTCCCCAGTACTTCATGTGGCATGAAATCACAGGCATATATGTGCGTTTTGTTTCCCAGGTTTTACATTGGAAAAACCCAGGTCAATGTTTTTGGTTTTGTGAATAAAACATAATACAAATTTCTAGCATTTGAATACCATGGAGGAGGGAGTGCAGGGGGGAAGAGGAGGAAAAAAGCAGAAAATAAATAATTTATCTGGAGTTTTTAAAACATAAGGTTTCTCAGTAATTGCAGTCCACTTGGGTGCCAGTAGACTTGGTTTTATGGAAAACAGGTTTCCATAGCAAAACAAGAGCTTGCTGTTTTAATTCTGGATGAAATCAGATCTTTGGTTAATCAAGGTGTCGTGATGCTAACAGCCATCAAAGTCAAAGTGTTGTAGCAGCTGTGTATTCAGTGCTCTGCTGCCTACTGGAATTGTCACTCCTGCATTCATTCTTCTCCATGGTGCATCAGGGCAGAGGCATTGAGCCATCTGCCTGTGTGGGGCAGCACATGGAGATTCTCACTGCCTGCATTTTAATCCGTAAAGATGCAATTCTTCTTGCATCAGGAAGCTTTATCACCTGCCATTCTCATCCCTAGTTCTTCACTGGATCTAGTTTTAAATGTACCCAAACTAAATTAATTGTTCCTTGAGCCCCCTGTTTTTCTTGATGATGCACAAAAGCTGTGCTTCTGCACATAACTGTCAAGTTAATATCTTGAACCATTTTCCCCAAATCTAGTTGGTAGGTTTAAGAGAAGAGAGGTTGCAACTGTTTTACTATTGTCATCTTACTGGGGAATGCTTACAAGGCTTTGACTAATATTCCACTGTAATCCTACAGCTTCACTTTGTTTTCTCTTTCAAAATTGAATTAATTTATTATAGTCGAATGGAAGGTAAATTCTATAAATAGAAGGGATAATGTAGAAGCCCCAAAATTTTCATGTTATTCTTCAAACCTAAGATTCTGTCCCTGAGGAGGAGAATGCAGCCCAGTCCATGAAAACATTTGCTCCCTTGCTTCTCTTCTCAGCTGTCAGCCAAGGGCATGATTTGAGCCATCTGGGCTGGCCTCTGTACCAGGTAATTGATGGCTATTATCGGCTCATTTCACACAGGCCATGACTTTAATTTCCTGGGCTGCATTGGAGCCAGCAAACAGGCAAACCAGTTTAGAAATATCAGGTTAGCCACCAGTACCCTGGGCAGTCCAGTCTCAGCAGAGGAACTTGTACCACACAGAAAGATGAAAACACTGCATTGCCAAAGCTGAAGGCTTTTGCCAGCTGAAAATAGAGGCGGTTGCTGTCCATCTACTCGACCTGCCTGGATATCTGTTCTCGTATTGCTGCCTCTGAGTGTCCTGCAAAATATTTTTTAAATATTTTAAAATTATGCTGGATCTCCAGGAAGCAGCTCTTCCTCTGTTTTTTATTGTTCTTTCTAGTTCTTACCTTTAGGTAAATAAGAAATCACTCTTTCATTAAGTGTCTTCATGGAGCTTTTTCTGAAGAAGTCCTTATTTGAAAGAGAGGATTAGCTACTCCCACACAAATGCTGGTAACAGTCCACGTGAGAGGCAACTGAATTTCTACATATAAAGAAGTTTTTATTACACAAATGTGAATGTTACAACTGATGGATGTATAAGCTCTAATGTAGCTGTTGCTTTCAATAGTAAAAGCCTTATTTAGGTGTAGTCATTCCTTAAGTTTTTTCCTGTAAGATCTTAGCCCTTGAAAAAACAGTGGCTTGCTTTAATTGTATTTTAGTAAGAGCCATTTATTTCATTATGTAACTGTATCTAGCATATATTCCATTATTTATGTACATTATATTATGTACATTTTTACTAAGGAGTTGTGAGAGAAGTGCTGCATTAATAAAACTACTTTTCTCTTTAAGGGTAGATTCCTTTCATATTTTTATAAGGTAAATTACAACTATTCTTTTTGCAACTAACCAGGAAATATGTCATCCATATATCAGCACATACTTTGCTACTGCTAGGGCCTAAGGGGGTGTATTTTCATTAGAAGTAGTCTTGTTGAGGGATGCAGTATCCTGATCTTGCTAAGAGCCATATTTTACTTCTCAGAGGTAGATGGATGGTGCAGTGAAAGAAACCTGCCTTGCTTCGAAGGGGACAAGTAAAATGATCATGTCACACTAAAATGTGTAGAGCATAAGGACAGTAAATTTCTCTTCCCCAAAGGGGATACAGGAAAATGTGTGGAAATAGATCTGTCTACCCCTTAGGCCACAAAACCTGGAGACAGTATCTAATACCAAAAGCAGCTATCTTTTCTGCTAGTGTAAAGGAGGGCTGCTGATGTGCACTCCATTTATTGCCTGGCCTCTACAGGCAAAAAAACTTATTGTGGTTTGTTGCACGATACGAATTTGTTTGGGATTGTAAACTATGGACAGGGAGCAAGAAATAATGATCAATATTCTGGCAGCACTGCCTGTTTGCACGGCTTAAGCCTTTTAGCTTGCTGCAGCCTTGCAGAGTCTAGACCACTTGGCTGTGGTGAGGCTGTACAGTCCCTGTGAGCTCTGTCATTCCCTCTGATCCCAACTAGTATCTCTACTGGATCCAGACATCTTTCTGCTGAATTTGTTGTGGGTAAAGTCAAAACTTACTCCCCGTCTTTCAGTGTTCAGCTGAGATATAGGTAATAATTTAAATAGCCCAATGTAAACAGGTATTTTAAACAAATGAAAATTGCTGTCATTTGGCAGTGTGCCTCAAAATTATATGTTAAATCCTCCTTTTGTCACTAAGTGCTTCATGAAACAATATATATATTATATAAAAATATATATGGTATATTATGGTATAATATGTAAATATATATATATGGTTTATCAAATGAGGCAGCTCTACATTTCACATGTAACTTGTGTTTAGACAAAGTATTTTCTCACTAAACAGTTGTATTATTCTTTAAGAAAATACCTAAGTTTTAAGAGTAAGACCCTCTTGAAGTCAATGAGAACTGTCTCATTTCAACAGTGTGACAAGATTTCTCATGAATTTCTCTCCATTCAGTCAAATATCTTGCAACAATGAGTAAAAATTCCAGGTGGAATCCAGCATGCTTTTGTTACTTTTCCAGAGAACAGGATAGGAAATGAAAATAAGAATTTCTGCCTTATTGTAAGAAATTGCACGATCGTAAGAATTTAATTATTCATCTCTCAAAAGGACTTTGTAGATTACAAGATTCACTTACAGAGTTTGGAAAAGACAACCCAGCAGGGGTCATGCAAGTTCCTGTCTACTGTAATAATAATTTCCAGTGACATTATCACATAGCTATGGGACTTAATAACAAGGAATGATATTTAACTGCTGGTATGTACATGGTATATCTGTTACATTTATGACATGGACATAAGATATAACTAATGACCTGTTAAGGGGACACTTAGTAGATGAACTGCATTGATGTGGCTGTAGAATTCTCCTGTATGCATATGTTCCTCTTAAAGCCTGATCAGTTTATATGTTCATGTTTCCATTGCTATGTATGGAAGAAAAAGTATTCTGTTACCACTTCTATTCATCTTTAATGAGTTATTAAGGAAGATTACAATTCTCTAATTAGCTAGGGGAAATGAACTCCAGAACTCTCAAATTAAACACACTAAATCTTTTCCAAAAATACTGTAGAGTATAAATATTTTTTATTCTCACTCTAGCTCACTCCCTTTTTCTGACTGGGTAATTCATACTAGTTCCACCCCAGCCTCCATATTCTTCCATCTCCTGTATTATGTGGCACATTATGTCTGGCCCTACACAAGCTTTGTGCTGAGTGTGCATTGGTGTGAGTGGGTCCACAAGAACTGGAGGTGGGTATGGCCATATGGTCTATTTTGCAGTAAACAGTATCAAAAATTGTAAAAGCACTGAAGTGCATCATGGTATCAAACCTCCCTGCATGATCTTCTCTCCATACACTGAATAACAGACACCCAGCAGTGGTCAGAGCTTTGGCTGGTTTGATGTATCCTATAGGTCCTTGAGAAGTGTCTGCATGTGCAAAATCTGAGCTTTCAGCTGGGCTTTTGTGTGTGGGGAAGGGAAGGGAAGGGAAGGGAAGGGAAGGGAAGGGAAGGGAAGGGAAGGGATCAGCATAGGGTAAGTTAAGAGAATACAGAGTTGCAGCACAGAAAAAAAGTTAGTAAGGAGGGAGTAGACACAAAAAGAAGAGAATAGGGAAGAAATCAAAAGAAAGTAGAGGAGAAGTGAGATAATTCACCAGTGCCAAAGTACCAGAGTGGCAGAGGGAGCCCAGGGGCCCTGTCTGTGCTGTCACTGCCAAGGGTGGCAGCACTGGTTTGTGAGCTGGTGCTGGTGACCACAGGTGTGCTTGCACAGCTGGGCAGCCCCCACACAGCCTGATGCCAGGGGGTGCAGGCTGTGAGCACAGGACAATCACAGCCAAAGTCAGAGGCAGTTACCACATAAAGGCAGCAGGTGGATCTTCAAGCGTATTCTTCCAGGCAGCTGCAGGAGACACACTGTGTCCTGTGGGGTGTTCACAGCCTTGAAGCTACTTTGTGGCTCAAAGGCCATCCTTAAAAAGCATTATTGTGATAAGTTCAACACCACCTTTATGGGATTTGCTTCCTGGTCCTCAGGGGTACTATCAGTAGCCAATGTAAACCACAGGTTTTGGAGGCCTGGAAGAAACCTGAGTTCTGATGTTCTCACATCCTAGAGAAAAAGCAAACAGAAGAGAAGAATTAGAGACTAATTCAGATTATTACAGGTTTCTAGTATTTTATCAGATTTTGACCTAAATAAAAACATTTTTGGAAACCAGTGAATTTCAATTTCAAGTGAGAAACACCCACATTTGTAGTAACTTCCTATAGTATTGTAATTCTACAACAAACTTCTAGGACTGGCAGGCTTTTTGGGATGAGACAAAATTTCCTAGGGAAATAAAGTAAAATAGAAGGAAATCTATTGGTAAAGAGTTGATTTCACTTCCTTGGCCTTTTGCCCAGACTGACCATTTCAGAGAGTGTCTTGTAGTATTTGCTTGAAAATGGGTAAGGGATACAGACTAGTAAGAATAAAAGCAAGAAGGAGCAGCTGTGAGATGGAGAGGCAGCAGATGCTTGTCTACACAAGCAGCTAATTCAAAATGAAAAAAATTAAAGGAAGGAAGAAAATTCTGAGCCCAGTGAAATAATTGTTGTCATGGAGATTATGGGAGGTAAACATACCTTTTATGGAAATATTTATTGCCATTCTTTTTGTGAGACTAGGCAGACTAAAAAGGCTTTAGTTCACTTTATTGATTCATTTCCCTCCTTTCCCTTTTTATATAATGGCAATTCTTAAAGCATTTCCTTCTCAAGAAAGTCTGTTTTAAATGTTCCTTATTGTTTGCTTGCAAGATACAGAAGCAGAGTGTCCGTATTCTGTTGAAGGGGGAGAAGAGGATCTTGCTTTTTGCACATGGCTTTTTTCCTTTCTGTTTATCATGGTAAAGAGGCCAACAGGGCTGTCCTTTGCGCTTGTGTGTTAAGTGAGTGTTCAGCAGTACTTATTCTTGCCATCCTAATTGGTTTTATACTCATCAGATGGTACCTAGAAGCCTGAAATTTTACAGGGAATAAAGACAAGAGAGTTCTTTATATGCCCTGGAAGAAGCCCTTTTGAATGCAGATAGACTCAAGCAAAAAAATAGTGCCTGACTTTGGACTTCCCACACACCAGGATGTGGATTATTCAGGATTGGGGTGTTACTCTGTGTCTAATTAAAATAGGAAAATTAAATTCGTATCTTAACTTTATTTTCCAGAAATTATTCATGGTCTAAGTAGTGGATGTGTGTTATATGCATTTCTTTCATGTGAAGGTTAAAATCCTAGCAGCTTAGTTTTTCCCAATTTAAATGAAACAAATATCTCTGTTATGACATATGAGGATGTCGTTTTTCAAAGATTGAAGTTTATCAACACTAAAGACATCAAAGAAAAATCATTTCAGAACACAGTGACATATTCCATACATTAGCAATTACTCATTCACAAGGTAGACTTGATCTATATTTTCATCCACGAGCAGGTTCTATTTTAAAATAATTTAAAAATTTTTGTATTATGGTTATGTGCCAGGCCAGGTTTGATTGACTTATTATTTCCATTAAATTATATCGTACTGTAGCAGCAAAGATACGGTCCTTGTACTGCTGATATGAATATCTGAGGGCTGCAGAAAACACACAAACATCCTTTGTCTCCTGTAGATCTGTGCAGACTGAGTTCTACCTGAGCCTATTGTTAATTTGTTCTGTGGTGGGTGTATATGTGAAAGGAAAACTGCTCATCTGCAATAGGTATGTGTATCCCTGTTCTGCCTGTATCTGGACACTTGTGGTTATTCTTCCCCTGATATTCTGGGAACTCTTAAGAAAGATATGCATCTATTCATAAGATAAAATAAACCCCTAACTGCTGTTCAGCTGAAGACAAAAACCACCCTAGTATTCATATAATCATATTTAAAACAAGCCATGAATAATAGGATGTGAAAACAAAACGTGGCCTCATTTCCTGGTGTCATTTAGAGTGATGCCAGCCAGAGACTGCCGTTGAAGATCACCAGGATTCAGGGATTGCCCATGAAGGGAGGGACTGTCATCACTGCTCTGCTGGTTTCAGATTTCAGCCATCATAACTTTGCCTACTTCTATGTGGTATGAAAACACAATGACAGTAATTTGTGCTTGGTGCTCATCAGACACACTGTAATGTGGGGGGGAGGTTTGGGTCTGCAGGAATCTAATTTTGGTACCATTGAGCTCTACCAACAGGCCAAGTTCCCAGGGAGGTTGCTTCACTTTCAGCAGTATTTTCCCAGGTGAGGCATGAATGAGTGGTGAAAGTTGCATTGTTGCTGCTTTAGTTGCCCATTATTCGAGACAATAGAGAGCCTGCAATCCAGCTGCACCACTTGCCACTTGGGTTCAAAGGGCCTTGGTTTCATATTAGTTGAATAGAAAAAGGTCAATAAGAGGTGAGAGACAATTGAATGTGGATAAATAATACAGGAATGAGAGCTGCAAGTGTTTGACTCATCTCTGCTGATGTGATATTGATCTGAACTAGAAATGTCAAATCCTTCTCTGCCCAGAGGTTTAGAAATGCTTCTGATGTGTGTCAGTAAGAGATAAGAATCAGACCAAGAATATATTAGCAGATGCCACAGGGAATAAAGCATAAACAACCCAAGAACAATAGTTTCTGTGTGTCAGCTACAAATAAGGTGTTCTGATTTGGCAGAGCACGTTCTGCTTATGCCTGATCCTTCAGGGCAGTCTGAGTATGCCAAAGACCCTTCTCCTGGGAGGAGAGGTCAGGTACAAGGAGACTGCATAAGGGTGAGGTGGCAGGTTTGTGGGTCTGCACTTGTGCCCTCACATGGAGGGGTGGAGGAAAGGATTGAAGTCAATGGATTTGCTCTACATTGAATTTCCACCTCACATATTTTCTGATTGGCCTTCATATTTTACCCTAAGAGCACCCAACTGGATTCATAAAGGATTTTAAGCATCATGCTACAACTTCCAATTAAAGAATGCATCTTCAAAGTCTCTGCTATGCCAGGACTTAACCCTCTAGAGGCACCTCCCCAACACACTAATTTTCCTTCCTGTAAATTACTTTACATTTTTCCCATTAGACACATGTGTGCAGCTTTACTTTACACTTGACAAGAATTGTCCCTTCTGTACTATGCTTATTCTTTGATTTCAGATGAATAAAATCAGCTTAATTCGCCTAATGCATAAAGCCTTGCACAAAATGCAGTTAGATCGCAAAAGGACAGAGAAAGGAAATCCTGTAGCCTGGAGGTTAAGGCATTTTTCATGACAAAGCAGAGTTACTTCTGCTGCAGTGACTATTTCTGTATTTTATATCCACTGAAAAGAAAAATTGTCAGGAGAGACAGATGCAGAAACCCAACTAAGATTGACTGATCTTCTCAAGCACAGGGTTTTGCTTCACATCCCTGCTCCACAGTCTGACAGAAGAAGGATTTGAACATACATCTCTGACATTCAAGTAAGCATATTAATCACTGAGCTGTCTGACTTTTTTCCTTTTTCTTATTTAGAGAGACTGACTACATCCCAGTTTTCTGATGTATTGGAAAGCAACCAGTGGGGATTTGGACTAAACAAACCTCTTTTCCTTCCTTCTTCCCTGACAGGAAGGGCGTCAGTACGTCTCCATCTTCAAACAAGCTAGGAACACGGGACATTTGACAGAGATTGTTCCTTTGAAGTCAATACTAAATTGAGGCCTGTCTGCAATATTGAATTTGTATTCCAAAGGAATGAGCTCTTACAGAAATATCTGGAGAAACAGGGCTTTTGCTGAAATGTTCTGTGTTAGTCTCCTGCTACATCAAGACCAAGGTGGCAATGTTGCTGCTATAAAACCAGTGAGAATCATACACTTTTAAATTTATTGGTTTAGTCTTAACCATGCTTTGCACCACTGTACAAAAAAAGGACTTTTATTCTTCAGCATTTAAATATTAAAGAAAAAAAAAGTTAAAAATTACTTACTTCAGTAATTCCTGAAGTGTTTCCATGTCAGCATAAGAAAATTTAGGGGAATGAACGTACTTTATCTTAGCTAAAATCTCAACTCTATATTTTAATAAAGATTCCCAAGTAATTATGACTGCTCCCAATGTATAACATTTTCAGGGAAACAGGAATGGGGTGGGGTTGGTGTTTTTGATTTAGCCAGACTCCTTTGATGGGAGAAAAGCAAGGGAGAGAGAAGATGAGATAAACCTTCTGACTCCAAATCTTCTTGCCAGAGTGTCATATTAGTCACTACAGAGAGAATTTATCCTGTCCTTCTGACACTGTAAAGATTAGCTTACTGGTTTAGTTATAATTGGTCATGCAACATATGCAGGTGGGTTTGGTTTTTTTTTTCTTTTTCTTTTTCTTTTTTCTTTTTGTTTTTAATATAAAGGGGCTGTGCCATAAGCATAAGTCTGTAACAACCACTAGATTTTTCAGTTTCTCTCAGGAAAATAAGTTAAACAGGATTAAGGAATCTTAAAATAATTTAAATTGCTTCTTTCTAGGTCAAGCAAATGTTATATGAAACATCCTTCCTTTATGTAGACCTTAAACTTTAGACTTTAAATTTAGACTTGTATAGTTACACATATTAATACATGAATCTATGTGGTGAGAGTTCAGAGGTGTGCTTGAATGCATTCACTGCTGATAGGCTGGATTGATGGCAAATGGACCAGAGGTCTGTGAAACTTTTCTCCTCTCATTCCCAACAGAACTGAAATGTTTCTGCTGTTCAGTAGTCTTGTATGCTTGTCACCATTAATGTTCCCTGTAATTTATTTCTCTGTGTGTGACAAATGACCTCCTGAATACCAATGTGAAACTTGTAACCCTAATTCACACAATGCTGGAAATGGGACAGCAAAATAAATGAGTGTGTGATCCTCTCTCTTCTTTTAATATTCTGTGGCTCACTCAGTTCATGATGTAAGTTTCTACAGATTTATGGCTTCTTCATCATGGTAGAAAGTAAAAATAAGTTATTTTGCAGTGCACTGTATGCAGACTCTCAAATTACACAGTGTCCAAGGAAACACAGCTGCAGGCACATTTCTCGAGCAGACTGAAAAGGCATCCTGCCAGCCAAGTCTTCACTTTGGGCTCTGTCATTCCAGTAATAGGTAAAAAAGAGAGAGAGAGAAAGAGAGAGAGGAGAGAGGCATTCAGAGCGTTCAGAATTGTCTGTTACATGATTAGGACCAGTAGTGCACTGCCAGCTCAGGAGGAATATCCCCAAGAGAAGCAGTTTGCCATTCTGGATCTACCTCTGTGCTCCAGAGTTCTGGGGAAAAGATATGAAGGTGACTGATGGAAGTGGATTTCTGGGCTGTGAGAGCACTGGAGCATGTGGGAGATTGTCACACCTCAGCATATCCTGTCCCAGTTCCCATGTTTGCAAGGTTTTGCAGATGGACTTACAGGAATCCTGAACTTGTGTTGACCTGAGGTGTTACCAACCTCCATGCACATCCTCCTTTTGCTCACTGCCTGGGGGCGATAAGCTCAGGGGCTGCCACCAATCCAGGGGGGCTGGTCATACCCCTGTCACATCCAGGTGTCCTGGCCATTGCAGTGGTCACTCATAAACCTGTTTGTGGCTACAGCTGTGCCTGGCACAGGCTGCTCACTTTCATGGCTCCTCTGTTAGGCACAGCTCAGAGGGTGGAAGCCCATTGCTGTGTCAGGCAGCTACATACAGTGTGTAATACATTGCAAATGGTCAAGCACACAAGCACAAAATTAAACTTTCCAGGAGTAAAACTTTATTGGTCCAGTGATGACATTAAGTGAATTCGAAGAGTGAGCAGGCTTGGGTGGAATGGCTTCATTCTGAAGCCTGAATGGAGAAAAACAAATATTTTGAAGCCATGTACTGTTCTTTTTCTACAGTGCCATGTTTGCTAAGGTGTCCTATTTGACTTCAGTTTGTACTCCAGGGTGTGGTTTCTAGAATGTTGTGATGACCCACCCTTAAGGGGAAGGAATTTCTCTAGGCCTCTACAGTTATGCTTAGTGTGCATAAGCAATACATCTTCTGTCTGAATTCACAGGGTCTCCCTCCGTGTAGATTGTACCACTTAAAACAACAACCCTCTGTGTCTGAAAAGCAGCATAAGGGGCTGAGTGAGCAGGGATTTTGGAAAAACAATACTTGAACACTGAACTGAAGTGCTCTACCTAAGTGTGTGGCCTTAGGAACACCTGTGTAAATATGCATACGTGGAAAAGAAAATTCTTACTCCCATTGAAAGCAGTGGGAATTTTACCACAAAATTCAGAAAGGCTCGATTGCCATCTAGGGCATATTGGAAAGTATAAATTAATGGTTTCTGGAAAAGACATTGGAGTGTCAAAATTCCCCTCAAAAAAAGAAAACGGCATTTTTATTTTAGAAGAATGCATTTGAAAAAAAATCTCTTAAACTGACATTTTCTTGTTACTACCCACATCAGAAATGAAAAGTCACTATTATCCAGTGACATAGAAGTAGGTGACTGAAGTTACTGGGACTTTAGTGTTCCAGCTTGCCTGACACTAAGCATGGTGTCTGATCTTTAGATAAAAATTTGATATGGCTGAACAGGCAACTTTCTTATTATCTTCAGATTATGAGCATATGCATTAATTAATTAACATTTTTAATAAGTATTTAAAAAACTCTATCTATACAGTCTGGAGAGAGACTGCTACATAGTATTGATGATAACCTAAGACTCTTCTGCTTCATTACCCTAATGTCATAATTATTAAATTGGGCAGTGTCAGGATGTCCCGCCTATGTCTAGGCAGGAAATTGAGCCTAATTCTCATTCCTGCAGTTATCTGCCTGATAATGGCTGGATGAGTGTGGAGTACTATGCACTGCAGTTACCTGTGCTGTATAAGTTCTGTTGAAAAATGCATGCCGTTATTTTTCCAGCACTATCTGCTTGGCACATACCTACAAAAATAAAAAGAGGAGACAGACAAGAGTTGCATTTATTGTCTTGATTTTATGTGTATCAGCCCTTGGCAGGACTAAATGACAGTGAAATCAACAGTCATAAACAGAGAAAGAACAAAGGTTTGTGGTATAAGCTGTTTCTTTTGTTCTTTGTTTGCAATTCTTGTGAATACCAAATTAAAACATTGAGCAGCTGTTATCTCCTGTTTGTTGCTTAGAGCAAAAGCCCAGCAAACCCCAGAATTTTGCGTAGTTCCACATCAAAATCACGATTCAAACCTGTTCTGTTCCAAACAAAACTCACTTCTTCCTCAAAATACTGGGGCAAATGGGGCAAATTTTACTTCTGGGTATTTCTGTTGACTTTATACATCGGGTGTACTGATAGCACCATGAACATTTTTGTTTATTTCCTCTTTCCTTAGCACAATCTGAAACCCTTAACAGAATCCTCATGGGAAAATAATAGTATTTCCCTTGAGGAATATATTCTATTGCAACCATGTTGTCCATTTGTCATTCTCTTTGTCTTTTAAGTTGAAACAGCAGAATTGCTGTCTAGCTTTTTTCATAGTCTTGAAAAGGACTGTGAATAATTCACAAACCTGTTGAGACCTAAGGCAGCTGTACTGATGGTCTGTGAGGGGTCAGAGAGAAACCATACCTTGTCTTCTATGCTTAGAAAACAAACCAAAGAGTCAGTCGGGGGGAAAATCATTGCTTTAGCATGGTCATGTTGAAAGTTGCTGAAGAGCACATGTTGGGGTTGGATCTAAACACAAACCTGTGGTATGTGTTCCTCTGGAAAAAGCTTGTGAAAGCTTTAACCAGTAGATCTGCAATCCTTATTCAGCTGGTCCTTGCAATCTGTGCCTTTTGAAGCCAAGGTTCTGCAGATATCTAAAAGTTTACTGCTGGGCAATGGTCCAAAACCAGTTTCCTAAACTGCTTAAAATTCTTTTAAAAAAGCAGTGAAGGAAAATACTGCTTTTTAATGTTAAAATTCAAAAGGCAACAGCAGAGAGAGAGAAGAAAGAGACTTCTATTGCCTTAGTAGAAATGCATTGTAATAGAACAGAATTCTGAATGCCAAGTTTAAGTGTCTCAAATACCGATATCAACAGATTTCTCCAGAGATCACAGGCAGACATATTAGCTAAAAGACTAAAGCACTGTTTCTGGAGGATGCTGAATTTCCCTCAACTCCCTTTGAACTCAGAGGAAAAGATAAGGGTGTCCAGGGCAGGAGAAATTATAAAGGTATTGCATAATGGCGTTCATCATTTTGCTTCCTAAAATGCCCTTTGGGTTTCTTTTTGTCTCTCATCACTTCTAGATTAAAGTTCACGGAGAGGGTAGAATATTAAAATGTCATCTAATTTATAATTGCTTACTAAAGTCAATTCACAGATGACCTTGAAAAAGAATTAATCCAGCAAGCTTATAAAAGAGGATGACCCAGTCATTCTGATGAAGATCAGAGCAGATCATGGAACAGCAATGTGATGGGAGTGAAAGATGATAGAGAAGATTAAAGCACCCACTATATGAAAGGATTTCTTTAGGAATTTCCTCTTCCCTTGCATCCTGGTGGAAATCCACAGATTCAAGTCGACAGTATAAATAGATTATAAATTCAGTATCTGGTCAACAGCTCTTGCTACATGTAAAGCTGGCAATTTAAAATTCTGTCAAAGTATCATTAGCTCAGATTAGAAGGAGAATGTTTCTATAAGAATGTAACCCAAATTCATAAACATTCAAGAATCTAGAATTTATTTCTAGGTTTATTTTCCTTGTCTTTTAAAGCAAACTTTTATTGTCACTTTAGCTTGGGCAAAGACTGTGAGGAATAATAGACAGGTGGTGGATGGTGAGAGAAAGGAGTTTCTTCAACATTGTTAAAAGGAGGATAAAACTGCATGTCCTTAAATGATTAATACTATTTTTAAAATATTGAACTTCAGGGTTTTACTTCAAATCAGACAGTTATGCATCTTCAAATGTTTCTTTGTGGGATATCTGGAAGGGATTGACTGACATTCATGGGTTGGTATGGTCTAGAAGTTTAGACACTTAAATGGATGGAAAGGAGAGAGAAAAATCTGAAACCAGCTTTATAAGCAGAAATGGAGTCTTGAGGGAGCTGAAGACTGAGGGGAGCTGGGGTGGCCAGCTGTTACAGAGCAGCTGTAGTGCAGATGCCCCAGCAATCTTAGTCAGACACTTTTAAACTTTCTTACACTGAGTGACTTCTTGACAAAACTTTTAAAATAAACAGAGAAAATTTCAGCTGACATGAAATGGCTGTGCTCTGATTTTGTGTATTTGCCAGGTGACTGCAGACAGGAAGCATTTCTAATTCTGAGTTCTACAGCTCCTTACTAGTGGTCCCCAAGGGCAAGGAGACAGCTGTTTTCAAACCCTTAGAAGCTGTATATTGAGATTTACCTTCAGGGTAAAACCTTGAAAGTTTAGTGCTGACTTCCATAACCTTCATGTCAGATGTAAAAATGCAATGCCGTATAACAACAAAATCAAAGAACACGAGCAGTAGGCACACATCTTTTTAAAATGAACAAAACACTGCACCAAACATACAATTTCTTCCTCAAGGTATGATGAGTGACAAATGATTGTTATGTTTCTTAATGTACTCCTGGAGGCTTTCCATTAAATATGCAAAATCCAAACAGAACTGACAAGTCTTGCAGAAGTGAAAACTTAGTTTCACATCAGAAACAGTAAACCTGCTCTAGTGAATTTTAACCTACTTTTAATCCTCTGTGGTCTGACAAAACCTCTATTTAGATACTAGAGAGGGAGATGTACAAGGAGCTACATTTGCAGCTGAAACACCAGAAGAGAGCATAATCTGTAGATGATGGTGTGTCCAACACTCAAGGCAAGGGTTTTGTCAGATAGAGCTGTGAATGCATAAATATGGGTGTTTTAGTCCTGAAATAGTGGCATTTTAGCTTAAAATTTTTATGTCAATATTGTCCCTAATTAACAGGAATCATTATAAGAACAGAAGCAACAGAGCCAAATATTAGACTGTTGTAATTCTCTGTGACTTTCTCACCTGTAAGTTATTAATGTTTATTTAGTTGCAGCAGTGCGTACAGTCGTTATTAAGCTTAACTTGGTTTGCTCTTTACAGGTGCAGCAATCCCTCTCACATTAGTAGACTGAATATGAAAACACAATATTTCATATTAGATTTGATGTTGTTTTGAGGTTTTTGTAGTTGATGACCATAAAGAGTTCTGCCTTTGGATTTTGCAGAAATTCTTTGTTATTCCAAATTTTTAGCTAACATAATAATTACATTTATTATTTGATAGTGAGCCATTTTATTTTGCTCTGTGTTAGTTAATGATGTGGTTTCATGCTGTGGTTTTAATTTTAGAAAAGATACACAACCGGACAATCTTGTCAAAGGTATTACTTAAGCAGGCAGATAGTGAAAATTAACTTTGTGGTTAGTAACTCATTACTGTCTCATATCCTTCAAAATCAAATCACTTTGAATTATTTACTTTCATTGGATATAATAATTGCATTTAACTACACAGACCTACACATTCAGAAGAGCCCAAGCAATTTTTTCTATATTAAAAGCAATTTATTACTGGGACAGGTAAACACTCATATGAATATAAGTCACACCCACTCCCTTAAACTCTTTTGGTTTTGCTTTTGAAAAAGGCAACAGAAACATATTTTATCTTTTTCAATTTCCTATTTCCAACAGCAGCCAACACCAAATACTTCCAAGGGGCAAAAAAGACCCTTCAATTGAAGTCTAGTGAGTCTACTGCAGAGATTTCTGCCAAGCTACCTTGTTGGAGTAGATGATGTGAGGTGTGACTCAATTCTCTTTCAGAAGGTGTCTTCCAGTCCAAACCTTTCTATGAGTCTATGAATATAAGGAAAGATAATATCTTCAGACATTATTTCCTTGAAATCTGGAGAGCTTACTTCTTAGACTTTTGGACTGTTCTAGAACAATCCAGTATATAATATTTTACATTTATTCATAACTCACTAAGGCTCTATCCACTGGGGATTTGGAATATCATGAAAATTACCATTTTTTCTAAGATTCATGCTTGTACAGTACAAAGGAAAAGGGAAAGCAAAACCGAGATTTAATTGTGCCACTGCCTGAGGCACTAAGGAATTTTGTTAAACACCAATTCATCATGCTCTAGTGGTACAGCTGGGAGATAAAGTTCTTCTTCACGCCAGTGATAAGTCTGTCTGTCTTCTCATGCTTGACAAGCTTAGAAACAAGTACTAATGCAAAATCTCAGAAGTGTCAGTTCAGTTGCTTTGAGGTAACAAACATGAAAAGTACAGTCTGAGAAGCTTACAGAAAGATCAGCTGAAGTTTCAGACTAGCTGCTCTGAGGAGAGCTTAAACTCACAGAAAGGTTTGCCATGCTCTGGTCAGATGAGGGAAACACAGCAGCTTCTCTTCAGTGTTATATTATTTTGTGTAAGAAACTGTCAGTTTGAGTGTCTAACCCACAGTCACCCTGTGGGTGTACTTTCAGCTTACAGTCTCAGGAAAGCTTACAGTTCACATTTACAAACATTTTCACTCTGAGTCATTGATAGTTCCCTCTGCACAACAGGGGTGCTTAGGAGCAGATATGCATGCAGTGCTTTAGGAAGTATATGTTATTAAGATCTAATGATGATGTTACCACAGGTACATTATCAAAATTGCTTTATAACAATCCAAACACACTAGAACAAGAGCTGCTGTGGAGGCTGGGTGGTGGGGCCAGGTAGGCACCAGGCCCTGCTCCCTGGCGCAGCTTCCTCCCCCAGGGGACTGTGCCATCCATGCTTGGCTTCGCAGGCAGCTTTCCCTTCCTCCCACACCTCCCACCACCCCAGCACAGCCCAAGGAGGTTGCTATGGGTCCATAGTACATCTTTAGCTATCTCCCTTTGGAATCCTGAGTGAGCATGCAAAGGAAAGGGGACCTGATAGACCTCACAGCCTGTCATTTTATTGCTGCTTTTGTTATTGCTTTTCCTTTCCTTACGCCTTCTGATAAGGTTGAGAAACCAGGAGGAGGGACACATTGTAGGTTTCATTAATTTCCCTTTGGAAAGCTGGATATCAACTCTTGCTTACATTTCAGGTTCCATTTCCATCCAGGTACAGCAGGATCCCAATGGGTTTAGACAGAGGTGAGCATTTTCAGCAGTTTCTGGGTCCCAGTCTCAGACTATTGCAAGGATGTTCCCTTTTATCTGAGAACAAACATCTTGTCTTTGCTTCTGAAATATGGCTGGGCTCTGCTACAAGCTCAATGTGCTGCTTAGAGCCGCCTTGCCAAGGTTTACACACAGGTCTTCTGTTGTTTCTGGTGCTACTGAATATTTCTCCCTGTTTCTCTATTTTCTTGTCTATGCATGAGCTTCTCAGTGAACAAGAAAATGTTTTGCTCTCTAAAGCACTGATCCTGCCAGGTGAGAAATGCCCTCAATTCTTAATAAATCACCACTCCAACAACTGCTGAGATTGCCTATACACTGTAGAACAGAGATTAGCACATAGCTCCATGCTACTCACTAGGCAGTATTAGACACGCTGCTGTTCTAAATCCAAAAGCTTTCTGACTCTGCATCAGCAGCTTCCACAGCCCTGGCAGGAGGCTTTCATTTCCCTGGTAGAGGTCACTGCCCTTGACTTTATCCTGAAATCAGGCTCCTGGGAGAGAGGCAATGACTTTTCCAGTCCTTGCCTAAAATGAATATTTCAATGTTTAACTGAATGGCAGTTTAATGTAAAACTCAAACACATTTAGAAATAAGTTCCCAATGCTATTCCTTCTCTAATAACACATCTGAACTTCCAGCATGGTGTCTTGTGTTCAGCTCTTGAATGTTGTCTTCGTCTGTAGTTCTTTGAGTTCTGCAGGGAGGGTATATCAGCTTCAGCTGAAAGCAGCAAAAGCACTTTTGTATGTTTTGCTTAATTGGAAGCCAGATGGTTATGAATTCTCTGCTGGGAGAGACACAATAATGAGTGCCCTCCTGAGGGGGAACTGAGCTGATTCCTTTTCCCTGGATGACACAGTGAGTTGGTCACATGGAGCCTCCTGTGGCACCATTTGTGGCACAAGCAGAATCAGCACATGTTTTTGATTCCTGTCTGCAGATCAAGTACTTAAGTGATATAAGCAAAGTGATACATAAGTGATAGGCTCTATGGTATTTTAACACACTGCAACAAATCTCTTTATGATCATAATTTTTATTAAAAATGGAGTGAAATCACAACTGGACATGTAATTTTTCAAGTTTGAATTTTCAAATGGCATTGAAATATTTCATGCAGATTATCTGATCTTAAATTTGTTTGTAGTGATTAGTAAAATGTGAGCATAGCCATGAACTGTTTTCAAACTGCTGTTTACACTTGCTCATTTGACAGATTTTCTGAGCAAGAGGAGATGAGAACACTGCCACTTGTTTGTGCTAAAAAATGTCAAAGTTTACATTATGTTAAACATTCATGTTATAGCACAAATAATTTATAACATCATGTCCTTTTTATCCAGTAAATGCAATCTAATATTGTTTTGCAGTAAGTATTTCAAGTTCCTTTGCTCTACTAATAACTGCAGGAATATTCAGAAAAGCAATCATCATTATACCATATTTAATTCAAGAACAACTAGAAGTTTTTTGCAGCTGCTCTTTTACTCTGTGATTAGACTACATATAAGTCTTGGGTAAAATCAATAAGGAAGAACTGTGATGTTCAGAAATTGACACCATGCAAGGCACAGCACATCCTCTTCTCTGCTGGTTTTAGGGACAAGCTATGTTGAAAAGAAATGGGGAATGAAGTCATCCTCCTTTTTTCCTCCTCCTCACAAAATATCTTTGAACTCTTGGGCAGACCACCCAGATCCCAGCCCAGGGATGTGCAAAAGAGTTTTGGAGCGTGGTGTTATGTAAAGGATACTTTTGTGGGAATAAGAACTGAAAACAGGTTTTTTAATTGTCTTGTACTTGTTAGCAGCTGATGAAAATCCTATTTGCACAGGACTGGCAGGATGACCATTCCAGCTCAGAAAGTCCTGGAGCCAGCGTATAACCTTTCCCCGTGAAGTGACTGGAATCACGACATTTGCAAGGGTAAAAGGGGGAAAGCAGAGAAGAAAATAGTAAAGTCTTCAAATATAGCAAATTTAAAACCCAGAAGTGCATTTGCCTAGAAATGACAATAACAACAACAACAATGGGCCTTGAACTCAACTACCAGCATTGTATAGAGATGAACATTATGGCTGTGGTATCAAGGGTACCAGCCAGCAATAACACTCATCACTTCCATGCTCTGAATATAAATTAGTATTTCCTGTACTGTTGTCATTACAAATCTCTTTTTTGTTTCAGGTATTACTTTCCCAAGCTCAGATATATTCTTAATTAAAATCAGGTAGAGAAAGCTCCAAGGACAACCTATAACAAAGACCCAGAACAAATAATAAAGGCTTCAGTAAGTGTAGCGCTGAAGATTTTTCCAGTAGGTTTAGTTCAAGGGACTAATCAGTTGTTAAAGACAGAAGACCATAGCTTAAGTCCTTTAGTCTCATAAACTGAATATCTTTAGAGCTTTACCATGGAATTAATTCGGCTTTTCTGATCTTGCTTCACCCAAATTACCAGTGAAATTAAGCACCCTTGTAGATGAGTCGCCACCCACTACAGAATCTTGCCAGATGTCTGTTAGCTGCAAGACACTGCAGGTCAGTAAATACTTAGTATTACAACATAACTTTTAGCTGGCTTTATCACTTTAATCTGTCAGACCAATCCTCACTGCATCACTTTGTGAAAAGTCAACTGAGGAGTCTTTATATTTGTTTTTAGAGCTTGACCCTGCAGAGTGCCAAATACCATCAGCTCCCAGGGAAGTCCTGGTGAATTGAGTCACTTTGTGCCCTTCAAGACTAGCTCCTAAATTGAGTTATTAGCTATACACTCATTGCTACCTAAAAGCTGCAAGAACAAGTTGCTTGGCTTGAATCAGTTTTTCAGCCCAGGCAGCTTTAAGAAATCATCAGTCAAGGAAGAGACTCTTGGGGCACTGAGCCCTCCTGCTGCTGCTGACCTGGCTGGCTTAGAGCTGCTCAGCCCTTCACTCTCTGGCTCAGCACTAAGTGGATTCAGCCTTCGAGGGTCAGCAGCTGCCACTGCCTTCAAGGTTAACAGCCTTAAATTGCTGCTGAAATGTAAAAAGGCTGTCAGCCTTTGTCTCCCCATGCAATTGTAATGCAGCAGTTCTTGCCATAGAAGTCATGAGTAGATCAGTCATGATTTTTCTCAACATTGTCTTCAAATGCCCTTGAGAATTTGCCAGTAAGGAGGAGAAAGGGGGACTGGGGGGGAAGCTTGGCTAGAATTCAATGATGACCAGAAGGAAAATATGGGAATGGTGTTAATTTATGGTTAAGGGAAAAGTAAGTGGCTATAATTTTGCTAAACTTTGAATGATTATGAAATTAATTGAGTCACAATATCCTGGTGGATGGGAAGCCTCTGACACTGAGTTGATAGCTTAACAATAAGATGTGAGTCTTGAAGAAACATATAATAATGTAAATTTTTTCTTGATGGATTCCCCTTTTGAATTCATGGGTGAATTATGAATGGCCTAGACCTTAATCACACAGAAAAGAGGGAATGAGCCTTCTCCCAACAGTTATACTTGCTTGGGCTCTGTGGGGTTTACTGTGGGTTTGCCTAAATGTAAGTGCCATTCAAGATATCCCAGGGGTATCTGAGACATCCACATGCTGATATTATGCAGGAGCTAGGAAATATTTGAAGAGACAATTTACTGCCAGACATCTGTCTGAAATGTTTACATTTCACTATGAGACTGCAGCCAGAAAGCAATGGGCTATGGTGGAGCCAGCCTCAGCCAAAAGCACATCATTTGGGATAAAAAAATGACACAGGTATGCAGCAGCTGTCAACTCCTGGACCTTCCTCTATCTTCCAGTATTTATCCTGAAATGTTACTTTTATTGCCCCAAGAAACTTAAATATATAAATGAAAGAAGATATAAGCAATGGCAAGGGAAGATTTTTTGTTACTGTAGTTTGATTTCCCCTTGTGCCAGATGCTTTGATGTCCCATGATTCCAACTGTGTTGGGTTGAGAGTGACTGCCTGCCAGACCCCTTTACAGCCACTGTCTCACTTTTCCTCTTCAGCAGGACAAAGGGAAAGAATGTGATGAAAAGGCTTGTGAGTTAAGACAAAAACAGGGAGATCACTCAGCAATTACCATCATGGGCAAAACAGGCTCAACTTGGGGAAGATTAATTTAGTTTACTGCCAATTAGAAATACAGTAGAATAGTAAGACACAAAGACAAAACTAAAAGATGAAACTAAATCCACCTTTCCCCACCTCCCCTTTTTCTTAGGCCCAACTTAACTCCTTTGTGACTCTACTTCCTTCTCCTCCCTCCTGCAAGTGGAACAACTTTTGAGGAACAGGGGCTGCAGGCAGCTTAGAGCAGTTTGTCTCTGCTGCCCTTCCTCCTCTTAATTTTCCCTAGCTCCAACTTGGGGGATGCAGTCCTTCTTAAACTGCTTCAGTGTGGAAGCAGGAATAACCTTCGTGCCTGCAAGGTTGTTTCTCTCACATTTTTATCATTCCATTCTCACAGCTGCTGTCAAGTGCTTTTTACCCTTTTAAAAATGTTTTTACAGAGGTGCCACCAGCCTGACTGAGCTTTATGGAGCAAGGGTCTGTTTTGAAATCAGCAAGAACTGGTTCTGCCAGGGATGGGGGAGCCTCTGGTCCATTCTCACAGAAGCCAGCCCTGCAGTCCCTCCTACTCCCTCTCCCTCTCCCCACCATTATAACCTTGCCATGGAACCCACTTCATCAGCATCCCCCTTAAGGAGTGCTGTGTAAAATTCAGAGATAAGGATATGGTTGAGCCCAGCTAGTCAGGATTATTGTCACAGTATGTGCTTCACTTGAAGTTCCAGTGAAAAACCCAAATGCACCCAAACCACCCAACATACAACACAAAAAGACCATGGCTCATTTCAGGTCCCTGAATAACTGAATTCCTTTCCAAACTTTCAGGTCACCTGGGAAAGAACATTTTCACAAATATCTGTCAAACTGAAAACACTTCCCTTAAGTGATAATAACTGATTTGGAACTTTGTGTAATGAAAAGTTTAACAAGTATTCAATTAATGAAATCATCTATAAATCTTCCCTTTTACTTCTAAAATGTTAAGCAACAACTTATATATTTTCTCAATTACATATCTGCCTTTATCTCCTCATTGTCCACCTTCACTATGACTTGTGAAGGTGTCAAAAGAAAACTCTTGTCCAAAAGAAACTGGTGAAATAATTCAAAAGTAAAGTATTTTATAGTGTTTCTCACATATTTAGATCCTCACCAAGGATCTGTTAATAGAAACTTAATCTGAATAATTGAGGTCTAGAGACAATTTTTGTCTGGCTGAAGGAGTCACTTTACAATTAAACTCACAGCTGGTTGCTCCAGTAGGTCCTTGCAATCTTCTGGCTGTCCACTGGCTCCTCTCCAATGTCTTGTCTCTGTGATGCAGAAGGCTGCTGAGTGGTGCAAAGGAGAGACAATGTTCCCTGCCTCGTTTTCTTGTGTTGAGCTTTTATGGAAGGACAAAACCTAAAAAATTTGTCTGTGCCAGTAGAAATGTGTTGAAGGAGTCTCAAGGTGTAAAAACAGGTTTGAACTTTTCCTTCATTCAGAGCAATTACAAATATCTCTCATCATTAGCATAATGATAATAGAAGCTTAATTATCTCAACACTTCTACCAGATGTGAGGAGAATTAGGTGATGGGTTCAGAAGCTGCTGGCAGAGATGTTCACTTAGGCTGTTAATGGGACTGCATGGAAAATGGCACTCTTGGTGATTTCAATTACATTGCCAAGTATGACTTTTACATAAAATAATTTTCTATAAATCTAGCAGTGTGATCTACAAGGCAGGGCTTTGGACTGGCCTTAGAACTGGAATCTGTTTCCAGTTCTTTTGCAGATCTGCATAGTGACTACAGCAAAAACTTTTTGTCTCTCACTTTCTGCATCTGTTAAACATCTTGGGAGAAGATCACTTTCAAGTCATACTTTGAAATCTGACTTTGAATGTGTATTGCTATTGAGGACCTTAGACTTATTATTATAGGGAGGATAGTGGGCAAACCAATCTGGCTGCTTCTGAGTTTGACAAGACAAACAACATTCTAGGTGCTCAAGACAACAAAGAATTCACTATATCTTTAAAATGAACGAATTTGTAGTAATTTAGATGTGAAAATAATTTAATAGTCTCCACTTCTACAAGGTTATTTTTTTCATGGCTTCTTGATCACACAGATATCTAATCAACATCCAGATGTAGCTTTTGAAAGCATTTACTTGCCCTCTCGTTTCCTTCAGTGTTATTACAGTGTGTAGTTTAAATCTTCTTTAATCTACTTCATTTCTGGCAGACTGATTAATAAACATTAATTATAAAGGTGCTGAGTAGGCATTATGAAAGAAAAGGATAAAGAGGAGGTAATGGCTGAGGAAGGGAGGATAAAATGTGATGATCCTTCTAGTCTGACATGTTGCTCTGAGTATGTCTTAATGTTCCCTGTTATACCAAGTGCAGCAGGCAATCACAAGCAACCAACCCCTGACTCCTGCTACCACACAGCTGGAGCTCCCTGCCATGCCCTGCCTCCCTGCCTGAGCTTCCAGTGTCCCGTGTGGCAGAAGGTCTCAGAGTGTCCCTGGCGGGTTTGCCCTCTGGCCGTGTCTCGCACGCGGCAGAGCCCCGCTCACGAGCACGCTCACCCCTGCACCCTGAGCCTGGACTTTCTCATTTCCCCATGCACCAGCATCACCCTCGAGCTCGTGAGCCAGCACAGCATTGCCTCATGCATCCCAGATGGTGTGACCTGAGTAGCCTTTGTGCCAGACCCTGGCACTGAGAATGGGCTTTGGCGGGAGCAAACTGCTCTGTCCATTTTTGTTTTCTTCTCTGTGAGTCTTTTCACTCTTGGTTGAATAAAGTCACAACCAAGAAAGTCTGCTTAACTAAACATAAACCTACCAAAACTCTTCAGTTTGAGGCCCTGACAGCTCAAGAGATAGTGTCAGCAGTGGAGAGTAATGAGATAGAGCAGGGTCTGCTGTTTTGGCATGAAAAGCCAAGGAGAGCATAGAAATTTTTGGAAGAGGACAAACTTATTTTCCAGCTCAGAAAAGTGAAGGATAACATACTCTGGGAATAGAAGTAGAGAATAAAATACCTGCTAATAGATCATATATTCAGGAAAATACAGATCTGCTAGAAAGTGGTAACAAATATTTATGGGTACAAATTATGATTAGAAAAACATGTCCCTAATTTCTCTTACTTGATAAATTGAACTAACACAGCATATTTATTCATTGACAATATGATTGTGTGGATGAGCTGGTGGATTAATTTACTGTTGGTCTGGCAAACCCATTAGAATAGGGTACTGTGTGAGACAACTTCAACTTTGGAAGCAGAATCCTGTGCTTTCTGTTTCAATTTTGATGACTGCAGCTGGTTTCCACGTTCTTTCTATGGCCACTGTTCCTTTATTACACCAAACAAACCCTTCTCTTTGCTATATGAAGCCATCAAGGTGTTTTTCTAAAGTCTCACTGAACAAAGTCATATCAGTCACTGAGAAAGGTAGATCTTTCATCAGGAACTATTTTTTACCATAAAGACCTAAAATCCTGCAAATGGTTACACGGTCATCCCTTGGCTCTGATACTGGAGCAGGCTTAGGAAATCCAGATTCCTTTCTTGTTCCTGTCAGAGATTTCTTCTGTTGTGTTGGGCAAGGGGCATAGGCCAAGAGTTAAAAATATTTTGATGTCTTAACTTGAAAAATTTTAAGCTGGTTTTCCAAGAAAAGGAGCTAAGGATATGCAGGAGGCACCAAATAATTTTAAATGCTACATTTTCCTTCCCATCCTTTTTCTTTTTAATATTTCAATGCCATGGTTATTAGCATTTGTAATGAATGGAGTAGCTACAAGAGCTGAGACTTCAAAGTTTAAAACAAATCTCTTTCAGAAAGCCCTGATTTAAATCCTTAAGCTTGGTGTTCTCAGTGTTCATTAGTCACTTTTGGACCTCTTAGTATTCATCCTGCTGGCTCTCAGCAGAACAGGCATAGTACAAATACATTTTATATTTGCATCTGACAGAGGTGTGCCACAGAAAGACTTAGAATAAAACAAACCCCTGAACTTCAGAGATGACTAAGAGGGCAAAAGTTTCTCTCATCCTTCCGTGAAGGCTTTGGTGCAGGGTCATTATCTTTCCCTTTTATATTATATGCCCTACACATTTTAGAAACAGTCTTCACTGTATTTTAATGTCTTCAGGTTTGTTTATTTTGTAATGAAAGGACATAAATTTAGATAGCTGCAATGACTGACTGGTTTTTCTGTGTTATTACACCCTAGTGTTTTACTTTTGTATTTTCAATTTCATGGTGGATTAGAATATATTTCTAGTTCACTAGCAGAAATTGTCATGTATTCAATAAACTATCCCAGAGATATATTCCTTCTTATGGAGGTGATGTTCTAATGCCTCCTTCCATTTTCAAAGCCATTTTGAGGCATTCAAAGTCAACTTTATTAAGCTGATAGATCAAGACAGGGGATTGAGGCACAGAAAAGCTCAGCACTGCTGAACCTAACATATGTGTCTAGCCCTCATAGTGTCATTTACACTGCTGAATGTCTAGGCATAATACTTCATAAGGCTCTTAGGTCCTCCTGGCTTCATCCCAAAATCCAGAACTTCTGGAAGAGAGTTTTTGCTCTCCCTAGAATCTTTTCTATTACACTCGTGGCTACAACTCTGTGAAAATGCTTCTCGTCTTCATGAAATATTGCTTTCACATCCTGGCTACATCTAGATTAATCCAAGAGGCACTGCCAAAAATTCACTTCTATACTTTTCCTGACAGAAAATGACTAATGATTTTTTGGCAGTTATGGCATTTAAATATTGATAGTCTTCACTTAAAGCTCTTTTATTTCTTTATTTGCTATTTGATTGTTTTACTTTGTATAAATATGCAATCAATTTGCACCTAGTTATGCACTTGTCACTTAACTCCCACTTACAGTTTTCCACTCTGCTGTTCTGGATAAGCATGAATTAAAATTATTTAGCTTTGTTGAATCAATTATTTTTGCTTGAAAATTCTTCATATCCAGAAATATTGATGTAACAATAATAATGATAATAATGATGGTGATGATAATAATAATAACAATAACAACAAAAAACCAACATTAATAATAAAAATAAAATAATAACAAGAAGAACAAGAGGAATAAGAACAAAAAGAAGTAGTAATATTCTAACTAAATAAAAGTAAATTAATAATGCAAACTACTGATGGAAGGTAGTAGCATTTATTCCAGCTACTACATCCACATATCCATTGTTTTGGAAGGAAGCTGTGGTGGCAGGGTTTCATATGAATCTTTAAAATCTTGGCATTGTTAATGGAAATGAAAAAAGCACCACTGGCTGGACCTCTGACTGAAAGCTGGAAAAGGATAATCAAAAGGCAGGAGCTGTGAGGCAGCACAAAAAAGCTGTTGAAAGAGGAAGCATGACAATAGCATGATATAGTTCTGATACAATAAATTTTAATAATGCTAATGTATTTTTATAAGGAGTAGGAAAAATAGTAACATCCTCAGCACAGGAAGGCCATTCATTAAGTGGATTAAGTCCAAAGGATGATCACAGGGACAAAGGAACTCTCCTATGAGGAAAGGCTGAGAGAATTGAGATGGTTCAGCCTGGACAAGAGAAGGCTTCCAGGTGACTGCATTGCAGCCTTTCAGTACCTAAGGAGGACTGCAAGGAATCTGGAGGGGAACTGTTTACAAGGGCTTGTGAAGATACAACAGGAGGTAATGTCTTCAAACTGAGAGTAGGATTAAATTAGTTATTACAAAGAAATTCTTGGCTGTGAGGGTGGCAAGGCACTCTGGTTGCCCAGAGAAGTTGTGGATGTCCCTTCCCTGGAAATGTTCAAGGCCAGGCTGGATGGGGCTCTGAGCAACCTGGTAAAGCAGAAAGTGTCCCTGTGCACAGCAGGGGCTTTGGAATTAGATGATCTTTAAGGTCCCTTCCAACCCAAACCATTTTATGATTCTGTGATAATAGAAAATGCAATTCCAATTAACCCGAAAAGCATATAAAAGTGAGAGATTTTGTCTGAACTTATTCTTTAATGAGTTTTCATTGCATGTGAAAATATGTGAAGACACAAATGGTACTGAGACTCTCAAGGAATGCCTCAAAAGACACTGCAGTAAAGTATGAATAGCTAACACATGTAATGTTAAGAAATAATAAAGCCAAAGATGATTGAACTTGTGATCCAAAAGCCACTGTGCTCTTTAAGAAGAAAGAATTGCAGGACTCAAGGGACTGTGAATTACCTGAGACTTGCTAGAGTACAAAAATATTTCTACTCCTGCCTGACCTTGCTCACTGTACAGCAGTGGGGGAGCCAACATCCCAGCCAACATGCTGAGCAGTTGAAGCTGAGTTCCCTGAAGGGGAATGTGAATGATATTTAATGTACTCTATCTGTGAAGAAACCATCTATCCATTTATAACTCAAAACTCTCTACACATCTTTCAATATTTATTTGGGGAACTTTCACTAGGATTACAGAAAGATGTAATTTTTGGGTAAGGTGTATTTATTACCAGTTTGTGAGTGGTCTGATATCTCTCTGTGAGTTCTGTATGTCAGAGCCACAGGAAACCTGTCTATGTGTTTGTGCACAGCATGGGAGTTATTGCTTCCTTCCCATTTTGTATTTCTCAGCACAAGAATATAAGTCCCATTGTGCCCTCATACTTTATTTAAACTGTGTTTCCCACAAAAACCACAACTAGCAGTTTGTACAGAAGTGCTTGCAGTTTAGTAGCTAATTAGCAATGTGGATGGCTCTTTTGGTTTTTTCAGCCTTTTTAGAGCAAAGATGTAGAAGCACTCTTGAAAATATTGTCATGAGCCTAACCTTTGTTCCAGAATTTGGACTGCAAAGAGCAGGGCAATAACTACTCCCATGGCATTTCCTGATTTCTCTTTTTGGTTAACATTGGCAAGTTCAGAAATATAAATAGTGCACTTTTGCATGTTCTTGATGATGAGACAGATGTGGCACCTGGTGGGAGGTGGTTCCCCATGTGCTGAGGTCAGCACCTGTTGAATCACTCTGCAGCTTTCATCTCAGCTGTGCACCTGAGCTTTCCTCCCACAGAAAGCAGGGTGGAGGAGGAGTTGTCTGTAGCTGTGCCTTGTCCTGAGGTGGAGGTGAGAGGCCACCTGAGCTACAAGCAAACCCACCCAGAAACTGTCCAGCTTCCACAGGCTGATGTTGTTCCTATTAAATGAAGAGTGTTGGAGCAAGGAGGTAATAATAAAACCATGTAAGCACAGAAGTCATAAAGCACTGAGGGGTAATGAAGTAATAAAACAAACTCAGAGGCATCTAGGAGAAAGAACTATCAAAATGCAAAATGAGCTTCATTCAGTATGTAAATCAATCTGAATATGCATTTGGTTTCTGTCTTACAGCACTCTGTAATTAGAAGTGTGCTGACTACTGTTCGTTGCTGGCACAGGAGCCAAGAGGAAATCTAGTTAATTGCCTAACATTGCAAAAGCCTTATGGCTCAGAGAAGAGTTCCATTTAATGAATCAAATTCTGAACTTGGCCCACTGATGCTCCAGGAGCTTTAATACATTCAATTTTTCATGCTAGAACTTTTCTGACTATCCCAAAATCCAGCTGAAGGTTTGAGGATAGATACTATTAAGTTAAAAGTTTGAGCCTGTCTGTCTCAAATTAGAGAAAAAGGTACTTACTAATGTAGTGAATGTATTGTGTGTATATCAGTTCACTTGCTCATAAATCTCTGTACAGCACAGTAGTATATTTTTGGAGCCATGGATACCATTACTGGTTAACATTTAAGAGCACCTTCTTAAATATAATTTACAAGATATATGGCCTTTAAAGACATTTTCAGCTGAAGGTCTTCTCTGATGGCTGCTTGTCACTTGCATGTCCTTGGCTTATTACAATGGAATAGCTCATGATAACTCAGCACATCACTTTAAAGAAGATATTAGATCTGCTTTTTGTTTTAAATTAACCCAGTCTAATAAAGACTGTTACCTCTAGGCACAGGAGAGGTCTGAATTACCAAAAAAAAGAAAATATTCAAATCACACTGAGAAACAGAAATAAGGTATAAAGGATGTGAAAAGTGATGATGTCCCACAGCTGGAGTGTCACATAAATAGCTTTAGGAAGAGATCTTGGGTCTTCAGTAAGATGTAAAATATTTATAACACAGAAGACAGTCATGAAGATATCAGGCAGCCCAGATTTTATCAGAATGTGAGTTAAATTTTGATGAACCAGATTGTAACCATTCTTTAACACTCAAAACCATGTAATAGCCAATGCACAAACATGTTGCCCAGTTTAGTTAGTTAATGAATTAAATCAGTTAATGTTCTAAATAGTTTGCTGGATATATTTTATTTACTAACTATGTTTACAATAATTTCCTAATTCAATTCTCTTCAATATTTCTTAGTGAGTTTTAGTTTCCCTAAATGAGCTTCAGGAAATTTAGACAAAGAGTTAATTATTGTGGTAAGGCTGTTATCCAAGTTGAAAAAAAATTTACCACAGAATTTCTTACCTATTGTCACAGGTTTAAGACCTGGGTTTATATCATGGATTTTAAAATAAAAATAAAAAAATCATTAAAAAATATTAAAAATACAAGATAAAATTGTACATCAAAATTAATTGTGGTATGGCATGAAAAAATATTAAATATTCTAACCTAACCTGCAATCTCTTAGGGGCAAATTAATATGACCTAAATTCTACCAAAACCCATCTAATGTGCCATCTGCTTTTGACTCTCTCTTCTTTTGAGAAGCCTAACCATGAAAAATTGTGGCCAATCTCAACAACATCTTCCTAGAAAAGCAAATCTAAATAAACCAGTGTTTTGGCAACTGGTTTTCAGTCTTTTTTTTTTTTTGTAAGAATTTCCATCCCTCTTAATCAATAAGCTTTTTGACTTCTCTGTTTGGCTAGTTTTTCAACCAGAACTGCAAGGAGTGCAGGGCTCTGTGAGGTGACAAAATCCAGGAAAAATGAGCTCTTCCTGTGAGAACCATGTGGCACTGGGGTGGTCCTTGAAGCCTCACAGTGAATAATTCTGTTGTAATAACATTTATAAAAGCAGCATATAACCTGACATGTCTGCGTGCCAATAATGAGTCATTTCTTCTCTTAAGATAATAAAACATTTTAATTATCATATATTATCCCCCCATGTTATAACAGAGATGTAGCATTCACTGCTCAACTGTCTATAGATTTCTTCCCCAAACATTTACAGTAGTGAAGGTGAATGTCACAGTGCTTAACAGCACCCTTTTCAGATAGAAATCAATTCTGTGAGAAGCAAAATTCACAACTTCCATTGATTTCAATACAAATTAGATATTCATTTTTTCACAGAATTACATGTAATAAGTGGGTATGTGACATCTCACAGATGCTCTGTTATTAGTCTGTGAATAGCTTCAGTTGAAAAAATGATCTTTTCTAACACTGAATTGCTCTGAAATACATTTTAAGCATTGACAGTATGAATTTAAAGTTTTCTCTGCAAAAATCAAATGCCTTCAAACATTCCCTTTTTCTGCAATCCCAGCAGCTCATGGTGTAATTACATTAGGACTTATTGATGCACCTCTAATCATACTGATTTTCCTCACTTTTACTGACCACAGTGGTATGATGTCTTTTGTGCACAGCTCTCTGTCTTTTGATAATTTTTCTCCTTCTCTCTCAAATACATGACTGTTAGCATCACTTGGCTTGCCCTTTCCATTTGCCCATAGAGTGAGTCACACTTACAAAGGATTTTTCTCTAGCTGCTTATGCCAAGAGTGCAAGGTAGAGGATTCACAAAGCAATTTTACTTTCTTCCCTTGAGACCAAGTGCATGAGACACTCTAATCTTCACTTCTTCTGCAGTAATATATAACTTATGGCTATATTATTACATTCACTTTTCCCACTATCCAGTGAATAATCCATAGCACAATCAGAATGCCATGGCACAAACTTTGCTACGAGTCCATGATCCTTGCCATGCCTATCTAATTAATCTTGGACATCCTCCTATGACTGTAGTATAAATTCCTCAGCTAAATAAGATACCAGTAACTCTTATGGGCAAACCTTTATTGTCATTTGCAAAGAGCTCAGTTTTTTGGTTACTTTTTAAATAAATGAAAATTTCACCCATCTTCATTTTATTTTGCACAATGTGCAAACCTGTAACCATCCCTTACTCAGATTGATACTCCAGCTACAGACCCTGAAAATGAGTCATTAACATAACAAGTCTGAAAACATCCACAGTTTTCATCATTTGGCACAGTTGCCAAAGAACCTAACAAAAAAAATGTATTTGAGTTCCATTCTGCCAGAATGCTAATGGCAATTACTGTATCTGTCTATTAAGAATTAGTTTAGTTTTCATGCATGGAGTCCTCCTTGTGCACAAAAATATGGATAGATGAACTAAGTGGCACAGAAGCTTTGAAAAAACCAAAACAGTTTTTTTTAGACCACCTCAGATAAATTTGTTGAGACAAAACAATGCTTTGAATTATATTTGGAAACTGTTGGGCATTACTTATTCATATCCAGAGAATTCAAGGGTAAGTCTCCTCTTTTATTCAAGCAAAATTATGAGCTATATTTACCTAACCAGTGAAACTGTCTCCTCCTGTTACCATGCCAGAAAGGAGAACAGAACTGTCCTTCTGCATGTTGACACTGAGGACTCTGTCACAGGGGCAGTGCAGAGGCCTGTGTCATGTGAAACATCCACCTGTGGCTTTTGTGAGCCTGCAGATGAAATGTTTGCCTGTTTCAGAATACAGTTCTAAGGTATTAGGAAGATTTGAGGTAAATCCCAGTTTTACACATACCCCTGAGATTTCTATACATACCTCTGAGCAAAGTATGGTGTTTGAACTGGACCACCTTGGGTCTGAATGAAGGACTTCTACAACTCAACACACACCTCCAAAGCAGAGTCTTTCTCCTGATAGTACCAATTAACTGTCAACCAACCTTGGCAGAATTTCATAACTGTTTTCTTGCTACTGAGAGAGAAAGGTAGCAAGAACTCTATTTCTCATCCATTTCCTTCCCCTACAGTCCTACTTCCTTTCACTCAGACAGCATAGGTGTATGCCCATATCATGAAGGTAAACTAGTTTATTGTTTGGTACAAACAGTACACTCACATTTACAGCAAAGCAGGCTCTGAAAGCTTTTGTATGTCAGTTGTTAAAGCTGCCTGCACGTTTCAAATGGGAAGAAAGCCAGTCTTATTCCTGTGTTTCTGGAGTCAATCTCCAATCTCACAGTTTGTTTATAACCTGGCCAGGGTCATGCCAGCAGCTAAGGTAATTTTCCATCTAATTCTCTGTATGTTGTCAATGTCTCTGATGCTGATGAGGCTGCTTCATTTTTTTAAAAATGAGCTGCACTGACTTTCTATTCTCTGTAAACAAGCGAAAAAAAAGGAGCTGAAGAAGAATTCTATCCCTTTCTCCATTTACAGATGTATAAATCTAGTCACAAATAGCCAATATCATTCTTATGATGTTCTCTAGCAGAACCTTCTTACGTAAAAAAGCACAAAGCTCTTGCAGCAATTAAAAAAAAAGAAAAAAGATAAAAGCTAGTAATTCTAAACTGGAAGTAATTTGGCAACCCAGTGAGAAGTATATTGGACTAAATAGACAAAACAAGCACTCAATAGCAGATCAACCTTCATGACACTGTGTTTTATTAAAAGTATTTTTTGCTTTATATATTCTGCTTCATTTTTGAAAGTGGATGATTACTATAGAGGAGACTAATGATTCATGCAACATTCAGGCCACCAGTGGCTATCTTGCTCTCTAATGGGCCTTTAAAAACCACTTGTTTTATTTAATTTCATGTAAAAATGGTGAATACTCTCCTGCAGAACACAGACTGACAAAAAAAGGGAATGCATTGTACCATCCTGGCAAAATAATTTGGGTTTTCTTGACCTCTGAACTAGTATGTCCTGTGTGGTAATCTGCAGTAGGGTAGGAAAGAAATTACTCATTCTGATAATTGCTAAACATAGAATCAGAGAACTATGGAATCATAGAATGGTTTGAGT
>VZRX01022582.1:2309-22069 GCA_013398075.1 Notiomystis cincta | reverse complement strand
CTCGGCCTGGCCTGGGTAACCTTGGCCTGGCCTGGGTAACCTTGGCCTGGCCCGGTAACCTCGGCCTGGCCCGGTAAGCTTGGCCTGGCCCGGGTAACCTTGGTAACCTCGGCCTGGCCCGGTAACCTCGGCCTGACCCAAGTGACCTCAGCCCTCCTGGTGCTCCCAAGGATGAATGGGGACCACGGGCTCTGCCCTTCGCAGGCCAGCAGAGCTGCCCCCTGGCAGCCTCACCTCTGCAAGCTTTCACCAAGGGCCAAACAGCACCTCAGTGATTTCACAGGGAAGGAGGGTTACTGTGTGTGAGGAAGAGGATGGGTGCTGGAAGCCCACTCAGGAAGGTGCCTGGGGTAGGTGCATAGGCAGGGCCCACCTGTGAGCTTTCAAACAGAAATGAACTGGAAGCAGAACACGAATTCTGTCTCCTGAGCACTCTGCAGGTGACATCCTAACTTGGTTTAGAGCTCTCTCATCCTCAGGGCTCCGCTCAAGCTGCAGCCAGACAGGGCAGTGAGGAATGGCTGGTGCTGGGTGGGGAGCCCAGGCTGGCACCTGGTACCTGCCCTGCAGGACACCCCTCTCCTGCTCCTCACAGCCCCTCACCTGAGCATCCCTGGCGGGCAGGGCTGGCAGCAGGAGGCTCTGATTCTGTACTGCTGGCAGTGGCATGTGTGGCTGCAGGGCTGGGCTCTGGTGCCACAATAAACATGTAGAAATACGTGACAGAGTTCCTGGGCTTTCAGGACTAAATAAATTAATCTCTGGGAGTTTTTTTTAAATGCTGGAGGCATTTTCTAAACACACCATTTGGCAGTGATAGCTCCTTCCCTGAGCTGATCCCTCAGTGATGCTTGCTGGACTTTGATCAATACAAACTGAGTCCAGCCAGCACTCAGTGACACACGTGAAAGGCTCTTCAGGCTGTGCCACACGAGCCCTGCAGCTCCCACCAAGGATCCTCCACAGCAGAACAGCCCCTCAGGCACAGGAGACTGAGAACTGGCAGCCTTGGAGAAACTGAACCTACACAGGGCTGAACTGAAGTGTCTCCAGTGTGCTCGTTTCATTTACATCCCATTCATTAGGGAAACAAGGTGTGAAAGGAGTTTCTAGAGCTATTTGGTGCAGGCTGCACATAGATTTAATACCTATTCTGTTTTTTCAAGTCACTTACCTCCAGAGGAGTCTTGTTTCAAACCAATTATTGAGCTGCATTGCTCAGACTTTGAATTCACTGGTGTATTAATGCAGCTGGGTCTAAACCACCATATATTTAAGACTGCTGAAGGGGAAGCTTTTAAAATGAAGGAAGAGAGTAAAGAACCAGCTTACCTGATTTATAGGACCATCGAGTTTCTACTCCTGTTTGTATTCATGCATAAAGTCTCTAAAAAGAACCAAACTGTATCAGATAAATTTTCTTTTTTTCTTTTTAAACATGCCTCTATCAGTCTATCAGTCTACTCCCAGGAAGAGAGACTCAAACATGAAAATAAGAGGCAACTGCAGGAAGAAAACAATAAGGCAATTAATAACTCTCACAGGAGACTGCTTGCTGTCAGCAGGGCTCTTTATCAGGTTCAAGACCTCACCAGTGGGAGCCACAGCTGCAAAATATTATGTTTGTGCAGCATCTAAACAGCACCACTGCTTTAATGATGGGGAGTAGGATTTAGGCCCCACGTTTGCCAGTTGGGATCTCAATGATTGCCTGAAACACAAACTTCCTCCCCTGGGATGCACCCAAAACAGCCCCAGAGCTGGAGGCAAGGCTGGGCTGGAGCACGGCTGCACCTGCAGGGAGGCTGCCACGCTTTGCTGCAGCTCTGAGGCTGCTTCCCTCACCTGAGAGCTCAGCCAGAGCTTGTCTGGACCTGCACTGGGCTGTCACTGCTGCTCCTCATCCTGCACTGGACTGTCCTCAGGGCTGCACCTCGTCCTGCACTGGGCTGTCCTCAGGGCTGCACCTTGTCCTGCACTGGGCTGTCACTGCTGCACCTCGTCCTGCACTGGGCTGCCCTCAGGGCTGCACCTCGTCCTGCACTGGGCTGTCACTGCTGCACCTCATCCTGCACTGGGCTGTCCTCAGGGCTGCAACTCGTCCTGCACTGGGCTGTCACTGCCGCACCTTGTCCTGTCCTCACTGCTGCACCTCATCCTGCACTGTCCTGCACTCATTGCTGCTCCTCGTCCTGCACTGGGTCATCCAAGCCTTGAGCAGAGGTGCTGAAAGAAAGCAAAGACCATGTGATCTCCAAAGTACTGGGCACATTTGCTCCATTTACTCACCTACTCTCTCCAAACTGCCTTTAAAGGTGGTTAGCCACAAGAGAAGAAAGCCAGAACCCAAGCCCAGAAACTCTCCTATCGGGCTTTCAGGCTAGAAATAAAGCACGTGGATTTATTTGCAAATAGTTTCAAACCTCGGAAGCGTGACTTGGTGCACATACATTTGTAACAGAACATGCTGTTGGTGCTGTATGTTCTCCCCCAGCACTGCACAATGTAAAACTCTCTGAGTAGACTGTGCCATGAGCCTTCCTGGATTCATCAAAGGACACGTCTCTGTACTGCTGCCAGGCTCTTGCAGGGTAAATGTTCTGGCAGTGAAAGGAAAGAGGCGTTCAGAGTAGGAAAAAAAGATGAAGCCACTAAAATGCAAATTTTATTCACAGTTGGCATGTTTATAAATATATATATTACATTCTTACAATCTACAGTACATTCTAAATATAGAGGGATTCAATCTAAGTGTTTGTGGGAGGGCGGGTGTGTATTAAACCGAGCAACCTAGATTCAATGATGGAAGACTTAACAAAAAGGGGGCAAGGACTTACTCCAGAAAATAAAGGAGAACTTGAAATATTTTTAAATATAAAATCCATTACCTGGATTTTAGTTCGTGCTTTGGCACTTTGTCACTGGCCATTGGAGGCTGCTCTTGGACCTCACAAAATTGTCATGGTTTGAGGGCTGGAGGGCATGTTGGGGTGGAAGGGGAATCTCTGAAATCCTACCGTATGTACATCCTTATCAGAAGAAAACAGAAGATAATCATCACCCCTGGGAGGAACAAATGTTATCTGCTGAGCTGAGCTGTGCAGGGTTCAGTGCTGAATGTGCAGCTCTCCCCTGTGACCTCCCAGTGCCCTCGAAACGTGCCGGGGGTAAAGGGGGACACAAGGAACTGAACAACCCAACCTCCCCAGGGCAGGGGATGCACAAAGAGGCAGCTGCTGGTGGTGTCCAGCTCAGCACAGGGGGCACCGAGCCCAGGGCCAGTGGCCAGCTGTGGGAAGGCCAGGACAGTGTGGTACAGCAGGGGCTGTGCTTGGCAGGAACACCCTGGAGGAGTGGGGAGGGCAGGGGAGGAACCACAGCTTCCAAGGCTGACTGATCCTGGGAGTGCCCTCAGGAACCAGATGGGGAGCTCTGGGAAAGGGCTGGGAATACAAATTCGAAACAGGACCTCAAATAAAGTGGGCTTTTAAAAATAGCTCGTTCTCTCAAACTTTCCAAAACAGACCTTCCTTAATACGAGTGATATTCTGAGTATAGATTACATCTTCTCCTATTTTACAAATTAAGAAATACCGAAAATTGGCTGGCAAAGTTTATTACCTTGGCATCTACTTAAAAAGAGAGTTTCAGTTTGAACTGTATATGTGTATCCATTGTCAGTGCTTGGGAGGCAAACATGCTGGTTTGTAAACAGCCCAGTTACTCCTTCATCCCCTCCAGATTCTTTGGAAACTCATGACTCCTCAGCTCTGGGAGCTGCTTCCTTCACACCATTGGTTTTTGTCAGCTGTGAATGAACGCTCCTGGGTGGATATTCTCTGCACATGGCTCGAACAACATGCTCTCTCCATGGATCTATTTATTCTGAGACCAATCTTTTGCTTTTAACCAAAGCTTGCAATATTGAACAGTTGAGCTGTGTGAGCTTTGTAATATCCAAACTGCACTGGAGTTTGTTATATTTATTGATTTCCTGGGAAAGCACAGAGAATGAGACCGTATTATTTTCCTAAGTTTTTTTTTCATGTTTCTGTGTATCAAAAACCCACACACATCTCTCACTTCCATCTCTGAGCACAGAGAAGACTTGAATTTTAAGAGCTGTCCAGGATCTCTGCTCTCCCAGCTGCTTTTGGGTGGCTTCTTGGGGCTCTGTTGAGTTATTATCCACCGGCTGATTCTTGTTAGAATGCAACAGTTTGCCCCACTACCCAAAATTAAAGGCAGAAGGTGAGTGAAAAACAAACAAACGAACAAACCAAACCAAAAAAGTCTTTTGTGTCTCATTACGCATTTTCGTGTAATCTCTCCATGTAGTTTTTAAGTTCTTTGCACTCTCCCAGGTCCATATCCTGGCAGACCCATTTAATGTCATCCTCGTTACTCATCAAGATTGAGTTGACAGTTGGACACCCATCATCAGAGGAGATGGTGGTAAAGGTGGTGAATTTAACCCGTTTCCTCTTAGAGGTAGGAGAAGTGGTTTGTTCACTCTTCTGTTCCTTCCCTTCAGTGAATGTGGACTCGGGAGACCTGAACGATTGTCCATTGATATTTTTGGTGGCAGTTGTGCTGAGGAGATACTTGCTCTCCTCATAGTCCACTCCTCTGTCAATGGCTGTGATGCGTTCATCTTGTTGGGATGAGAAGTTTATGTGGTTCTCCAGCAGTTCTGTCCTGTTGCTCAGCCCAACCCAGTCATGAGAGTGGCTCATGCCCTCCTGCTCTTCGAAGGGAGCCTGCTTGTTGCGGTACTTCAGGGCGAAAGTGACGCAGTTGATGAGGAAGACCAGGATTGCCAGGCAGAAGACGCCCAGCAGGGCGTACATCCCGATCTCCAGGTCGCTGAGGCCGCGGGCTGTCTGCACCAGCTCGTCCTCCTGCGAGCTGTCCCGCGGCAGGTCCACCTGCGCGGGGAAGCTGGTGAAGTCTATGGGCAGGTTCTGGCTGTCATCATCCAGGAGGCTTTCCCTGTCCTCCTTCCTGCTGAGCACAGACCTGTGTGTGGTGGCGGCCCCGCGCTGCTCGTGGCCCACGGAGGAGCTGTGGTACTGCCCGTCCCCCCCTCTCTCCTGCCAGCCGCCCTTGGGGCGCCGGTCGCCGGCGCGGTTCTCCAGCTGCACGCCGGCACCCCTGTGCTTGCTGTCACTCCCGCTCGGGGTGGCGTCACCCTGCCCAAACTTAACTTTAATGCTGCCACTGCCAACAGCCAGGATGCTCTTCCTCTTGGATTTCTGGCACGACTCGCTGATCACCATCTCCACCTTCACCAGGGTCCCCTGGCCCTCGGTCTCGGCAGCAATCACGGGCCACTTGAATCTGGGGTCGTGGTGAATGGACACCACCTTCTCATCCAGCGAGGTGGCCGACAAGGAGTAGTCTTTGGAGTCATAAATATCCAGGGGCATGACAGACCCATCACTGAACTGGATCCAGCAGCTGATGGCTGCTTCCTGTAATATATAAAACAAACAAATATACACACGCTCAGAATGATCGTCGAGGGAAATGTGCTCTGTTCTGGTCTATTCCCTCCTCCTCACAAGATCCATATACCATTAGTAATCAGAAAAGAAATAAACAGGGAGAGCAGTGAAATTAATATCTTGCCAAGACGTGAAGAGAAATACTGGTCTAAAACACTCGTTGATAATAAGATTTGTTTCCACAAAGGTGCTTAAAGGAGCCGTATCCCCTGGGCCCTTCAGCACCATAATAAATTGCATGTCAGGAAGCATTACCAGTGACTGAGATCATTTACTGTTGGGTATTTAAATAAAAATCCCCCCCAACATTATTTCTAAACCGCTTAAAATACAAAGTCTCCTCTTATTACATAAAACACATGTTAAAAGATAGCTAATACAGCAAACAGGTCCATACATGGCTCCATAGCTTCACTGCTTGATTTCTGTCTCTCAAATTAAATTAGCAGATTGTATAAGCAGAGGAAACCAATCAGTTGCTTCTTTAGGAAATGGCCAGGGTAATTTTTACGCTTGTTAACAATTAAAAGCAAGACAATAATAAAGTTTAATCTTGTGTCACAGCAATGCAGATTCTGTACTCCAGTGTGCATGGAGGCTTTCACTGAATGCAAATGGATCTGACCTGGGTACTAATTCTGTAACAGAACGTGCCTCATGCTGCAGCTCTCCTGGGATCCTTGACTTTTGGCTTCTAGCTTGAAACATTTTAAAGCATTTTTAAAATTCAGAAACATGTGCTCACCCATTTCTGAAAACCAGGTCCTCTAAGGACTCTCAAATGGCTTTTGAAAATTGTTGTGCCACCTGAAAACAATCTTTGTATTCATACATTGATCATTTACAGACAAAATTCAAGCTGCTCTCCTGGAATCTCGTTCCTGCTTCGGATGGTCTGACTTGCCCTGCTTTGGTTGGGATATCTGCACCTTAAAAGAAACCAGAGAATCCCCACCAGACTCCTGGCTCCATCAGTGGATTCTCTGCTGTCTGAAATGAGCTTTTGTCTGGTCAGAGTTGGGATCACCTTGCTCTGAGAGTCTGCCACACAGAGAGACAGACAGACAGCCAACCAACAAATTAACTTGTGAAAACTGTGAATATCAAAGTCCTGTTTCTTTAAATAAGCAGTTTTTCCTGCAGCCAGTATTTACATTCCAACTCCACACACCTATAGAGAATAAATACACATGATTATCCTTTAAATTGTTCCTAGCACAGAGTCATTCACCTGTTCATAGCATGGAGAATAAGCTTCCAGTCTTTTGGGATTGTATTGTGCACAATCTACTGGCCTCATTCCGAAATCCTCGGAGCCACAAAGCTCCCCCTGCTTCAATGGGAGATTTGCTTCTGTCTCTATTTCAGGACCCAGCCCTAAGACTTTGCTGACACTGTCATAAATCCCAGCTTTGTGTTTATTAATCTTTGGATGGTTCTTGAAGGCTGCATAGAATTTATGTCGCCAACTCTCATCCTCCCACTGTGCTGCTTAAACCTGAATAATCATTTAATAATTTTGCATTGCTTTGCTTATAGGAACTGCTCTGAAAATCGTGTCCAAGCAGTGGAGGGGCTCAGCTGCCTTTCACAGAGGGTCAGCCCCTCCAGAGTGGGGGCACAGAGCCTCCTACCCTGCTTTGGTGTGGGTCCCTGAGTGCTCCCCTGCAGCCAGAGGAGGGTCTGCCCAGAGCTGGGCAGCTGGGGCTGAAGGACCAACCCTGCTCTGGGGCTGCTCTCAGGGCACTGCACTTTGTTCCACTCCCCCTGCCAGCTGAGTTACCTCACTGGCCTTCCTGCAGCCTGCCTGCCATCCTTTTCGTGATCCTGGAACACTGGGAGCCTGATTTGTATCGCCCTATACAGACAGCAGCTCGGCATTATTTCTCCTCCTGTTTCCCAAGGATAAGAGCCCATGATGAATTAAAGCACCTCAGCAGTTGGCCAGACTTCAAATGTGCATGCCATCTACCTTTAAAGCTCAGAACATGCCTAAGTGTTAAGAGCCCAGTGCATCTTTGGTGAAAGTCCTAGACTGATGGATTTGGGTTGGAAAAAAGTTTAAATTTCAAATGTATACAAAGCACAAGGACAAATACCAAGCAGGGACTGATGAGGACATGGCAAAGTCTAAAAGCCCTTGGTAACTGTTGGTTCCCTAATAAAGGAACTAAGAGTAATAAGGGGAAAAAAATGGTTTATGAAATCATGAATCAGGAAATGAGTCAGTGGTGCTGATTCATATTCTAGTAATGAATCAGAATGAAAGGGATGCTCCCTGACTCCTTAAAGTGCTCACAGGAAGCAACTAAAGGAAGAAGAGTTTGGCAGAACACAAGAGACTTTCTCATGTAAAGGTGGAATTAAAGGGTTGGTTTGGATACCTGTGGTGGGAGGCTGAACATGGCAGGATGTCCTGGGATCCAGCAGGTGCTGGATGGGACAGAAAAGGCACAAGTGTGTGTGTGGGGGTTGTGTGTGTGCCAGGAGGCTGCTGGTGCTGAATTCAGACACCTCATTGAGTTGTCTGCACTATTTATGGGACCAGCCATGACAGGAGGGGTGTTTGGTGCCTGGGGCTGTGAAAACACAGTGCCCTTTGTGTGAGATCTTTGTTTTCCTGTTCAGGGCCCTTGGTGGCCCACAAGCAGAATGTTTCATTAGCACACAGTTGGTGAAAGCCTGCTGGATTCCAGCAGCTGGAAATGTCAGATGCAGTGACTCAGAGCAGTGTCCTTCCACACTGCCCAGCTGGGCACCAGTACCTGCTTTGGGGACTGGAGCAGCTCTTGTGCCACTGCAGTGGCAAAGATGGCCCTGTTGCTGCCTGGGCTGAGCTGCAGAGACAGGGACAGCCCTGTCACCAGCTGCACTCCCAGGTCAGTTATTGTCACCTTCTCGTCCAAGACTGTCACTGTCTTCTCAGCCAGGATGGCATCGGAAAGGGGGGACAGAATCTGGAAAGAAAAACTGAGTTAGCAGCAGCACCAGGTAAAATAACCACACAGGGCAACACAGGCAAGGGTGTTTATGGTAATGGGAAGAACTTCTCACAGCAGACACTGTTAAAATAGGATTGCAAAGGGCTACTCACATTTTGTAACTCTTCTGCAATAATAGGGGCCTTGTAACACCTTCTAACACCTTTCACCTATGCAGCTGCAATCAGCTGTGCCACTCACCTCTGCAATGTGCCAACACATCTGCCTCAGATGTAGGAACTGTCTGTAAATGTAATCTTCATGTGAAATTTAAATATTTTATTAATCCTCATGTTTTGAGGTAGCATAAATATAACGCAGTCTGTAGATTTATATAAAATCCATTGAATAAATGGTATTTATTTCTATGCTGTGGAGAGGAAGGGTAGTGCATTGCTACAATAACCTCTTGTGGTACTGAATACAAAATTGACAGAGAGAATTTGTTTTGGTTAAGAAAATACACACAGAGGTCAGAGCAGTGATACGTGACATCCAAGATGCTCATTAGCAAGCGAGTTGAATTTAATGATCCATACAGGGTACAGAGCATTTTTGAAGCAGCTTATAAGAGGTATTCTTTAAATATAACTTCCTCTCAGCTTTTTACCCTTGGATTTTTCTTTCCACAGTTTTATGTGCATTGGTTGGAGCATTGGAAGTTCCAGAGCTTTAGAGAGGCATTCAGAAAATCTTTGCAGATTTTGCAGAAAGTCAAAAATCTCAAATCCCCTCTCTCCAGCCTTGACAACCTCCTTATCAACAGGTGTGCTGGCTGTTTTCTGCTTTCACAGTTTGGGATGATAAGCATGCTTGGAGAGAGAGACTTTTCCCCTGTTCTAGTGTTTGTTAGCATGTTTCCTTCTTCAGTATCACTGAAATAACCTCTCTCCCCATCTCCTTTTCCTTTTTTCTAATTAATATTTGGATTAATATTCCAGTCTCACTTCCTTAACCAGCTCTAGTTAATTTTCACTTCACCCTTTGCTCTGTCAGTGTGGGCTGGGAGAAGCCTGAGCTGTTCCAGCAGCTGCATGCCTTGTGATAACCCATCCTGGCTCCAGGTTCAAAAGCAGCCTCAGACAAAAATAATCAGAAAGAGCCTCCCAATATACAGGTTGGATTAAATTAAAGAAAACTGTGATCTACCACACTTTGGGGCACAAGATAAGCAGAGAAAACCATCTCTTCCATGTCTCCTAGTTGGTGCTGCAGTTCTGTTCCATTCAGACATTCCTGGCTCCAGGCTTTGCTGCTCCTGCTGGATCTCCCCGTGCCCAGGGGGGGTTAAGGGAGGGACAGAGCACATCAGTGATTCCCCTACCTGAATCGTGGTCATTCCAAGCTCCAGCCCGACCAGAACCTGCCCATCCTGCAGCCTGGCGATCCTGGGCTCCTCCACCTGCATGAAGTCCCTGACCAGGTCAGTGATGTCCAGCTGCCAGTCCGAGCCCAGCAGGTAGCTCAGCTGTGCCCCGGCCCCGGGGGCCTCGGCCACGAACTGCGTGAGCACCCTGACCGTGGCGTGCTGGTACTGCAGGGTGCAGCCCCTGCCCCTGCGCTCGTCCTCCTCCTCGTCCTCGCTGTCCCTGGCCGGCCTGCCACGACAACAACAGCCCCAGGTTACTCCAGACTGTCCTGGGAGAGCCTGGAACGGGAGAGCCTCTGCTTGCTGGGTCTGCAGCCTGCTTGTGGGACCCAGCTGCTTCCTTCAGGTTCTCCCACTTCCATCCTGTTCCCCTCGTTCATGACTCCAGAACAGCACTTGAGATCACCAGCTGGCCTCCCAGCTTTGCTACCACATTGTCCTCCCCAAATATATTCCATTGTTTTCCATGTCAAGTCCTTGCTTTCAGGGCCTTCACACTTCTTTTCTTTCTGGATCTTCCCATAAACATCTTTGTGTTGCCATGGAAATGTCCCCTGCACCTACGCACACATCGCTCTCTGTAGAGCGTTCAATTCGAAATCACATCTCCACCAAAATGTCTCTGCTCTGATGATAACAGAAACCTGGAACAAATGTCTTCTTTTGCAGGGGGGCACACCATGTACCTGCTTCATCAGTGTGTTCCTCTTGTTCCTAGCAACACTGACAACAGATGCAGACAGCTCCGACCTGCTCCATCCCTCCTCTGGCCCGTGGGCACTGGCAGTGCCTCAAAGCTCTGTGTCCTGACTTTGGGCCACTGACCCTGCAGGGATCTGGGACAGTGCTAATTGTGACCACTGGCAGTGGGTCTGTGAGCTGCCAGGACCTGTGAACAGGCTGCACACTGACCAGCCCTGCCACAGCTGGGTCTTGCTGAGGTCTCCTTGCTGCCTAACTTGACCAATTGGCTCTTCCCATCTTAGTCATTAGTGCTCCAAAAGGAAATTGATTTCCAATCTCTGTTCATGCAACCTGCACCTTCCCTTTCCCTTCTAAGTCCAGTGCAGGAGCCTATTGAATTAATGTCTGGTGACCTTCAAATTTACAGTGGAATTGCATTAAGGCCAGATGAGCATGTTCAGATCCACTGGCCCTGACAGGTCCCTGGCAAGTGCACAGCCCAGAATGAACATCCTCTAATGAAACCTACCTCTTATTAGAGATGATGGGGACTCTCCACCCCTTGATCTGATTTAGTTCTGTGTCAGAGACCTCTATCTGCAGCGGGAGACGAGGAATCCAGACTGTCATTTCTAAAGGGGCACTCAGATGCTGGTAAGTAAAATTAACTATGACATTCACTTTGCCTTTCATTTCCTTCCCATTGACAAAGACATAGTCACATCTGTCAGAAACCTGAAAATAAAAAGGAGAAGGGGAAAAAAAATTAATGAGTCTCCTCACAAATTATAAAGTTCACCACATGCTGGGTAAGTGAGTGGGAGGAAAGAAAGGATCTAGGTTTAAACTAGCTCCAGGTTCAGAGGACAACCAGGAATGACAAGAAAGGTGCCTGGTGTGCCCTAAATAGCCTGTATAATTCAGCATCATTTAACAGGCTGGCTTCTCCTGCTATAAACAGTTCTAGTAGCATCTAAGATAGGAGAACAGCTTTTTTTTGGTCCTTAATTCCCATTCCAATAGGAGGACAGACCTAGGATAATAACAGGGAGAGAAGATTCCTCTGCTCTCCCCAGAGCTCAGACTCCCCAGTCCTCCTGCTCTCCCCTTGTGCAGCCCAAGGAACCCCACTGACCTGAGGAACAGGAAACTGCCTGCAGAAAGAACTGAGAAGGGACTGACCTCTCTACTCAACCCCAGACTGGCACAGAGCTCTTCAGGAGTCCTGTCCCAGGGCTCTCTGTGGGCAGGGGGTGGTCACAACCAGAACTAATCCAGGGAAGAGCCCACTGATGCCCAGGACAAAGCAGTTTCACCCCGGTGCCAGCCTGACAGAGGCACTGGGACAGGAGCTCAGCCAGTCCTGCTGTCACTTTATTCATTACCTGCAGCTCTGGACATCAATATTGCAGAGAGTTAGTAAATCTCACTCAAGCAATTCAGCAGTTACTGCAAGGATCTAGGTGAGCTGACAGGACCTGTTCGTTACAGTTAGTTAAAATATATGAGTAAATGCACACGTCAAATAATTTATTAACTACCACTTCACCGTGCTGATGATGTGAAGGAATGATCTGTTAGAACCCTGAACTCTTTTCACAATCCATTACCAGCCAGACCTTCTATTCCATTCCATTCCATCAATGAATTTAATATTTCTTGCTCTGGGATGTACAGTCTCATCCTTGTCTGAATTTAATGCCATTTTCTACTTTTCTGTTTAAATGCTGAATGAATTTAAATCGTATTTAAATATCACCAGCTTTTGTAGGGTAATTGGCATTCCTAATATTATTATCTTTAAACAACAACAACCCCCTCACAGACAGATCCACAGAAAATGCATTTCCCTCCTGGCTTGTCTGAGCCTAGGTAACACACCAAGAAAAGGTTATCATGGCTCCTGCAATGTCTGTTTTGAGCCATGTCTGCTTTAAGGTCAGACTCTGGAGCTGCTGTTGGTTTCAGCAGGAAAGTTAAGGAGTTTGTTTACAGGCAGGATTATGGGCTTTGGGTTTTTCTCCTGTTTTACACCAGCTCCTGCAGGATCCCATCTCCATGTGCTGCACAGTGAGAAAGCCCAGCTGCTGTCAGGACCCCTCAAACCATGGAGGAGGAGCTCAGAGCAGCAGCTGAGCACTGATGTTCCATCCCCTCCCTCCTCAGGCTGATCCCAGCTGGCCTGAGCTGAGGAAGGTGAGACTTGGCAGCCTCCGGGAGAAGCTCCCTGTGAGCCTGGGGAGTGGCTGCAGGGGAGCTGGAAACACAAGCACATCCCTGGGCAGCCATCCCTGCTGCCCTGGAGGAGGCTGGGTGTTCTCAGGGCAGCAGCCACCTGTGCTCCCTGCCTGCAGTGTCTCACAGCCTGTCCCGCGGGCAGGAGGCGAGAAGACCTCCAGGCAGTGCCTGGCACATCTGCTCCCTCTCCCACCTTGCTTCCCAAGTGCAAATCGTCTGCTGCTTGCTGGCACGGTGCTTATCCCCGTTGTCTTTTTGTGTTTTAAGTGCTGTTCTCACACCAGACAAGTCTGCTATGTGCTAATGAGCTCTGTCTGCTGCTTCCTGCCTCCCCTCCTTCCCCTGAGACTCCAGTGAGGAGAGAAACTGGGCAGAGGCTCAAGTGCTGACTTCCACTGGTGAGGCAGGAGACAAAGCTGAGGACAGAGGGGCCCCAGGGTCACAGGGAGCCCAGGAGCTGGTGGCCCTGGGGTCCTGCACTCACCCTCTGCCAGCCAGACCACGAGCACAAGGGATGCTCTGAACACCAGGATTTCCCTGGGCAGCACCCAGGTAACAGCTTCGTGTGACCTCCTCTCCACCCCTGCCTCCAGCTACCAACACCTCACACTGGTCAGCCTTAGCTAATGAATACATCAGGCAATTAAACATCAGAGACCTGGGACTGAAGTCTTGAGGCACTCAAGGGCTGAAATCTGTGACTGAGGGCAGCTTTTGTGCCTTGTAGCACAGAAACCAAAGCTGAGCTTCCAAAGCACCACGTGGAGCTGCACAGGGACTGGAACTCAACACAGACTCTCCCAGAGCACAGAGGTAACTGCTGAGTTGTGCTAGTTAGAGATGGGAATCAGACTCTCCAATTTTAAATTCATTAATGCTCAAGCAATAACAAGAGGAAGAAAATTTGGCAGGCAAACAGACCTTGATTCCAACTTTGTCAGGGTGCACTGCACAGAGTTAAAACACAAATCCATCCCTAAAAGACTACTGTATGAATGGTTAAATAAATACCCTGACCTTGTGCCTTCAAAATTATGATTTATAAAACAAACTGATGGTCAGGAAAAACTGACTGTGCTTGGGATACCCATTTGTGGCTGTTTCCCTGGCTGCCAGTGAAGTCAGCAACAACTGTGAGCTCATTCAGCTCCCAGCCAGCCCTTCACTGTTTGAATGAATAAGCATCACTGTTCTGCTGCAGTTTGCATGCAGTCCTAACAGTGCCACCTCAAAACGTGGGGCAAAGCACAGTACATTGTCATAAATCAGGCCAGCACATTTGCAGACAGGTCATCAGTGGGCAGGCACATCAGCCATGTGCTCCTGCAGGCACAGCCGAACCATTCATCTTCCAGCACAAGGGGAGGGCTGAAGAGATGTGGGGGGAGCAGAGAACTCGAGCCTCCCTGAGTCCTGAGATTGTCTTTCCATGCTGTTCTTTGGGAAGGAGGGAGTATCCTGTGCAGTGACTGTGCTGGGCCTCAGAGAACCCATGCAGGACAGGAGCCCATGTCCCCAGGAGGAAGGGGCTGTGCCAGGCGGGGCAGGTGGCACTCAGGGGCTGTGCCAGGCGGGGCAGGTGGCACTCAGGGGCTGTGCCCTGCCTGGCATGGAGCCTCCCCTCTCATGGCTTCTCCAGCTGATGCTGATGGAGCAGCCCAGAGCAGCTTTGGCTGCTGCAGCCCCTTCTGAGCCCACACTTCCCCTTCCCAGCCTGTGACAGATCCCAGCTCCCAGCCTGACAAGCAGCTCCTTCCCTTTGGCCCTGATGCACATCTACAGGCCAGGAGGGCCCCCAGCCCCTGCCCTGGCCATGGCTGTGGTCCCAGAGCCAGAGAAACCTGACACAGCCCCCCAGACCAGGGCACCCCAGGAGCCCTGCCATGCCCTGAGTGCCAGGAGTGCCCCCAGCCCCTGCCCTGGCCATGGCTGTGGTCCCAGAGCCAGGGCAAACCTGGCACAGTCCCCCAAACCAGGGCACCCCAGGAGCTCTGCCAAGCCCTGGGTGCCAGGAGTGCCCAGGCTCTGCCCTGACCCAGCACAGCATCCACAGCCTGGGCACACGAGAGAGAGCCAGCAAACACATTCTGAAATGCAACAGGAGCAAGGTGGGTGACTGTGGGGAAAACCAAGCTGTTTGCTTTCCAAACTCCAGGCACTCCCTCCCATCTCTCGTGTCCCCTCCTCCTGCCTTTGATGCCTCAGGGACAGCAACTCCAGTTTGCAGTGAAGGTGACAAGGGCTCAAGAGAGAAAGAGTAGATTTCCTTTTGCTGCTAATGTGCTGCTGGAATACATCTCTGTGTTGTGGCCACTGTAATTCAAGGACATTATAATGCCATTAAACCCTTCTGGTGCTGTGCTCCCTTGCTAAAGCTTTTCTAGGCTTTGTGTCACTGGAGCTTTTCACACAACTACACTGAGCTGACTTCCATTAATTAAGGCAGGCTGTACTTAGTGTTCACAAGATGCTCCAGAAATTCTCTCAGTACAGGGGGCTTTTATCTCTTGAGGGACTGAGGTTTGAATGGCTTTTTTGGGCACGAACTTGGTAGGTTATAAAAGTGCTTTGGGTTTCTTTTGGCTCCTGCAGGTCCCCCTCTTTCTCTTCCATCAGTGAAGAGCTAAGACAGCTTCCTCTGAGTCACATCTGATGAGGGCAGAGGTCTGTCCCACACTGCCAGCACAGCAGAGTCAGGAATTACATTTCCAAGTGCTCTGTGTCCGTCCCAAGCACACAGCTGCTGGCAGGCTGGCACTGAGTTCAGTCAGCAGCACCACAGAACAGGCAGAGGGGAAATCTCTGACGTGCTCAGCACTGCTCTGAATCAGCCCCAGCCCTGCTGTCAGCCCTGTCTCTGCAGCCCTGCAGCCCAGGTACCCAGGGAGCCCAGGGCTCAGCTGGCAGCGGGGCAGGGGGTGCTGCTGTGCCACCTTCCTGCCCAACACACACAGGGAGGGGCACTGCTGTCTCACATTTACTTCAAAAGCCTGTTTGTGTAGTTTGAAAAGGGGCATCTCTGTCCTCTGAAACTCCCCACCTTCTGCAGCTCCTGGGGTGTGATCACAAACCAGGGAAATGAGTTTGCATTGATTTCCCTTCTTTTACTTCACTCTTTGCTCCATTATCTGTGGCAGAAAACACTGAACTCTTGGAAGCAGGACTTCAGCCAGCCTGGGGAAAGCCTGGGAAGAAGCAATGAGGCCCCTCATGAATCTCACAGAGTTCCTATCACACCAACCTCCTGTTCCCATCCCTCTCCTGAAAGGGTTTTACTGCTTTTCCCAGTACCCCAGTGTGCAGGCTGGCTGTGGGAGATCTGAATTTGGGGCTGACTGTTCCTCTGGTCCCAGAAATGCTGTGTTAGCTCTGGGAAAAGGGAATGTACACCACGACTCCCAGAAGGGGTACCCTGCATCTCACTGTTAGCTCTCAGAAATAACTCTAACAGTCCTTCCCCACCTCATTATCATTATGAAATTCCCATGGGATAACAGTAAAGCCCTCATAGGAAACTGCTTTTCTGCTACAGCAATTCTGTTGGCACTCTTAGGAAGTCACAGCTAATAAGTCTTTGAAAATAAGATGTATCTTGAGCAGTTTAGGTCTATGCATTTCAAGAGTGGCCTCTGATATTTCCACATAGAAATCTGTATTTTGGAATCACTCTGTGCCTCTGAACCCCCTCCATGCTGCTGTAAATGATCCTTCCCCCTACACGTGCTCTGTATGTAATGCACACTCCAAACACAGCTCGTGGGACCCCTGTGATTTAGCACTGCACACATTTCCCTCGGTCGACAGCATAAATGGGGACATTTAGTAAGGTAAGTTATGATAATGAGCCCTGCCTAAATCACTGCTGTCACAAGAAGAATGGGGGAGTCTCTCCTAACCATTAAAAATTAATGAGGAGGGAAATAAATAAGCAAAAGCAGCTCATTTGAGCTATAAAAGACTTCAGAACACAAGCTGTGTACCAAGGTACAAAAGGATGAGGCCATTATTAGCTCGATAATTCACTTGCGAATGACTCGGGGGAGGCGGAGTCACCTTTAATCCCCGAGTTTAACTCGGAGCGGCCGAAAGGATTCGAGGCACCATTAATTAGCCTAATGAGGCTGGAGCAGCCCCGAGCCCGCAGGTCCGGGGCAGGGAGCTGTCCTGGTCGGGGTTCCCGAGGATGCCCGTGCCGGATGCGGTGGCAGCAGCAGCTGGGAACAACCGGCCCGGATGGTGCTGGAATTAGGAACAACCACTGAGGAGTACAGCCCTCCTCTGCTGCACAGGGAAAACGGTTACTTCCAGAAAGAAATCAAAATAAATTGATTTGGGGCACTGTATCAAGGTTAGGGATGCTCCTGCTCTCGGCTGCTCAGTGACTCTGCAGGGTCAGCAGGGCAAACCCCCAAACTGGGCTGCTGAGAGAACGAGCTGGTCCAAGCCCTGGTGATGGGATTGCAGAGAGTTTGCAAACCCAGCATCAGCTGGGCCAAAGCTTTCCCCATTTGGGGGGATTTACACTGAATAAGGTCTTCTTAATTTTAAATATTTGGAATTTTAACTGTGAGCATTGAAGTATTTGCCAAAATCTGAAAATACCCTTTCGAAGGTGGTAGATGACAGAACAAGGGAGAATGGTTTTAAACTGAAAGAGGGCATGATTAAATTTGATATAAAGAAGAAATGAGGGTGGGGAAGCCCTGGCACAGGGTGCCCAGAGCAGCTGTGGCTGCCCCTGGACCCCTGGCAGTGCCCAAGGCCAGGCTGGAGGGGCTGGGAGCACCCTGGGATGGTGGAAGGTGTCCCTGACAGGGCAGGGGTGGGACCTTGGTGATGTCCCTGCCAACCCAACCCATCCCATGATCCCAGGAAATGAGGAGCTCAAGACTTCCCAGCCCTCCATCCTTTCCAGGATTCTCTGCTCTGTGCAGAAGGATCTCCCCTGTTTAGAAGGGCTGACAAGTGACCCATCCCAGCTCTGCAGAGTCAGAAAAACCAGGGGTGCTCTGGATTTGGGAAGTCCCCTCCTTCAAAACATCAACACCCTTCTGCAGAGGTTTTCCTGCTGCAGCACAGCACCCAAGAATGCTGCACCCACAGCTGCATCTGCTTTTTCTGCCCAGACACAAACACCTCCCCTCGTTTTTAGAGTTTGTTTGCTGCCAGGCTCCCCTCAGTCGAGATGGGAGCCCCCCCAGCACTGCTGTAAACGGCTATCACAGACCTGTGCACACAAAAAATGCTTTCTACTGCACTAACCCACCTGAAGCATTTCACAGAGCATATTGATTAAGAGAACTCTGATACCAATTAATTTCTAAGAAATATTTCACTTTGTTCTGCAGCTTTGTGGCAAACATCAATATATTATCCTCAGCCAAAAATACCCCAGTGAAATACACAATGGGACATTTTAGAAGGACTTACAATTCTGGGCAAACATCCAATTGTAGCTGCAAGTTTAATAGTTCCTTTGTGGCCTGACACAACATCCACACTGTGTTGGTGTTACCAACTGAAAAATCCCCTCATTAAGAGTCTCTCCTCAGGAATCACCTTTTGCTTTTTAAAATCAAGACTTGGCAAATAAAACTTCAGTGGGTTTTTCCTTTCCATGTGTCTTTTGCCCCCGTTTCCACTACTGAGAGCAGTCAGTTCCTGTCTGTGCAGTGGATTTGCACAGATTTTATCCATTTTCTGGGCTTGGGGAGAAGAGCAGCTTCTGCCCAGCCCTTTGTGAGCACATTATTAAGTTTCTGTACACTCTGTCCTCACCTGTGATTTATTTCTGGCCATGGGCTGCCTTCTAAGAGCTCATCCCCTCTGACCACTGAGCTCAGGGCCACCTGATGTGTCCCTGCTGCTGTGTTCCCCTGTCCCATGGGAGTGGCAGTCGAGCAGCCTGCAGGATGAATGCTGCTTTTCAGCAGGGCTTTCAAGACACCTACATTTGCTTTCATTTTTGGGTCACGAAATTCAGTTTCATTTCAATTTCAAATGATTAAAATTATGTAAAAAAATATCGTAACATCAAGGAAAAAGTTATTTTAAAATGAAAAAATCAAAACATTTCATTTTGGAAATGTCAAAACAAGTTGTTTCCTTGACACAACAGGAACCTGGTAGCATCCTTTTCTTTTTTGGTTTTTTTTTTCTGTCAGAAATGAAATTCCAAGGAAATTAGCATCACTTCACAAAGCTGCTTTACAGGACTACACATTCTGACTGAATAAACTCTGCCAAATTTTCCCCAACAAGCCCCAATCAGCTGAGGCCACAAATCAAAACCAAATCATCGTGATGAACCTGTGTTCAATTAAAATCCCATCACATGGAAGGTGTGGTACTCCTGCACAATGAACAGTGCCACGTGCAGAAGGGAAGTAAAGGCACAGACAGCCTTTCCAAAAGCCTGGCATTCATTCCCAGCCCCCTCACACACCTCTGGGATGGCTGGGTGTAATTCCTGGAGATCAGTACTGCCAAGGACACTGAAGTGTTAACTCCCACTGAACTCCAGGGGAGTTTGGTGGTTAAACCTCTCTAAGAATCCGGCCCTCAATCTCCCTTTGATGCAGCTGTAAAATAAGGACCCCATCCCCTTGTTTTACAGGGATTTTGCAAAGCTGATCCGTAAGAAACAGGGAGGAGCTCAGGTGCTGGGGTCACACAGCTGCATCTTCTGGAGGTTACAGTTCCTGAGCTGTTCCTCGGGCCAGCCCTCCTCCCCCGAGCCGCCCCCAGGGCAGGAGAGCTCCGGGGTGCAGCTCTGGCCCTGCCCGGAGGGGACTCCAAACGGGCTCCTCTTCACCCCTGCTGCTCCCCGTCCTCCTCCGGCCACCCCTCGCTGCCCTGGGCTGCGCTGCGGCTCCTGCCGTTTCCTGCTGGCAAAGGCGGCCCGGGATGTGCGGGATGTGCGGGATGTGCGGGATGTGCGGGATGTGCGGGATGTGCGGGATGCCCGGGATGTGCGGGATG
>VZRX01022581.1:0-50387 GCA_013398075.1 Notiomystis cincta | reverse complement strand
ATGGGATGGGATGGGATGGGGCTCAGCTGCTCCAGGGAGTGAGTGGGGCACTGCTCCTGCTGGGAATGCCCCTGAGGAACAGGGAGGAAGGGCAGGGCTGGGTGAGAATGGCTGTGCAGAACCAGGTGTGATCCCATGGGTCCAACAGATCCTTTAGAAGGGTTTGGTTTCTGATGAATCCCATGCTGATCAGTTTCTGGAAACCCCTTTTAATTCCCAGAAAAATGTCTGCAAACTGGTTGTTCCTCCCTCTCTCAGTTCAAGTTTCCTGCAGGAATGGGGGACATTCCATGGGATGTAATTTCCATTCCAAATCCATGTGTTGAGCCCCTCCTGCTGACCTTGCCCTGGTGAGCTGCTGAGGAAGTTTGACTGAGGGAAGGTACCTGGGCTTGGGAAGAAAACCACCAGACTGCAGCAGTATTTTTCTCTGGATGTTAATTTATTGTGAACTCCTGACCTGATCATTGCATTTTGCTCTCCCCACTTCAAACAAGACAAGGGTTTTTAGGCAATGGAGTAATGATTCATTTTAGAAAAGGCATTTCAGGAGAACTCCACATTTTTGAGTTTCTCACATAGAGAATGGAACAAAAAGCTGAAAATAGGAAACAGCAAACTTTAATTTTTTGCCTCTTCCCCAAAAAAGGGGGAGCTGTGTTCCCTAATGAGCTTTCATTTCAGCAGCCTCTCAATATTTGCCCTTGCTGTTAGTGAGGCCTTGATGGGTGTCAGCACCCTGAGCCTGCAGGTCTGATGTGCTCTGCCTCTGCTGTGAGGCTGCATTGAAGAGATGTGGAATCTGATTTTCCATAAATAAAAGGCCAGGAAAATCCTCACTTCAAGAATTCCACATGGGGAGTCACTAATGAGAGGCTGGAGGTGCTGTGAATGTGTTTTGCTGGAACGCTGTGTTTTGGAGGTAAAATTCATTTTCTTGACAAGGCAAAATTCAATTTTAGCAATAATCTTGGCTCTTAATCTGTTTCCAAGTGTTTCTCTGGAGGCAGAAGGGACTGCAAAGGGTCATTTGGAAGGAGAGTGGTTCTGCCAGGAGAGGGATGCTCCTCCATGGAGAGGCACAGGGAGGGCTGATGGGCAGAGGATTGAGGGGCAATTTGGGCTGGCACAAGGGCTGCAGAACAGGGAGCAGATATTCAGCAAGTTCACTTGTGCAGTTCCCAATTCACTCCTTGAAGGGAAATAAGGTGACCTCTCTGGAATGACAAATGGAGGGATCATTTCAAGGCATTAATTTTTATGAAAGAATTATTGATCTGCTTTGGAATCTCATAACAGTAATACTACAAAACTACATGTACTCCATTCCATATTTTATTCTATTAAATGAGTTTTGCTCAGAGGCATTAAAACCATCCAGCACAGTGCTCTGTTTCATAAGATCAGATGTTGTTATTTCTATTTATAGTCATATTCAAATTAATCTCAATGAGTGACAATGCTGACTGTCCCAGACGTTGGACTATGATGAATTTTATCACAATATTGGGAGATACCAAGCATGTAATTAAGGCTGTTTGGAGAGCATGGAATCCAATACAGTCAGGCCATTAGTGTGCTGGAGAGGGTACCCAGGCAGAGAGAAATCTAAAGCAGAGCAAGGATCTGCAGAGCTTTGCTCGTTAGGATGATTCATGAGGTCCTACCAGGCCCTTCTGCTGAAGCACTGGGGTGGCTCTGAGCCATCACCAATTTCATGGGGTAAAGCCTGGTCCTGTTGCAGAGCAGGACAAGGCCCTGCCCCACCTGAGGCCACAGGTCCCTGCTGGGCAGTCCCTGCTGCTTGGCCTGGCTGGAGAGAGCCCCCAGAGCCTGCAGAGCTCTCCAGCCCGGGGCTGCAGCAGGACAGACTGACAGCAATGGGTGTGGGGCTGGGCTGGGGCTCTCTGGTGTCCCCGGGGCCACCATGGGGCTGTGACCTGTTCTTTGGCAGCTGGGGGGACGCTGGCTGGGTGCAGTGGGTGCTCAGGGTGTGTCCAGCCCCACGGGCTGTGGTTTGGAGCAAAGCTGTCAGGTGCAGGATGGGGCACCCCAGACCTTCCCACGGGGACAAAGTGCCCCTGGCTGGCAGAGCACAGCCCCAGGTCCCTGAGGCCGTGGTGCTGAGGACACTTTTGCTGTGTCACTTGGCACCTGGAGAGCATTGAGATGCTGTGTGGGTGCTGGGCTCCTCTCCTGCCTCCCTTCCCACTCCTTCCAAATGAGCTGGCAAATGTTCCCAAAGCCCTGGGACGTGCTCCTGACTGGAGATCACCTCTCCCTGCTTGGGGGCAGCGAAGCACTTGGGCTCTCTGGCCTCTGACTGGCACTGGGAAGAGGAGGAAGCTTGGAGACCTCCCCTTCCCAGTGCCCTGTGTGCCTGGGGTGGTGCAGGTCTGATGTTTGCACATTCAGGGCACATCCAACAGCTCTGCTTTGGTCTGGAGTTTGGGGACAGGATTGGCTGAGCTGTGGGGGTGGAGGAGATGGTTTGGAGCAGTCATAGGTCACAAGAGATTTCATCCTGATGCTGGTTCTGCTTAATGCCTCTGAGCATGGCTGTGTGTGTGGGTGCTTTTAAATATAAATAGAGATACAAAAAATATCATTGCTGGTATATCCTTCTGGTGTAAATGTGAGCTCTTTGTTTAAGGTCTTGCTCAGCTTGGGCTGGGAAGGGGAGAGCTGTGCTGGGCAAGGAGAGGATGGAGCATCTCTGTGTCCCTGTGTGCCATGGCAGTGGTCACTGTGCCACGGTACTGGTCACTGTGCCACAGCAGTGGTCACTGCAGCCATGGCAGGGGTCACTGCAGCCATGGCAGGGGTCACTGTGCCAGCAGGGCAGGGGTGACAGCAGTCCCAGGAGGGCACAGCCCAGGCAGCTGGCACCCTGCTGCAGCCCAGGGCAGTGCTGAGGTTCAGTTTGTGAAGTGCTGCCAGGTCACAGGCTGGGTATTCTGGGCTGCCTCAGATCTTGCTCTCTCTCAGATCTTCTCTCACTCTTACAGCTGTTGGAGCTCCTCACTCGAGGGGAGAGCAAGTGCTGACAGAGCCAGAACCTTGGGCTGGAGCTGTCCTGGGGAATGTCTCGGATCCAGGCTCCTCTCAGGTGGCTTGGCACAAACCTGGCTCCCAGCCCCGTGTCAGAGCTGCCCCGTTCCCGTTCCTGTGGCTGCTGGAGGCGTGCACAGACAGCCCAGCACACGTGGGGGCTGCCAGGGAGCCCAGGCTGCTGCAGCCTCCAGGACACTCCCAGCCTGGGGAGGTGGGGAGGGTGATGGTGACGGCAGGAGGGGCCATCCTGGCTGTCCCTCAGCCCAGGGCAGTGCCAGCAGTGCTGCTGTGACAGTGACCTGCCTTTCACAGCAGCCAGGTGTTCCTGTCCTGCACAGAGGCCCCAGTCCTGACTTCCCTGGCTGAGTGTCCACGTGGAAACAGGGCAGTAAAAGTAAAGGTGGTGCAGGATGGAAACACACCTGTCTCAGTTTTCCAGCATTTCCTCTGGATGCTGCAGCAGTGCCTGGGGTTGGTGGGAAGGCAGCAGGCTGGACAGGGAGCTGGCTCATTCCCCTGGACAGTTTCAGGCATCCTTTGTCCTGGTACCATCCCCTCGGGTTCCTTGGACACTTCCAGGGATCCAGGGGCAGCCACAGCTTCTCTGGGAGCCGTGCCAGGGCCTGCCCACCCTCCCAGGGAACAATCCCTGCCCATGGGATGGCACCTGTGGAGCCAGGCTGCTCCTAGCAGATGCCTGAGCTCTCCTGCAGACTTTCTGGGGATCTTCTACAGCCTTCAGAAAAGACTTTTTCCCTCTCCTAATACCCAGCTTTTATCCTCTTTGCTGGAAGTTGTCCTGGTTTGTTGTGGCTCTATTTTCACAGCAGGCTCTGAGGCTTGAGTGCAGCACAGAATGCAGTGGGGATGTTCCTACAGCGACACTTCTGCTCTCCCTGTGATTCTCGGGGACAGGTCTGAAAAGCAGAGGCTGGGGATGAGTGCCCTGAGGTGGCACCTGTGGGACCTGAGGGACTCCAGCTCTGCCTGAGCCAGGCTCCAGCTGTCAGCCCACATTTCCAGTGCTCCAGGTACCAGTGGGTATTTTAAATTCTGCCTTAACCCAGGGGTGCATTTCCAGTCTGGATGATTTGTGTTCAAAACCAATCCTACAAAAATCCCACAAGGATTTACTTCCACAATAGCTCTTCTTTAAAGAGCCACAGCTTTTCCAAATTAGGGAAATCCCAATTCTCCCTCTTCAGTGCCTTTGATGACAAGGACAGAGAGTTCAGGATCTTGAGGGATCTGTGTCCCTACATTGTCTCAGGTGGGAATGCCCAGCTTTTGTGCCTTTCAAGTTTGTTTCCTCTCCTGCCATTTTAGGATTTGTGTAGAGCAAAGCAAGCCATAGACCACTGATTTCCTAATAAATTTCTTATTTCATAAATATTTTAATACCGGTAATTGTGCATGCAGCAGAGTGGGGATTTGTTTTGTGTCATTAAATTCAACCTCAGAATTCCACACCTGTGGCATTTCTGCACCCAGAACAGCCCCAGTGCCAGCCCTCTGTGCAGCCCTGGTGGCACAGAGGGAGCCTGTCCCTGGGCAGGGTTGTCCTCAGGAGGCCCAGGGGAGGAGGGCTGGGAATTCTCCCTCTCTGCAGGTGCAGGATTTGAGCCTTGGAAGTGCAGCAGGTCCTGCTGGCAGCCACAGCAACCCCTGGGCTCCTTGTGTGAGATCTCAAAGATGCAGGTGGGGGGTGCAGCTCTGGGGGGCCTGGGACCCCTCTCTGCACCCTGTGGCACCCCCTGTTTGTGGGGCATCAGCATCAACTTCCAAAATAAATCTATCAATCTGTGTCGTGGTCCATCAGAACTTTTTAAATGCACATTTATTTGGGGCTGTATTGAGAGGAACACAGATCAGACAAGGTCAGAAGTTCCTTGGCAAGGACAGCTTGGCTTGACTGGCTGCAGGTGCCAGAGCAGAGCCCTGTTCCCCATGGAGCTGTTCTGGGGTCCTGGGACAGCATTTCCTGGTGCAGAAACACCTCCTGATAGCCAGAGCTTGGCACTGAAGTAATAAAATCCAGGTAAATCTAATGGGTGGCTGAAATTTAACTCTGGGATTGAGTGACAGCTCCGAGGAGCCCAGGCAGCATCTCCCCAGCAGAGTCAGGACTGAGTGCCCAGAGCTGTTTCCCGTGGTGATCCCATCAAAACCAACTCCTAATGCATAGGATCAAGGCCAAATTCCATTTAATAAAAAATGGCAGGAATAACTACAAAAATAAAGACAAACTGTCAGCTCGAATTTGGCAGGAAGTTGTTATTTTTGCAGGAATAAAATCCAGCACTAATAAAGATGGTTTAGTGATTTTTAAAGCAGGTAATTTTGTGGCAGGGCTCGAATGCACAGAAATTATATTGACAATAAAAATTAATTCAATGACTTTTTGTGGATTGGTAGTTTTTCTATCTGACAGCAGTACAGAAAATCTCTGAGTAACTGGATGATCCTTAAGGTCCCTTCCAAGCCAAGCTGTTCCATGGATAATGATGCAAAGGAAATTATCTTTTGGGGATGTGTTTACTGTGGCCACACTGGAAGATTTTCAGATGAGGAAAAGATGTTTTGATTCCCCAGCAGACCTTGGACTACAGGAATGGACAAGCAGGGCTACCCAGGGGGGTTTGGAATCCCCATCCCTGGAGGTGTCCAAGGAATTCCTGGATGTGGCACTCAGAGCTCTGGGCTGGGGACAAGGTGGGGCTTGGGCACAGCTGGGACTGCAGGGGCTGGGAGGGCTTTTCCAGCCTCAGGGATCCTGGGATTCTCTGAACTGGGAGCTCACTGCCTGTCCCATGCTCGAGAGCATCTCCTGCAGCAGGATGTTGGTGTCCCAGGAAGGGATTTTGGACTTCACAGGATTTTGGCAGCTGACACAGATGAGTTTCCCATCTGCCTGCAGTGCCCGGGGTGGCAGCAGCCCCCAGGCAGTGACAGCTCCTTTGCTCCTGCTTGGCTGAACTGGAAATGTGGAAATGAGGAATGGCCGGGTTTTTCCAGCCCCGGGGAGGATCCCAGGGCACCTCTCAAGGTCTGTAACACACCAGGATCCCTAACACCTCAGTGTGAGACAGGAGCAGAGCAGAGGTACTGGAGTCCCTGGAAAAGCCACTTTCCTTCTTCAGGAATATTTTAGTGACATGGTAAACTGTGAAGAGCATTAAATCCATGAAGAAATGAGATAAATCCCAAATACCATTTTTCCCACCTGTGAAAAATGTATTTTGCTGGGGAATCGAATTGTTGTTATAAAAAGCCTCCCAGCCCTGTGCTTATTTTCTCAGGAAGAATCTCCTTGCATTTCAGAAGAGAATAAAATAACTCTGAGCACAAAAGCACTGAGGAATGGGGCTGAGAACTCGTCTGTAAAATGTCCTGCTTGAGCCCAGCCAAGCTTGTGCTGCTCCATCTGGCAGAGAGATGCTGGTGGTGCCTCCTCAGCTGTGCCTGCTGTGGCTCTGCTCTGACAAATGTGGGCTTGGAAACACAGCCCGGGGGTGTTCTGGGCGTGCACCTCTGCTGGAGCCCCGGAATTCACATTTAAATTCACATTTAAACTCCTTGCTGCTTCTCAGGGCCCGGGAGCTGAGGCTGGCTCTGAACTCTGCTCTCTGCTCCACACCAGGTGCAGAACTGGAGCGGGGCTGTGCCTCGGAATCACAGAATCTTGAAGGCTGGAAAAGACCTCCAGGAGGAAGGGCAGCCCTTGGAGTGGAGCTGGGGCTCCTCTGACCCCTAAGGGGGCCCTTTGTGTGTCAGAAGGACAGACTGCAGAGAGCTGAGATGGTTCTAAAGCAGGAGGAGCTTACAGCAGTTTATTCAAATGCCACCAGTTCCTGGGGCAGACTCCTGCTGGTGGCACCTGTGTGCAGCAGTGGTGGGCAGGCTGCAGGCAGGGCTTTACTGCTAAATATTGCCTCCTTCTGCCTTCTGCTGCTGTCTCACAATGCAGTTTTTACAATGAATCTGGGTGCTGGGTGTGCTTCTCCCTCTTCCCAGAGCAGCTGTGGCTGCCCCCAGACCCCTGGAAGTGCCCAAGGCCAGGTTGGACAGGGCTTGGAGCAACCTGGGACAGTGGAAGGTGTCCCTGCCATGGCAGGGGTGGCTCTGGGTGGGCTTTAATGTCCTTCCCAACCAATTCCATGCTCCATGACCCGGGGGCTGCACTCAGAGCTCCCTCCTGCCTCGCAGGGAGCCTGGAGGGGAAGTGTCCAAGTGCTGGGTGAATTCCCCGGGATGCTGAGCACAGGGAAGGGTAAGTGACAGCCTGTCACTGCACAGAACAAAACCCTCTCAGGAGCTACAGCATTTCAAAAATAGAAAGCAGGGAGGAAATGGCCTGGCAGGGAGAGGCAGCACTCAGAGGTGGAATTGGCCCTAATGGGCTCAGGCTGTGCAGGGCATGGAGGGCTGGAACTGCAGGTGGGAGCACAGGGACTGCTCCCCCCTGGCCCCCTTAGCAAGGTTATTTTCATTCCTCATTTGGACAGAGAACTTCCCCAGGCTCGTTTGGGTGGCACGAGGGGCTGCCTGTGCCAGGCTGGGGAACTCCTGGGGGTGCTGGGGAACAGCAGCAAACCCAGGGCTGCCCTGGGAGCTGCCTTTGTTGCAGAATCCTGTATCCTAGGAAATCTGTCAGGCCTGGATTAGATAATACCTGATAATACCTGATCTCAGAAAGCAATCCATGACCTGACTGCTGCCTGCAGCAGGTGAGTGCTTGGTGTAAGCCCAGGGAAGCAGAGACGTGATTTTTATCTGATTTTTATCCTCCTCCTTGCTCTCGGGTCGTGTGAGCTTCTGAGATGAGCCCCAGCAGCTCCCTGGACCCTGCTGGTACCCAGGGAGAGCCCAGTGACCTCCCCCTGCCCAGGGACATCAGCCCAGGAGCAGGGTCTGGCTGTGCCTGTGCTCAGCCACGGGGGAGCTCCTGCAGCCTCTCAAACTTGGCAGGTTCATGGTCAGAACAGCAAAACGAGGTAAAAAAAAATTCTTTGCTTTGCAGGTTATTTTTTCCCCCTCATCTTTCTCCCAGTGCTCACATAAATCAAGGAAAATGTGGTACAACTGGAATCTGTTTTCCTTAACAGTTGGCAAAGTGGTGTCTGTGCTATTGAACCTGAATCCTTTGGCAGATGCCAAACCCACAAAGCCCTTCCCGTTTTATTTTAAAACCATGCTGCTCATCCTCATCTCAGGCGTCACAGATAGAAGAGATATATTTGGAAGACATTGTTTGGGGGTTTTTGATCTATAAAATACACCCTGTCATAGAAATGGGTGTGTAACTCAGCAGGATTTGTGTGTTGTGTATAAATCCTTCACCATGAGGGCTGTGCTAAGGATTTCTGTTGGGAAAGATGACCAGGAAGGCTTTGACCTCAACCAGGGCTTCTACCTGCCAATACAACAGTAGAAATATACAAATTATTGTAGTGCCAGTGCATAAAGAGCTGGGCTTTGCCTGGATTTGTCAGCACAATGGCAGGGTTGGTACCTTGGGGTTTGGCTCATGTTCTGTCAGACACAAATACAAAACCTCCCTGGAAATAACCAGCCCCACATTTTCTCCCAGAGCTTTGGGAAGAGAAATTCTGTTAGGCTTGTGGCAGTGCTAATGAAAGAATTCTCCTGGTGCAGAGGAGAATCCTGGGCACTTCCACAAGGGTTGATCCCTGGCTGCCAGCACTGGGCAGTCCCAGAGGAGGGGGAACGTGCCCAGTACTTTGGCCCCTTTGGTTGGGTTTGTGCTGGGGCTGTGCTGGTGCTGCCAGCAGCATCAAGGAACAGGAGTGGGAATATTTGAGGTGAAACCCGGTCTGTTCCTGGCCCTGGAGGAGGCTGAGCAGAGCTGTGGGAATCCTGGTGGGAGCTGCCTGAGGGTCAGAGCCGTTCCTGCAGCTCAGAGAGTCCGTGGGACCCTGAGGTTCCCTGCCAAACGTGAGCCCTGCTCGGGCAGCTTCTCCAAGCCTTGTGCTGGAGCAGCTCGAGCTGCAGAGCCGAACCCACCCGGGATTCCGGGAACTGCTGGGATGGATCCCACAGATACATCCCAGTATTTCTGCTTTCTCTGTGTTGGAATGAGCTTCTCAGGGTAATGAGCTGATACTCCCACACACACTTTGCACTTTATCGTTGTGTGTCTCCAGCTGGGGTTTTAAATTCACACCTTGTGACAGGAACAGGGCTCTGGGGATCAGAGATCACAGCCTGGCCGGTGCTGTGAGCAGCAGCACCTCTCAGGGCCTGGGAGAAGCAGCCAGGAGCACAAATGAAGTGATCCAGGTAAAAGGAGGAATGTGACCATATGCTTGGTTTAAGATGTGATCACACTCTTTGGACTTCATGGACTGGCATTTATTTTTGTAAAAAAGTCCCCTACTCTGATAGAAAAAACACAAATTTCTTAAAACCTTGCAGCCACAGACCTGCCTCAAACCCCAAAACACAGCCCTGTGGTTGAACAGTTCTTTCAATGACAGTGGAGGTTCTCATGGTAACTCCTGGCTACAGGAGCTGGGATTATTAAAAGTCACACGAACACAATGGCAACAGCAGTAAAATGTGCTGTGAGAGGCTCAGGACATTTCCCATGCCTTTCTCCAGTCCAGAAGAGAATCTAAACTTGTGAACCATATATTTTATAGGCAATTAAAAATTTTTCATTCATTTTGGTGCTTTGGGAGGTGAAGGGAGATGTGTTAGAAGTAAAGAGATCTCCTGCTCTCTGATGTAAAAATTCTCATTGGTACAAAAAGCTGATGATTAAAACCTCAAGTGGTAAAAAGTGATACTTGGCAGGGTAACTCCCTGTGCTGGAGACCATCCCCGAGCTCAGCTGGGACCTGTGCACCCATCCCGAGGGTGGTTTGGCACTTCCCAACCCTCCCTTGTGATAATTCCCCAGTCCAGGACCTTGGAGTCAGGGTACAGACAAACCCAGATCTGACACCGACATGGACCTGAGATGGACACATTTTATACCCTTTCTTTACAGAGTTGTTGCTCAATCATTACTTTGCTATTGTTCTATTGTGTGCATATTGATTTCACCCAAGCATGAGCTGGATTTTATTTCCCATAATTGTGTATAATTATCTGTAATACAGGTGGGTACACACAGGTAGGGACACAGGTGGGTTCACATCGTTCTCCTCAGGCAATGCTCATTTCATCACTAAGGCCTACTTTAGCTACCACGATTTCAGAAACATTTTAACCCCATGTTATCGGTGCCAGGTCTGGAGGGACACTGCACCTCCCCCGGGTGAAACCCACCCCACCCTGCCTGGCAACCCTGCCGGCTTCCCCGTGTTAATGACTCTAATTGCCCTAATGACACACTGCACTTCAGTTGTCTCGTCTCTCCCAGCAGCGGTTTTTGCTTCAGCTTTTCTCCAAGTTGATTTCTTCTCCCCCATGTGCTGTTCTCACACGAGGTTCTGTACATTAACAACTGGGAGACGGCAGTTCTTCTGTATCTTTTTTTAAATGTTCCCTGGGGAGTTATGCTTCAACCAGGGAAATTGTATGTTTCATTATCAAAAAGGTTTCAGGCTTTATCAGAGTCTTTTTGTTATAGTTGTCATGGAGGTTTTTATTATTATTGTTAAATTGAATAATGGGGAGGAACCTGTTCTTAAGCCTTTGCACAAGAACTAAAATTTAAATCCAGATAAATCTGCTCTGTTTGTAAAAGTGACTTTTTAAGGTTAACTGCATTTAGTTCCAATCATTGGAAGTGCAGCTTTGTTACTTTATCTGAATTAGATAGCGAGGGGTTTTGCAGCTGTAATAGGGGAAGATTGAACTTGACTTTTAAATGCAGATGGAAAGTCTGGGAGTTATTTTTCAGAGCCTGATTTCTTGGTAATCACAAGAAACCCTCCATGAGGCCTCGTGGGGCTGCTACAGGAGCCCAGCAGGGCTGGAGCCTTTTGGAAGTGGCAGGGAGAGAGATCTCAGAACCAGGGGGTGGTTGGGCTGGAAGGGACCTTCAGGGTCACCTCGTCCATGGTGACACCTCCCAGTGCCCAGGAGCTCCAAGCCCCCTGTCCAGCCTGGCCTGGGGCACTGCCAGGGGCACCCACAGCTGCTCTGGGCTGGATCCCTCAGGGCACGAGGTGCGTTTTGTTCTCGGTGAGCAGCAGCAGGCAGGACCTGCGAGGGCAGGCTGAGCCCGCGGCACTGGGGCTGCGCCTCCCCAGAGCCCCTGGGGTGGGCTGCTGCTCTGGCTGTGCCTGGGGACAGCCCTGGGCTGGGACAGCCCTGCCCTGGGACAGCCCTGGGCTGGGGACAGCCCTGCCTGGGGACAGCCCTGGGCTGGGGAGAGCTCAGCCTGGGGACAGCCCTGGGCTGGGGACAGCCCTGCCTGGGGACAGCCCTGGGCTGGGGACAGCCCTGCCTGGGGACAGCCCTGGGCTGGGGAGAGCTCTGCCCTGGGACAGCCCTGGGCTGGGGACAGCTCTGCTCTGGGACAGCTCTGCCCTGGGACAGCTCTGCCCTGGGGACAGTCCTGCTCTGGGGACAGCTCTGCCCTGGGGACAGCTCAGCCTGGGAACAGCTCCGGGCTGGGGACAGCCCTGCCTGGGGACAGCCCTGCCCTGGGACAGCCCCACCCTGGGGACAGCCCTGCCCTGGGACAGCCCCACCCTGGGGACAGCCCTGCCCTGGGAGAGGGTGCTCATTGTTATTCTGAATTAAACCAGCATGACTTGGAGCCATCAAAGGTCCCTGGGATCCAAGAGCTCCCGGATTCTTGGGGCTGGGATGAAACCTGAATGAGCAATAAGGAGATGAAAAACTTGGCTGTGAGCGAGCTCCTGCAGCTGGGAGTCACCGCAGCAAGGAGTGGAACCTCTTTGAAATGTGGGTCAGATCCAGCAAAGGGGTTTGAAAGACTTTTGTCTAAAGGAAAAAAAAAAAAGAAAAAAAGGAGAGGACTAGTTTGAAAGTGTCAGTAAAATAATAATTCATCTCAGCATATTCAGGCTGCCAGACTTCAGGGAGCTCCCAGTTCAGAGAAAGCATGAAATGTAAATACTTTATATAATGTTGACTGTGACCATCAGCCTCATTATGCCTCTGAAATTCATCATTTTTGCCTTCAGATGCTGAAGTTTGTTGACAATCAGGAGGAAGAGGAGTCCCCCTGGATTGTTGTGCTGTGGTGCTGTGGGAACTTTCCCTCTAATTATGGCAGGAAGGCAAATTGCAGGAGGCTTTTTAAAATAACAAGTGAAGATAGTGACCTTTTTTACAAAGGCTTTGATGAAAGATGGGGAAAAATGGAATTCATTAGAATATTTCTAATTTCCTGACGTTCACATAGGTGAGACTTCCTCAATGTGCATCTTCTCAAATATTTATCATTAAATGTCGTCAGTTAACAAAGGTCCCTGGGCTCTTTGCATGCCAATGAACCCCACGATTGAATTTAGAAATATAAACTCTGCAGAAGGAAAGAATTTCTCTCTGTGTCTACACTGCTGTCCTACAATTTATCTCTGTGGTGTAAATGCCTGAATGAGTTCAGTCTAAAGGTGCATAAATGCATTTAAATGAATTTAAAATTAGGACTATTAAAATAACTGTGCAAATCCCCCAAGAGCATTTTGGGGCAAAATTAAATGCAGGGCACACATCGAATTTATTAATAAATAAATAAATAATTATATATGATTGCAACATTATCGGGTTTGGGGTTTTATTGACATTGGAAAGGAAGCACAGAAATAATTCTTGAGGCGTTTTGCAGGGGGGAAGGCAAAGAGCAGCACCTGAGGGTTGGTTTGGTGGGTTTGGTTGGACTGGAAAGCCCCAAAGCCACCCCAGTGCTCGGGGCTTTGTTTAAAGGACAGGACGGGCCGGTCCCCTCTGGAATTGCTGTGTGAGGGAACTTCCAGACTGGGAATCCCTGGGAGAGCCACAAGGCTCCCTTGGGATGCTCCCTTCTCCTCCTTCCTTGCACCGAGGCTCTATATCCCTGCCCTGGTTTCCTTGGCATCCTCCCAGCATCCCTGGAGCAGAAGTGTTCTCCTGGGAGGGGCACTGGGCTGTGACAGCGGCTCCGGTTCTCCCAGCACCTTGGGGCTCCTGTTCTGTTCTCCCAGCACCTTGGGGCTCCTGTTCTGTTCTCCCAGCACCTTGGGGCTCCTGTTCTGTTCTCCCAGCACCCTGGGGCTCCTGCTAGCACCTCCCGGCTCCTGGTCTGCTCGGGCCGGACCTTCGCGCTCCTGTTCTGTTCTCCCAGCACCCTGGGGCTCCTGTTCCGTTCTCCCAGCACCCTGGGGCTCCTGGTGCCAGCTCCCTGTGCGGGGATAACGAGGGCCGGGACTGCTCGGGCACCTCCTGCTGCTTCCTGACCCAGCTGGGGAGGCTCCGCAGCCCCATGGAGCGGGAGTGCAGCGCTGCTGCCTCTGCAGAGGGCGAGGAAGGGGGGAGAAGGTGGCAGTGTCCCCAGGGTCCCGGCAGGGAAAAGGGATGGGGCTGAGTGGAGGAGTCCGACAGGATGGGGTCAATTAGGGGGCTAATGAGGGAGGGGATAAAGGAGGGAGAACAGCCCAGGGAAAAGCAGCCCGAGGGAGAGCAGTCCGAGGGAGAGAGCTTCGGTGCAGGTGGGAATGATTCCGACTGGTTTGGGGTGGTCGTTACTGGTGCAAAATGGATTTTCAGCTGTTGTAATGTCTGTGCTTTTAGAGTTTGTTCTTTGCATTGGATCTCAGCGCATTATCTCGGGAAAAAACCCTTCAGCTTTCCTCTCCAGGGGTATTTCAGTGCTTTTATGTGGCTCAGAGTTCCCAAGGAGTGTTTCTCTCCTGCTGTGAGCTCTCTGAGGCCTGACTTTGTCCCCAGTAATTGCCATCTTCACCCTCTGGCTCCTCAGACCCCACAAATCTGTTTGACAGCCCCTTGCATTGGCAGAAGGAATTTTTAGTCATCTCCTGCTCACTGATGTGAGGCTTTGCCAGGACCTTGCTCTGGAGCTGAATGGAACTTTTGCCATTAATGAATCTAAATTTGTAAGAGCAACAGAAATTCAGGTGCTGCTTATTTTATTAGGGAAGTATGAAGTGTATCACCACACATTGGAAAAGGTTTTCACTTCAGAGGAGGAAAAGGAGCACTTTGGAGTTCATGCTGTGAATTTTCTACAGAGAATGACTCTAAATGCACATTTTGTAATGCATGACTTTATTTATTAAAAAAAAAAGGCTGCATTATTAAATTTGGGTTTGTCTGTGCAAACAAATGTGGATTATTTTGCCAGCTCAAGTGTTTTCTCTGTCACCCATAAATAAGAAAGTGACTTGAAAGTACAATTGATCAGAAATGATGCATTGAGTGTTTCCCCACAAGGAGGGCATTGAGTTGGGAGTTCTGTCAGGCCGTGGTTCCTCCCTCATCCACAGAATGCCTTTCTCCTTCAAATCTGCATTTCATGACAGTCTCTTTGTTTTCTGTGCATGATGTGATAATTCAGATAAATCTGTGCTGGCTGAGGAAAACAGCAGTGAGTTGTTGTGGCACAGAGTGGATGTTTGCCCTGAGGTCGGTGGGGCCGAGGGCCAGCTGGTCACTCCTGCCAGGTGCAGGGGGGGCTGTGCTGGGCAGCTCAGGAATCCTCCCAAATGGATTCCAAAGGAGCTCAGGTGAGCCTGCAGAGCAGGGGCTGGGATGGTCCTGTCCTGTCCTGTCCTTTCCCCCCTTTCAGCTCTCCTGAGGGTTTGGGTCGGTGCCCTCAGTGAGGAGCCCAGGCTGGTGCTGAGCTGCTCCACCTGTCCAGGGAAGGTGCTGGGCTGGCTGCTCAGCTCAGCTGCTGCTTGTCCAGGCTGGGAAATGGGATGGAGGGATAAAGGATGGGTGGATGGGCTCATGCTGGAGCCCAGCAGCAGCAGGGAGGGCAGGGCCGTGCCCCCTTTGGCCCTTTCTGTGCTCAGGGTCAGCTGGATCCCGGTGTTGTTGCCACCCCCTGGTGTTTCAGCAGTGCTGTGGGGTTTCCCAGGATGGATTTCCTTTTGGAGCAGGGGTGGTTGCACACCTGGCAGAGCACACCTGGCGTGGTGTGGTTGGGCTGGCAGGGCCTGGGCAGCTCCTGCAGTGCCCGGGGTGGAGCTCTGCTGCCAGCCAGGCTCCTGGCAGGGCTGCCCCAAGAAATGCTCCCTCCCCACTGCCCCCAGCACTGAATATTCCCAATATTGCTGTGGATCCATTCCAACCATTGCTGTGGATCCAGCCCAGCCAGAGCAGGATTGCAGGTGGAGCTGCTGCTGCCAGAGCCCCCTCCCAACCCCTGCCCTGGTGCCACCTTTGAGGGGCTGGGAGCACCCAGGGGATTCAGGATCAGGTGTGCAGCTCTGGGAGGTGTGGGCTGTGAAACCTTTGGGAAGGGGTGGGCCTGGCTCCTGCTGGGAGAGCCCTGCCAGCTCAGCTGGGCTGGCACAGGTGTGCCCAAGGGTGGGATCTGTGTGCCCTGCAGGGTGCCTGGGCTGCAAAGGATGAGGGGTGAAAAACAACATCAGCCTGCATTAGAGCAAGTCCTGTCTTTGACCTATTTCCTTTCCCTGCCTGGAGAATATTAATGTACAAACCAAAGGAATACACTTTCAGGTCTTTTAAATAACCTTTTCAGGGGCTGGTGAGGAGGGAAGGGTTTGGCATTATGGAGTACAAAAGGTGAAGGTGATCCTGACATAGAGAAGGGGAAATAAGGAGGAAGAGATTCCAGTGACCTCCCCTTTCCTGAAGGAAGGAGCAGCCCCTTTGGATGGCTGAAGGAAGGAAGGAAGGAGCAGCCCCTTTGGATGGCAGAAGGAAGGAAGGAGCAGCCCCTTTGGATGGCTGAAGGAAGGAAGGAAGGAAGGAGCAGCCCCTTTGGATGGCTGAAGGAAGGAAGGAAGGAAGGAGCAGCCCCTTTGGATGGCTGAAGGAAGGAAGGAAGGAAGGAGCAGCCCCTTTGGATGGCTGAAGGAAGGAAGGAAGGAGCAGCCCCTTTGGATGGCAGAAGGAAGGAAGGAGCAGCCCCTTTGGATGGCAGAAGGAAGGAAGGAAGGAAGGAGCAGCCCCTTTGGGTGGCTGCTCCAGCCCTGCAGCACTTGCACAGCAGGAAATGTGCCTTGGAGTTGGCCCTGAAAGATGTGGCTCCCATCTCAGCTAGGTTTTAAAATGCTGTGGAAGTGGAGTAATTATCAACAGGGGATCCTTGAGAAAACCAAGATAATCTGAAGTGAATCCCTGTCCAGGGGTTGTTCAGCAGTGTGGGAAGGTCTCCCAGGCTGGAAGGACCTGTAGCCTCTGATTTACTGACTCCTCTTGCTGTAAGGCAGAAGAAATCTCAAAATGCAATTTCAGTGTTCCCAGACTGGTTTATTTCTCAGGTTCCTGTGACTCCTCATGGCAGTTCCGTGCTGGGATGTGATGAGCTCACTCCTCCCACCCCCTGGGATTTATTTCTGTGCTCAGAGATGTTCCCTCCCTCCCTCCCTCCCCATGTTTGTGCCACTTTCCCCTCACCCCATCTCCCCCTCAGTCCAGTGCAGGGAGGAGGAATTCCCAAGATGGTGCCTCTTAAGGGTCTCTGTTCATCCACTTTGCAGAAGATCTGGCTGGATGTTTTCTAGAGACTTCAGCATTTCTGCTTTCACAATTTTCTCTGTACACGGAGAAGCTCCACTGTAAGATCTTTCTAATCTCTCAGGTTTCAAAGCTAATGGCACCAGGCTAAAATTACCCCATTAAATATCAATTAACATAAATCATCACAAGATGCTGCTCAGATTAAATATGCTTCTACTGGGTCTTTCTGTCTGGAAATATAACTGAGTGAAGAAATGTTGAAATGAACTGACTTGGATGCTCTAAGGGGTTTTTTTTGGGTCTTGAGTTTGTGGCTGTTTGCATTAAATTAAAATAACCCCCAATGTTGCATGTTCTTGGGCATGGCTGTGGCCTGTTCCAGGGGAGGGGCTCAGACTAAGACACAGTTTACAGGTAATAATTAATCCTGGGCAGGTAATTAAACCACTCTGGCCCTTGCTGTGGAAGAGCTGAGTGAGGTTTGGTTGAGTTTCCTTCACTCTGGAAGTGGATTAAGCCTGATCCCTCCTTATCCCAAGTGAATGTTTATATGAAAGGCTGAATTGGGGCAGTTTCATTTCTTAACTGACAGAATTAGGATTTGAATTTTTGCAGTGTGGGCAAGCCCTGGATGGTTTTGGTGACTCCAGGACCACAACAGAAGAGTTTCTGTGACGTGTGTCTATGTTTAATTCTGCAAAACAAGTCCTACTATCCTAAAATGTGAAAGAAACTCATGCTAGGAGCTGAAGGAGAGCAATGGAGGGAGAAATTAATCTTTTTTTCTTCACTGGTGGCCGTTTCACCCATTCCACCCATGTCTGGCAGCAGGAGCAATGATGAATACATGTCATGTTTCCCAGCTAATTTCTGGGTCACTTCTCCCATGGCTGCTGGAATGACTAAGCAGTATTTAATCTGGTTTTACAGATATGCAAAGCAGAGATGCTGCTCTCCGTGGAGCAGGGCTGGGCACACATCCCAGCCCTGCTGGGCTGCTCCTGCTCCAGGGTGTGAGAGCCACAGGAGCCCAGGGCAGCTCGGGCTGTGCTGGGAGCTCCAGGCAGCTCCTGCAGGACTGGGGAAGGTCTGGTTCATAACCTTGTCAAAATTGACTGCCACAGTCGTGGAATCAGGGACTGGTTTGGGCTGGGAGGGATCTCTTGAATCCCACCCAGTGCCACCCCTGCCATGGCAGGGACACCTCCCCTGTCCCAGGGGGCTCCAAACCCAATGTCCAGCCTGGCCTTGGACACTGCCAGGGATCCAGGAGCAGCCCCAGCTGCTCTGGGCACCCTGTGCCAGGGCCTCTCACCCTCCCAGGGAACAATTCCTTCCCAGTATCCCATCCCTCCCTGCCCTGTGTATCAGTGCCTGCCCAGGGAGTTCAGAACAGCCTGGCACAGCCCTGGGCTGGCAGCCGAGGCCAGGCTCACGTAGTCTCTGCCTTTTTGGGCTGCTTTGTGCTCAGATAAAAATCTCCACACGCAGCTGCTGTTGGGAGAGCCTTGGCCACGTGTGCCCCCTTGGCAGCAGCTGAGCCAGGCATGGCCCCGGGCTCTGCAAGGCTGCACAGGGGCTGAGGGATGCACAGAGGCTGCACAGGGGCTGAGGGATGCACAGGGGCTGCAGAGGGTCTGAGAAATACACAGGGGCTGCACAGAGGCTGCACAGGGGCTGAGGGATGCACAGGGGATGCACAGGGGCTGAGGGATGCACAGGGGATTCAGAGGGGCTGAGGGATGCACAGAGGCTGCACAGGGGATGCAGAGGGGGCTGCACGGGGGCTGAGAGATACATAGGGGGTGCAGAGGGGCTGAGTGATACACAGAGGCTGCACAAGGGGCTGAGGGATGCAGAGGGGCTGCACAGAGGCTGAGGGATGCAGAGGGGCTGCACAGAGGCTGAGGGATGCAGAGGGGCTGCACAGAGGCTGCCGGAGCCCGCTGGGCAGTGCTTTGTGTCTGAGTCATCCCTGAGTAATCGGTCCCCCCGGGTGGAGCCGGGAGCCCTCTGCAGGCCCTGCAAACCCCGCCGGGCTGGGACAGCAGCAGGATGGTCCTGCTGCTCTTCACACCCTGCCTGCAGCTCCTGGGGGGCCTCAGCTAAAGGGACTCCTGAGACAGACGTTAGGGGTGATTTAAAACAGCGGCAAATACAGAAATAAAGAAGGCAGGCGTTGCTTTTGTTGTCCATTCATTAATAATGCAGCAGCCTGTGCTTTGCAGGGACGTGGCTGTGATGTTCAGGTGGCTCCAGTGACAGTGGCACAGACTGGCACTGAGCAGGGTGCAGACTCAGACTTCAAACTGCAAAAAGGAGGGGATGGGACCTCCGTGGCTGGAAATTTCCTCTGCCTGACTGACTGTTATGGTCTTTATCTTTGCATTTGTAGCTTACTGTGACTCTGCACCAAAGCTGCCTTGGGCAGCTCTGTCTGGGAGTGAGTAAGAGGTCAGATGTTCCTCAGTTGGGATCTGTAGCACTGCCTGGCATCCCAGCTGCCCTGGAATGGGAACTGAGGGCAGGGGAGATGCTTGTAGGGTTGGATTTCTCCTTGCCTCAAGTCAGTGAGTTGATACCAGGCTGAAGGTCTGATGTAAACACAGGTGAAACCAGGAAATGTCAGACTGCTGGGCTCGGGCTCAGCAACAGAATGGGGGCAGTGGGAGCTCATCTCTGGGAGCTGGAGAGTTGCATTTTCTGTGATAAACACCCCTTCTCTGGGGCTCTGAGGCACAGAAGGGTTTGGGTTGGAATTAAAGCTCATCCAGTGCCACCTCTGCCATGGCAGGGACACCTCCCACTGTCCCAGGCTGCTCCAAGCCCCAGTGTCCAACCTGGCCTTGGGCACTGCCAGGGATCCAGGGGCAGCCACAGCTGCTCTGGGCACCCTGTGCCAGGGCTGTTCCATTGTAAGACACTTGTAATAATTGCAGGCAACTGGAAAAGAAAATACAGAGCGGAAAAAAGGCAGATGAATGAGGACACACTGGACCATGATTCACTTCTCCAAGGCCTTGAGTCAGAGGCCAGAGCTCATCCTGCTTTGAGCAGGCTTGATGGGAGAGAGCTGCTTTCATCTCTTTTAATAATGTAGTGATGGTTCCAGTCATGGATCAGCCATTCCAGGACCAGTTGTTTCCTGGAACTGGCCCCATGTCAGGCTCAGGTGGATCCAGGCTGGAGCTGGGAGGTTTGGGAGCAGCTTGCAGTGCAGCTTTAGTGATCCTGGCTGTGTTTGCACATTTTCTGCCTTGCACATTAGTTCAGGTACCCTCAGTTCTCAGTCAGGTTTTGGGGATGGGTGGAGGTTGCCTGTTCCTGTGGTGGCAGGTGGGCAGTGCAGGTGTTGGCAGGTGCAGGCAGGCAGCAGGTGGCTGCTGTGATCACACCAGTGCTCCAAGGAGCTGCACCTGCCCACAGGAGCAGTGGGGATGGGGCACTTCTACTGCTCTGGTCCTGGAAAACTATTTTGCTTTATTTTTCCAAGGCAGAACTCACCACTCAGCTTCTGTTAGGTCGTTTCACACTCAAACTCCTTTTATTTCAGAGAAGCTGTAACTTTTATGAACTTCTGTGGGTGATGTAGAATATTATCACAGCTCAGTTATTTTCTCTCCTCAGTTACGTGGGAAACCAGAGTTCAGCTGGTTTGGTGATGCATCCCTGTCATTTTGTGGATTTTTTTTTTCTAAATCCCATGAGATTTGTGTTAAAAGACTTATTTGGTGAAATCTGCAGCATCACAGGCTGGGTGCTGCTCAACAGGTCAGGCTGGATGAGTGTAACCTCTCCTGAATCTCCCCAGCCGTGTTTTCCATGCCTGGCATTTGTGTGGGGGTGAATCCACCCTGGGTGTTCCTGCAGTGGATTTCTGATGTCTCAGAGGCACAACTGGGGCCTTTTGCATCCCAGCTCTGTCACATCCGAGGGTTCGATTTCACAGCCACATGAGATTAAGGCTGTCTCAGTAATACCCTTTAATTCTGCCTCATGATCGAGCTCATGCTCTGCTGTGATACAGATGCTGACTAATTTGCAATATTGTCTGCAGGAAAGATGAGGCAGAACAGGATCTGCAGGCATTCAGGAGAGCGTACACACTGATTTTATTTTGGTTCCCTCTTTCACAGTGGTGGAGATGACTTAAGAAGGAAAAAAAAAAACCGAGGACATGTATTTTGCTTGCTGTAAATGTAAATATAAATCCTCATCAGCAACTGTGTAATCCGGCAATGATCTCTCTTAAATTGAAACAAATAATAAATTTTGTGAATAGAGCTGAGGATTGATGGTGTCATCCTTGCAGGCAGTTCAGATGTAAAGAGTTTTATATTGACTATGCAAATCAACGTTGAAATAACACCAGAAGGGAGCCAAAGATAAAAGAGCTGTTAAACCTTCCTGTGAATTCTTGCAAATCAGCTCCTGAGCCTGCAGCAGCTCCTCGTGCTCTCCACCTCGGGGGGCTGGCTCTGCTCGGAGCCTTTCCCTCTGCTGGGGCAGGTGGAGAGCTCTGGAGCAGCTCGGTGGGGATGCAAATAGGTCAGCCTTGTCCTTGACACAGTGTTTATTTATCAGAGCGTCCCGAGGGCCCTCCCAGCGCCCAGGGCCACAGGCAGCGCTGCCCAGAGCAGCTGTGCTCAGCCTGGCCCTGCCACAGCCCTGCTGCCGGCGAGGGATGCTCCGCTACCTGCAGCACCAGCGGCTCGGGGAGCACACCTGGCCCTGGGGCTCTGCTCCCCGGCCTCCCTGTCCCACACCCCCGGGGCCAGGCTGGGACTCTGGGGAAGGATTTACTCTGTGTGTGCAAGGAAAGGATCCAGGTGCCCTGGGTGCTGCTGAACGGGAGTCAGGGCACATCCCTGTCCTGGGGGGATTGGGAACGGCATCCAGGGAGGGATTGTCCCGCTCTGCTCTGCTCTGGGGTGGCCTCAACCCCAGTCCTGGGGGCAGTCTGGGCACCACAATAGGAAAAAGACCTGGAGCCATTGGAGAGTGGCCTGAGGAAGCCACAGAGATGGGCAGGGGTCTGTGGCAGGCGGATGAGGAGCGGCTGAGGGCACTTGGCAGGAGCAGAGGAGCCCGAGGGGAGATTGATCAGGGGCTGCAGCTCTGGGCTCTGCTCCCTGGGACAGGGACAGCACCCAGGGAAGGGCTGGAGCTGGGCCAGGGCCAGTTTGGGTTGGATTTTAGGGAAAGGTTCTTCCTCAGAGGGTGCTGGCACTGCCCAGGCTCCCCAGGGAATGGGCACGGCCCCGAGGCTGCCAGAGCTCCAGGAGAATTTGGACACCAGGGATGCCCAGGGTGGGATTGCTGGGTGTCTGTGCAGGGCCAGGGGTTATCCATCACCACTGGATGATCCTGGTGGGTCTCCTCCCACTCAGGATACTCCATGGTTCCAAGAGTAACTGGTGCAGGCTTTGCCTTGCAGATCTGTGCTTGAGTTGGGATCCAGCCCTCGCCTGCTGCATCTGTTAATGTGGCTCAGCATAAAAAACCCACTCAGCTTTGTTTAAAATCTTGCTTTTGGTTCAAAACCAAATGATACAGCATGAAATGCACATGTGGGTTGGTCCCCTGATGATCCTTCAAGTAAATTAATCTGAAAAATAAGGAAAAAAAACTTGAAAAGACCCTTAAAACATCCACATCCCAAAGCACATTATAATGAGCCTTTCTGGAGCACAAACAACAGAAACCCAACTCCACCCTCTGCTCCTTTTACCAGAAAAGCAACATCAAAGCAGAGGAGAAATTGTCCCCGTAATTGCGGGCGGGGGCAGTGCTGTGGCTGGGGGAGCTGAGCGCCGGCAGGGGCTGGGATTTGGGATTTGGGAGCGGGGTTTGTGTGCCTGCCGAACCTCCCTGAACGGGTTCCTGTGTTCCTAAAGCCGCGAGTCCTCAGAGGGGTTTGAGCAGGATCTGGAGCAAGGATTGGTCCTTCCCTTCCTTGGTGGGCCCCACTGTACCTGACCTGGAATTCCTGCCAGGAGCATCCTCCCCGACCAACAAAGGGAACGAGCTGTTATTTTGGGAAGTGCTGGAAGTGAGATCCAAGGGAATGTTGCAAATTGCAGAGCTCCCGAGTGTCAGAATCTGGGTTACCGCACTCCCCAGGGTGGGGCGGGGTTTTTAGTGGCCAGGGACACTTTTTGGCTGCTGTGTGCTGCATCAAGGGATGCCTGCTGGGTTCTCAGCCTGGCCTTTGGGGTGGGTCTGGAGTAGTCAGTAGCAGATCCCCAGGGCAGGGGGGGAGTCCCCATCCCTGGAGGGGCTTCAAAGCTGTGTGGATGTGGCACTTGGGACGTGGGGCAGTGGTGACTCTGGCAGGTGGAGCCAGGAGCAGTCTGCCTCCTCCTCAGCCCTGGCCCCCTTGGTAAGGAGCAGGGAAGGGATTTTGCATCCCCTGTGCCAGGGCAGCCGCTGGGTTTGATGCCCGAGGTTGTCTCTGAAGAGCCCAATTCTTGTGAAATCACTGTGGAAACACTCGGGTACCTCCTGGTGGGGAGGCAGAGCCCAAAGCCCCGGGCTGGCCTTGGGGCCCAGGTGTTGGGGACAAACCCCTGGTGGCCCAGGTAAATTGTGAGGTGCCACTGACCTGCCCAGCCTTGGCTCTGCCACCATCAGCTGCTGGCAGGGAAGAATTCCTGGAGCAGTTGGCAGGATTATTTGTGGAGTTAGCTGCTGTTCAGAGTAAATAAGTGCTGAAATCTGGCCTGATGTTATCAGAGAGGATATTTCACCGTGGTATTTGTAGATTCCAGGTATTATCTGAGCAAACCCCTCTCTGCACCCCGCCTGCACCACGAGCCTCTGCCCCTGCAGGCAGGAACGGGCAGGAAAATCCCGGGCAGAAAATTCCCAGGTAAATGAGGATTTGCTGATGGAAGTGTGGGTTTTCAATAGGCCTCTTTGTGTGTTGGAAATGTGCGACTAATGCTGGGATTGAAGTGACCCCCAGGGAGAAAAAGCTGATTTTAATGGGACAGAAATTACACGGTGGAACCTTTTTCCTGCCACGTTTCTGCAGTGCCCAGCAGCAGGATTTCCTCATGTCGGTGTTCGTGGCCCTGCCCTCCCCTCCCTCGTGTGGAGAGCTCTTAACTGAAGCACAAGTGGCAGCACAGGGGTGGGTCGCTGCCCCGAGTGAATAAATCAGGTGTCAGATCTGTGCTTCTCAGACGTTTCCACTAAAGAAGCCTAATTAATCAGCCCAGCAGAATGACTGAAAGGCAATTTCCCGGGCCGAATAACTGAATTTCAGTGGCACAGGCCTCCAAAGGAAAACACTGACAAACCTGGTGACTTTAAGTGAGACTGTCACACCAAGCACGGTGATATTTTAGCCTCAGTCCCTCTTCTGCCTGCGGAATAGAGATGCTTGTGCATCCTCATCCATCAGCTGACAGCTTCCTGCTTACGGAAACGGTGATGATTTGACATCAGACCACTTAAATTTCCTTAGTGGCTGGGCTGGGAGCCTCTCACATTTTTCACCACTCTCCTGCATCTTTCTCGCTTTTTTTTTTCTCGGCAAGCCTGGTACCAAATCTCACTGCAGTGAATAAAAGTGCACCAAGCTGGACATCACAGAAGAGAAAACATGCACTGATGCTTCCTAAATGGGGAGGTGGGATGCAAGAAAAGAGGGGAGCTGCAAGTAGAAGCTGCTGTCATCACTGCCTAATTCAGGTGGGGAGGTGTGGAGGTCTCTGTCCCAGAGGCCAGACCAGATTGCTCAGGGATTTATCCATTTCAGTCCAAAAAGCTTCCAAGGATGGTGTCTGGATAAAAGGTTTCCCTTAATGGCTCTGCAGCTTTGCCAGTGAACTTACACCCATCCAGCACTTGTGGGGCACAGTGTGAAGCTGCTCCTTTGGGACTGTGAGAGCTGAGGGAAGGGGTATTTTTGGACTGAGGTGGATTTTTGCATTGAACCTTTTGCATTAGGCAGTTCCTGTGCTGTGCCTCACTGTGTGCCAGCACCCAAGGGACAGGAGGGGCTGCAGGGCCACCAGACCACCCTGAGAGGGCTGGGAAAGCAAGGCTGGCAATTAAACTCTTACTGGCAGAGGGCTGAACTGGGGGGAACGCTGGATGGCTGTGGGAAACATAAAAGTTAATGGAAAGTAATTTGGCAACTTCATCTGCAGGTTGGCAGGGGTCCAAGTGGATCATAATTGGATTTCAGCTGCTTTTGTGTACTCAGTCATTGAGATACCCTGCAGAAAGTCACCCCTGGCTGCCATGAAGGGTGTGGGGCCGGGGTGTTTGTAGGGCTGGTGCTTGGAGCAGTTATCAGGGGATAAATGAAGTCAGCTGGAAATTGCAGTGGTGCAGGGGTACAAACCTTGCTTTGCAGGGCTCTGTGGTCCCCTACCATCCCCCTTTGCAGCAGTCCCGAGCTGAGCAGTTGGGGATGTGTCTCCTCCCCCCAGCAAGGTTTGGGGTGAGGTTTGGCAGGGCCTGGCGGGTTCCAGAGGCAGCAGCTCCCTCTGAGTGCCGTCCCCATTAAGGTAAGGACAGGAGTGTGACCCAGCACTCGCCATTTCTGCACATAACACAAACCTAATCAAACTCCCCGCCACTTCCCAGCCGTGGGAATGCACTGAACTCTCTCACAGTGTAATTAAACTGAGGGTGCAGTGCTTTTGCCCTTTCTTCAAGCTGCTGTCAGCATCCCTGCTGTGGAGCTTGGTGCTGTGTCACGTGGCTCTGGCTCTGTGATGCTGTCACATCTTCCCCAGGGGTGGAGATTGCCTGGTGCAGGATGTGCTGAGGATGTGAATGTCACCAGTGCTGGCCCCACTGTGGTGTCCACCCCTTGTGCTGAGGTGCTTCTCTTGCCTGTTCAGAAACACCAGCGTGGGCCACTGGCAGCGAAGGAAAATACTCATTTTACATATAATTTTGTCTTTAAAAGTATTTCTCTAGTACTGTTGTAGTTAAGGCTCTTCCCATGTAATTTCTTTAAAGAGCTCCTTTAGCATGTGTGGGCAGTTTGTGGCTGGATTTATTCTCCTTATGTAATTGTTCATTCGAGTGATTCCTGTGTATGTGAACCCTGAAGAATCCAGTTAAATAAATGGATGGAGAGCACTGTTCAGCTCCCAATGTAGGTTTTCTAAGTCAGATTTAATTTAGATATTGGGAAGGAATTCCTGAGTGAGGGTGGCCAGGCCCTGGCACAGGTGCCCAGAGCAGCTGTGGCTGCCCCTGGATCCCTGGCAGTGTCCAAGGCCAGGCTGGACATTGGGGTTGGAGCAGCCTGGGATGGTCCCACAGACACATTCCACACATTGCTGGAGCCATCTAGCACCAGACAAATGGCTGAGAGAGGCTTTGGTGCTCCTAATTGTTTATTAGATGTTTTATGGAGCCCTCTGCCTGCCCAATCTAATGTCATTGGCAAGATAAGAAAGAAGGAAATATTAAGAAATAGGCTCTCCCTGCTCCTAATGTGCCTCTCCGTGCTTTATGTGCCTCTCTCTCACTCCTGATTTCCTTGGCATCAAATTGCCCTTCACCGTGGTGAGTGATGCTGGGTGCTGAGGGAAATGTGGCTGTGGAGAGGGAAAATAAAGTGTCAGGAGTGAAATAGTGCCCTCATTGTAATGTATTATCTAATTAGAGGAACTGGCTGCAAACTTGCCTGTCTCTGCTGCATGGCTCTCAGGCGAGCCTCCCCCAGCTCTTATCTCAGCAGTGGGGTTCTTCACTGTAAATCTGGGCTGGCACTGCCCTGGCTCTCTTTGGGATGTGTGGCACTGCCCTGGATGGCACAGCCCTGGCTGGCACTGCCCTGGCTCTGTTTGGGACGCGTGGCACTGCCCTGGCTCTGTTTGAGATGTGTGGCACTGCCCTGGATGGCACAGCCCTGCCTGGCACTGCCCTGGATGGCACAGCCCTGGCTGGCACTGCCCTGCCTGCCCTGGCTGGTGCCCGTGCCTGTGTGCTGGGCAGCGGGAAAGGCTCTGGCACCGCTGAGCTCCGGAGGGGAGGAGCGTGCTCAGTGCAAAGAGTAATTACTGCAGCGGGGTTAATTAACAGCAGCCTCGCTGCTGTTGGGGCAGCAGGGTGAAAACTCCTCGCAGCTCTCCCAGGGGAGGCTGTTTGCCCATAACTGGGATAATGCCTGGGCACTCAGGGAGGTGCAGCCACTCCATTCCCTGGGAATAACTGGGATAATGCCTGGGCACTCAGGGAAGTGCAGCCACTCCATTCCCTGGGAATAACTGGGATAATGCCTGGGCACTCAGGGAGGTGCAGCCACTCCATTCCCTGGGAATAACTGGGATAATGCCTGGGATGCTCAGGGAGGTGCAGCCACTCCATTCCCTGGGAATAACTGGGATAATGCCTGGGCACTCAGGGAGGTGCAGCCACTCCTGCAGCCACTCCATTCCCTGGGATTCTGCCTGCTGAAGCGAGGGAGAGGGATGCTGGCATTGCCCTTCTCCGTGGGCTGGAGATGAAACCTCTCCCTGAGACCCGAGGCAGCTCCTGCAGAATGCAGGGCAGTGAAAAGCTCCCGTAAGGAGCTTAGGCTGTAATGCCAGCCCGAGGCTGATAAGGGAAGCACTGATCAAAGCACTACCACTCTTTCAGGCCTGTATTTACCAAGCTCCTCTGGCACCAGGCTCAGCTTCCCCTGTGCTTTATATTTCTGTGGAACTACAAAAAAAGCAGGGTACACCCTTTAATTGTGGCATTTTACTGCCCCCCACACGCAACTGGAAATTTTAGGGAGGTATTTGTCTCGTCCCCAAAAGCCAGTGTTCCAAGGTTTTCCTGGCCATTTAATGCAGCTGCAACAGCTGTGGTGGCATCCCTGACACACCAAGGAGGGGCTCCCAGCGCTCCCCTGGCTTGGGGCCAAAACAAACAATCCAGCAATTCCTGTAAACTTCTTAAATCCATCTCTCCAGGCAACAGAGGGAGCATAATCATTCAGATTTAAACTGTTCCCCTCTCTCTTGCAGTCATTAGTGGCAGCAGTACATTCCCAAGGTTAAGTGCAGAGTAAAAGATATAAATTTAGTTCTCAAAACTCCTGAGGTGTGAGCACACTTGGGTTTGCATCTTTTATTGCAAATCTTGGAATGTCTTTCATTATCATGTAGGTTACCATGTAGGATCATCCATGTAGGTTATCACTGCTGTGTTGGCCATAAAGCCCCTGAAGATTTTGGGGGGCAGGGATAGAAATATGATCTCTGATGTGCCAAAAATAAAGATGTAGCAGAGTTTGATATCATCATTGGAGGTGTTGGTCCTGCAGCCCAAGAGCTGCTGGGACTTGGCTCTGGCAGGAGCACAAGCACCCTCGAGTCACAGCAATTTCTGTGAGGAAAAGCAGCCAAGAGCTCTGGTCAAATGTTGCTGCCAATATTATTTTTATAGACGGTGGGAAAAAAAAACTCCGTTATACTTAAAAATGAGGAGGAAGTGAGGGGGAGCAGGGGACAAAGCAACGCTGCAGCCCTGGCAGGCAGAGTTTGTGAGGAAGAGTGTTTGTGATCCCAAATCACAAAGAATAAGGAGCCATTCTTCCTTTGAACTGAGGAGCTGCAGGAGAGTCAATGAACATCAAAAATCATTGTGCTCTCCGCGGCTGCTCTGGCTCCCGAAGCGCTGGCTGATGAATGGCAGATTATTTTTTGGCCATCCCAAGTTTCTTGCTCTGTGGAATCCATACTGATGATAAAGTGTCACATAACTCTCCCCGCTGTCGAGTGCTTGAGGCAACAGCCGTAGATTCATCCAATCCATCATTCTTTGGGATCGGGAGGGCCGGGGAGCTGCTCAGCCAGCAGGTGGGAGCTGAGCAGCCCCTTCCCAGCCTCCCTCCCTGGGGATGGGAGTCTCATCCCAGGCCCTGTCAGAGCCCAGTGCTTTGCCAGCCTGGCAGCCCAGCTGGTTTGAGAGGAATCATTCTGTGCACCCAGAGTCAGGACAGACCAAAAAGTGATGGATTTCAGTAGGAGAGGTGTCTGCCTGTCCCCAGCTGGTGCTGCTCACTTCAGCTCCTCCACATCCACTGCCAGCCTCCCTCCCTGGGGAAGGGGGGTGGCTCTGAGGCAGCTTTTGTTGGCTTTGTCATCCCTGTTCAGCCCAACTGCTGTGGATGGAGCATGGAAATGTTCACAGCTCCAGCACTGGTGACTTCACATTTCCACAGCAAACCAGCCCAGCCAGGGAGCTTCTAAAGCCCAGCTTTTGCTGTAATCTCTCACACGATCCCAGGAGTCATTCAAGGCTCCTTGGCTGCTCTCAGAGGAGCAGATGTGTTTGCTGGAGTCTCAGCTCAAGGAGTTCAAGCTTTCTGCTCAAGTTTCCCTCTGAGTGCTGTGGTTTTTGATGTATGTGGAAGGTGGGCGTTGGAAGTTGTTCTTCCAGTCTGAGGGAGCTGTGCTGTCTCAGTTTGGGGGAAGCAATCTGTCCACGAGTGTCTCCTATCCTGCACTGTAGTTCTTTAGTGCTGGCAGAGCACTCTGAGGTGCCTCAGCTGGAGACACTATTAGATCTAAAATGCATTATTGCTCACTTCTGTAACCGACACAAATCCAAAGTGCTGCTTTGGCAGGAAGAGCACTTGGAAATATTAGATTTATTGAGAATTGTGTCCTCCCAGTCAGTCAGTTGTAGCAATGAAGTCTGTTTGCATTATCCTTCCTGCGGGCTGAGTGCTAAATGGGGCTGTGCTGCCTGGAAAAGCAATTCCCTGGTGGCAGGAGACTGACTGGGGGTCCTCTGCCACGGGGGCAGCTCTGATGAAAGGTTCAGTTGTTGCTGATGAGAAAACAAATTCAGGAGCTCTGTCCAGCACTGGAGGCTCTCTTGTCCTTCCTCTCTCTGCCTTTTTCCTGCATGCTGTGTCTCCAGTCAGCCTCCCTGGATAAATCTGATTCTTCCAAAGGGGAATTACTGTCTCTGATCAGGGTGGGCAGCCAGGGATGGCTGGTTAGGCCCTACAACTGGGTTTGGATCCTGGGATCCAATTTTAACACCTGGAGCAATTTCACTGTGATGCTCCCAGGATTTTGTGAGAAGGATTTAAGGCGAGCAATTTGAATTTCAGTCGGGAAGTTTATAATTTCCATATTGTGCTGGAGTTACCTCTGAGAGTCGTGGTATCAGATGCACACAGCACTCTGTTACTGCATTCATCAGATTTCAGAGCAGCCATCATTCAGACTATCCGGTTTGGAAAGAGAATTTCTGAGAAGAACTTTATTGATTTAGAGTAACGTTACGGAAAAGTGACTTGTCTCTTTGCAGAGTGACTTACACTCTAACTGACTCCAGCACTGGGCACTCCATAATCTCTCCTTTCCCATGAAATCAGAGACTGGGAAGGAGGGAGTGCTGGGGAGCGTGCTCTGCCTGTTTCAGCCAGGAGCTATACAAATATTAGGCGCCATTCCCGATTTAGCCGTTGTCAGTTGGGAGGTTCGGGCGGGCTGGCTGCTTTGCTGAGGAGAGAAGGGCTGTGTGGGCTGCCAGGAGGTGCAGTGAAGGCAGAGCCGGGCTGGGAGCAGCAGCACGGGGCGGTGGAGCCGCCAGGCCTGACAGGAGCCGTTGTGTAACTCGGCCTGAGCCCCGCCTGTCACACGCCCGCGTGTCAGCTCCGCTTGTTCTCAGGGCTCCTGCCTTCCACAGGGAATTCCTGTGCTCTGGGCTGCCTGGAGCGCTCCTCCCCTGAACCCCCGGGTGGGAGCCCTGGCTCTCTGTCAGACCTGGCCTTGGCAGTGTCTGCTTGGCTTCTTCAGCGTTCCAGGGAGCAGCCAGAGGGCCGGGCCGGGCCGCACGGGGCAGTTGCTGACAAACACGTCCCTTCCTGGCAGCTGTCCCCCGTGGCAGCGCGGGGAAGGGCTGCAGAGCTGCCCACGGCTCCCTCTGCTCCAGTGGCTGCAGCTCAGAGGGTCCCCAGGCCCTGCTGGGGACAAGGGCGGCACCCATGGGGCGAGCCCAGGGCCACGGGGCAGGGCTGGGGCACAAACCTCCTGTGGATCTGCAGGGATTGCTCCAAACTCTGTCTGGGCACAAACAAACCTCCTGTGGAACTGCAGGGACTGCTCCAAACTCTGTCTGGGCACAAACAAATCTCCTGTGGAACTGCAGGGATTGCTCCAAACTCTGTGGGCACAAACAAAGCTCCTGTGGAACTGCAGGGATTGCTCCAAACTCTCTCTGTGGGCACAAACAAATCTCCTGTGGATCTGCAGGGATTGCTCCAAACTCTGTCTGTGGGCACAAACCTCCTGTGGAACTGCAGGGATTGCTCCAAATTCTGTCTGTGGGCACAAACCTCCTGTGGAACTGCAGGGATTGCTTCAAACTCTCTCTGTGGGCACAAACCTCCTGTGGAACTGCAGGGATTGCTCCAAACTGTGTCAAGGGGAGGATGAAGGATGAATATATTCTGGGACAGTCCTTAAACCTCCCCCTGCCGAGGCTGTCAGTGGCTTTCACGTCAGGTCCTCTCATGTTCCAGTTGGGTTGCTGTCCTATATTTTCGTCTCACAGAAAACTCCTCCTCAGCAGGAGCCATGCACTGCTCCAGACTGGAAGGCGCTCCCTGCTGGAGGCTGCCCAGGGATCTTTGGGGTCCTCATCCCTGCAGTGGTGTCCAGTGGAGGGCTGGAGGTGGCACTCAGAGCTCTGGCTGGGGACAAGGTGGGAATGGGCACTGCTGGCACTCCATGGGCTGGGAGGGCTCATCCCGAGGAAATGAGCCCGTGGCTGCTCTGGGATGGCAAAATCCGTGCTCACTCTGGCTGCCCAGGAGAGACAGGGCTGGAGCAGGGCTTGCCTGGCTCAGTCTGCAGGGCTTTAAGGTGCCCCTTGAGGCCTGTGGGGTTTCAGCTGTTTATTGGCTTCAGTGAGAGCAGGGCAGACCTGATCTGCTCACATGTTTGATTTACTGATGGCACTTCCAGGTCTGCTAGAGACTTCCACCTTGAAGCTCATCTTGCTCTGGCTCTCAGGGCTTGTGGCAGCTCCTTCTGCTAAAGTTGTGCTGAAGGAATAAAATTAAATTTATTGCATATTTAATTGGAATTTCACTGCTCCTGTCCACCTGATAATGAATTGGTTTTCAGCACAGGGAAAAACTAAAACTAGAAGAGATTCCATTGCAGAAGGCACTTACTGCTGGGGTAATTACAGGTGTACATCCAACTAGTGGGAGCTGGAGCTGTGTTGAGAAGCTCACAGCTTGAGAGAAGTGTTTTGCACACTCAGGGAAAGAGCCCTGAGGTGATTTCTGGGCTTCAAGGCTCCTGGGGTTTTAGCCAGAAAATCGTGCTCAGTCCCAGGGCACATCAGGAGGGTGGCTCTGTGTCCCAGGAGGGGTCAGGAGAGTGGCTCTGTGTCTCAGGGCAGGTCAGGAAGGTGGCTTTCTGTCCCAGGAGGGGTCAGGAGGGTGGCTCTGTGTCCCAGGGCAGGTTGGGAGGGTGGCTCTGTGTCCCACCAGGCACTGAGGGAGGGCAGGGGAATGCTCTGGGCTTTGACAGGAGCAGCTGGGGTGATATTAATGTGAATTCTAAATCCCCTGCACGGCAGAGCCAGCGAGTCTCTGTTGGAAGTGACCTGATTGTCTCACAGCTTGTGGGGGCCCTGTTTGTCTCCTTTTCCTGCTGGCCACTGGCCCTGGGGCCGTGGGACCTCCTGGCCAGCACGTGGAGTTCATGTGCTCTACTTGTGTCAGTGTGTAGAACCCAGCTCAGTGCAGAACTGGGCCAGATGAGATCTGAGGCACTTCCAGGCCATTTTTATAGCTCAGTGTGGATATTTGTGTGTGGCTGCATGGGCTGTAAGTCCACTCCCAGCAGCAGAGGGTGGTAACTTCATGTGGTACTGACAACTGAATTATTTGTAACGGTCTTCTGGTTCTGTGAGAGATTTTTCAGGCTTAGCTGGTAGCTTTTCATCATCTTTTCTGAAATTTAGATCTGGTCTAGTCATAAAACAAGGAAAAAAGTAATTATGATCAAGTCAGGGGGTTAGTTTTGTTTATCCTTGTGTGAATTATATCAGGCAAATACCTCTTGGGAAGCAGCTGACCAGCAGTCACCCAGAGGAGGATAAAATCTCTTGGGATTATTTTGACAGAGCAGAGGATGTGAAGAGTTGGGAAGTGCTTTCCTTTTGTGGCTTAAGCTGAATCCTTCCAGGTGCTCAGCTGTGGGGTCAGCCTGGGGCTGGCTGGGATGCTGTGTGTGATGCTCTGGGGTGGATTGGATGCTGTGTGCAGGGCTCTGGGGTGGATGGGATGTTGTGCAGGGCTCTGGGGCTGGCTGGGATGCTGTGTGCAGGGCTCTGGGGTGGATTGGATGCTGTGTGCCGGGCTCTGGGNGTGCAGGGCTCTGGGGTGGATGGGATGTTGTGCAGGGCTCTGGGGCTGGCTGGGATGCTGTGTGCAGGGCTCTGGGGTGGATTGGATGCTGTGTGCAGGGCTCTGGGGTGAATGGGATGCTCTCTGTGTGCCCTGGGGCTGGCTGGGATGCTGTGTGTGCTGCTCTGGGGCTGTGTGATGCTCTGGGGCTGGCTGGGATGCTGTGTGCAGGGCTCTGGGGTGGATGGGATGCTCTCTGTGTGCCCTGGGGTGGATGGGATGCTGTGTGTGTGCTGCTCTGGGGATTCCCCACGGGAAATTCTGTGGGAGCTCGTGGCTGCTGTCCCTGGGACGTGTGACAGGCACAGAGTGTCACTGAGGCCAGCACAGAGCCACTGACACCTGCAGAAGGTGAATTTCTGCCTCTGTCTTGCCCTTCTCTTCCATCTGAGCAATAGAAAAATAAGTGTCAGGACAGGTCAGGCTTCCTCTAATGAAATCCCATTTGCTCTGTGAGCCCAGGAGCTGGATCCCAGGTTTTCAGTGTGTCAAACCTGGCAGAGGGATGAGCTGTGGCAGGCACAGGGCTGGTGCTGAGATCACTCCATCCAAGGCAATGTCTTCAGCTTGAAAAATTTACACCAATCATGCCCTATGACTCATCAATTTAAATCAATTTCCACAGGAACATCTACAAGAATTAAAGGATTATAAAAATGAATGAGTAATTTTTCTCAACCTTTTGTTGGTGTGACTGGAAAAGGGGGATGATTTACTCCCTGGCAATCTGTAATTCTGCAGGTTAATAGGCTGGGTGAAATCCTTCATATTTGTGACAAGGGATTACAGGACTCTGCAGTGAATTAGCACAAACCCCAGATGAATCCATGAGAGCACAGATGAGGATTTATAAGGATCTGATCAAGGAGTTTTCTGCCAAGATTTGCAGTGACGCACTTGAGTTTGTGCCTATTTCCTTAAACTTGTTTAAACTAATGCTGAAATCAATGAATTGACAGTTCTTATATCCATGGGAAGGGTGTGGAAATTCTGATATTGAGAACAGTGCGACACCTTTGAGTCAATTAATAAGATCATTGTATTAATTAAGGGCAGCTTTAACTGTTGTTATTTGTTAGGCAGACTCAAAGAGGAGGTAGAAGTTTGTGGAAGAGGGAGTTGTGTCCATGAGTTAATTATGCACCATGGCAGAGGGAGAGCATCTTCCAAGGATGAGGGGTCCTCAAGGCAGGCTTTGATACGTGACTGAAAACATAAAGGAGTCTGGGGGAGTGAGGAGGTGTCTGAGGAGGGAAATAAACAATGATCAGAAGGCACAGGGGAGCAGAACCAGACTGCTCCAGGGGGTCCACAGACCTGATGTGCTGCCTGTCCCCAAAGTGGGGGAAAAACAACCAGAGGTGGAAAAACGTGGTGGGGGCTGAGCAGGAGCAGCCTCGCTGGGGCACAGGCAGAAGGCACAGAGCAGCCCTGTGCAGTGAGAAAGAAAAGGAAATGGCCATGAGGCATTGGTTTGACAAGGCAGAAAGTGGGATGAGTTTATCTGTGTGCAATGACCAGCATTTGCTGGGCAGGAAATAACCCCAGCAGTCCCTGTTCTCCTGGGCTGGGCTGGGACAAGGCAAGGGGATCTGAAAGCCCTGCAGTGGACTGAGGGGCTTCCCTTCTGGGAGGGGTCTGCTGCTGGAGCTGGACTGGGGAAGGCATCCACAGACACTGGGATATCCAGGGATATCCAGTCCTGGAGCAGTTTGGGTTGGGAGGGACCTCAAAGCCCCTCCAGTGCCACCCCTGCCATGGCAGGGACACCTCCCACTGTCCCAGGCTGCTCCAAGCCCTGTCCAGCCTGGCCTTGGGCACTGCCAGGGATCCAGGGTCAGCCACAGCTGCTCTGGGCACCCTGTGCCAGGGCCTCCCACCCTCCCAGGAACAATTCCTTCCCAATATCCCAGTGTCTCTTCAGAAATGTGGCTGTGGTTCCTGTGCACGTTGCCTGTAAAGGGTAATTTAATTCTCCAGCTGTAGAACACGGAGGATGGAGAGTCTCTTCATAAAATAACAATGGTTCTGCAAAGCAATTAGAGAATTTGCTGATGTCTTAAACTGCAGAAGCACAATTTAAGATTTTTTTATGAGCTGTAGGAAAAAGCAAAACAGATTAAATTGTACACTGCTCATTTTTAATTTGGGACCCTTTAGCTTTAGTTACAATGCACTCAGCTTGTTTTGTAGCTTCATTGCCATCTTTATCAGGGACAAAGATGAGAATGCAGAAAGCTTCCAGTGAAGGGAGGAGTACAACAAATGCCACATACCTGGCTTGGTTTTGCCTAGAAATTGTTTGTAATAATTTTCCAGGATGGGGCAATACCCTGAACAGAATTTTCTGTGTCTCACACGCTGTCTTGGTGAGAATAAAGGGAGGAGGTGGTGACATCTGCTTGGGGTTTAAACTCAGAGGAATAAATGCAGGAAAAATTTAAATACTGGGACAGTTTGGGTTGAGTAGAGGGGAGGATTTGTTCTCTGAGAGGTGGGGAGGCCTTGGACAGGCTCCAAGTGTATTCACACGTAACTGGAGGAGGGGGGAGCAGAGGAGGCACCTGGGTCATCCCTGGTGTGAGGAGCTGCAGCCACTTGGGTTACAAAGCAAAGCTTTTCCAACCTGCAGCAGGGTCTGGCAGCTCTGGAATAATCACACCTGGCACCCACAGAGGGAGGGGGTGTGGAGCTGGGGAAGGAATTCCTCTGGCTGGAGCAGGAGCAGGGGGCATCCCTGTCCAGGACAGCCCTGCCCTGGCGGGCTGGGCTCTCCCCTTTGTGCCTCCTGGGATCCCAATAAAATGGGAATGCAGGAACTGGTCCTGTGTGGCACTGCCAGGGCAAGCCCTGGGTCACTGCTAACCTGCCCCAGGAGTCAGGGCTGCAGATTCCAGAGCAGTGCCAGGGCTCCCTGCCCTGATGGATATTGATGGGAATCTCTGCTGGGTGAGACCAGGTGTGAGCACTCATCTTCCAGGGGAAAAACATCCCATTCCAGTTCCACGTTATTACTTTTTATGGAAAAAGAGTCCATAAATGTAATGGATTCCTGGAGCAAGCAGCACCTCCCGGCTGCTTCCTCTGGCTTTGGTTTGGGGCCAAGGGCTGCTGTTTGGCAGGAGAGGAGCTGAGTCCGGAGGGGACAGGGGCGCATCCCTGCGGTCCCCAGCCGAGCCCGGGGTCACAGGCGCCGGGCACAGCCTGGGGACATCCCCGGGGCGGGGACACGGCCGGGAGCAGAGGGCCAGGGGGGTGTGACAGGGAGGGGCCGAGCAGGGGGAGGGCTCTGCCCGGGGACAGTTCCCTGCGTACCACCGAGGTGCCCTCCTGCCCTGGCACTCATCCTGGCACAGACCTGCAGCAGCCCTTCCTCACAGTGCCACCACGGGGGTGCTCCTCTTGGTGTTAGTTTGGATTTTTGGGATATGCAGAGTGATAGCTCAGCTTGGGGCTTTGTGAAGAAACTCAGATTTCTGCACACGCTGCCCTTGGATCCCTGGAGTGTCCCAGGCCAGGCTGGACAGGGCTTGGAGCAACCTGGGACAGTGGGAGGTGTCCCTGCCATGGCAGGGCTGGGCTGGGCTGGGCTGGGCTGGGCTGGGATGGGATGGGATGGGATGGGATGAACTTTAGGGTCCCTGCCAGCCCAGTGTGCCCAGATGGCAGCAGGCTCAGGGTCCTCAGAGGGACACCAGAAACTGCACCCACAGCTCCAAGTTACTCCCTCCAGTAAAATCCAAGTGCTCGTGCACTTCCCACTGCTCTTAGCAGGAAAACGAGTTCAGTGTTGGTTTCCTCTCAGTTATTTTGGGTTTTGTGACCTGATTTGCTTGTCAGCATCTCTGGCCTGGAGCACTGCAGGCCCTTGCAAGGGATTTAGCTTAAATGGAGTGTAAGGCATTTCACAACCTTTGGACTCTCCCAAATTGATAGAGCATCACTTTATATCCTGCTGGATGCTCCTTGAGGCTTTAGGATGATGCAGAGTGCAGTGAATGTTTTCACCAGGTTGGGAGAGACGTGGGCTCCTTGTCAGCAGAGAAACCCTCAGGGGGAGAGATGGGCACTGCAGAGGAATAGGTTGGGAAGAGACAGAAAGCAGTTCTCTTGTACATCCATCCTGGGAACTGCAATCCATTAGAAGGATGGGAGGTAATAAAACACCAATGGTAATCACTGTGTGTAAATTCCCTGCCTTAATTTTGTGCATAATGGGCAATACAAGGCAGTACCAATTATCCTGTATTCTCCATTTGCAGAGGTAGCACTAAAGATAATGTTCCTCATCACAAATTCTGTTATCTCGAAAAAGAAACAGTTAATTAACCCCATAAAGCCATTAGTAGATCATTCTTGGTATTTAAGAGACATCTGGGTTCTGGGAGAGAGACTTCTGCCAGTAAAGCCAGGGAGATGAGCTCAGGTTGCTCAGAGAAGGTGGATTCCTGAGGGCACATGGTAAATAACAAATAACCAACGTGTTAATGATCAGCATTAGGTGGGAAGGGAGCTCTGGGAAGGCTGCAACCAAGAATCCCAAAAAGGGGAACTCCTTTTCCTGCTGTGGCACTGGATCTCTGCTGCAGTGCTGCTGTAAATAGGGAATTTCCATGGAAGGTGGTGCCCCTTTGGAATAACACAGCTCGGGATGCTGGGTGTGTCTCAGCACAGAGGGGAAGGATCCCTGTGCTTCACCATTCCCTGCAGGAAGCATTTCATGTTCAGTGTCACTTTAGCATGGCATAAACAGCTGCTCTGTCCCAGGGGTTAATCCAGAGAGGGCTGCAGAGTTGTTTCCTTCTGGCGAGGAGTAAAAGTGCCCGGCAATGTCTGTGCCAGAGCAGGGCAAGGCAGACTGTGCAGAGACATGGGCAGTGCTGACCCTGTGAGGAAGCAGAGGCAGACACTGCCTGTGTCCTCTGGGCTGCACTCCCAGCTCTCCCAGCAGCACTCAGAGGGTCCCAGCTGGGCCTGGGCTCCCTGTGCTGCTCTGCTGCTGCAGCCCTGGGCTCGCAGGGAGGTTTCGCACTGGATGCCCCAGCGGGCCCAGTTCCCCCACGGGGACTGGGAGATCCACCCCACGGTGGGACTGGATGATCTTGGAGATCTTTTCCAGCTGAAATGATTCCATGAGAGCACCCTCAGCCTGTGCTGTGATCCCATTAATTTCTCTCCATCAGCATTGAGGCTTTGAGATGTCAATTTGAACTGATTTTTCTTTTCTTTTTATTTTCTAAAGCTGCCGTCAGCTATTTATAAATGATTACAGAGATGCTGGAGGAAATTAATCTGCTAACCAGATAAAGAGAGTAATATGTGCCTCATTTACTCTGCTCTTTCCTGGCTTTCTCCAAAATCAATTGGACTCTGCCTACTGATGCCTGCTTAATTCCCAGACATTTCTGAGTGGATCAGATATGTCACTCAGAAGTTATTACAGTCCATCCAAAAAAAGATGCAATTTCTCAAGGTTAGATGATCACTAAGGCCTGACTTGACTGAAACTTTCTGTAGCAGAAAGTGATGTTTTTCTGAGGGGTTTTAAAAGTTACTGGGTTTAGTGGATTGTGGGAAAAGATGTTGGATTTCTGTAGGACAGAGATCTCAGATCTGTAAATGAGTCTCCCATCCTGGGGGTAGTGCCTGCTCTCCCAGGGGTTCCAAATCTGTAGGTTTTTAGGGTAATGCACAGAACAGGTTCAGGGGGTTCTGTTTACCAGCTACATCTCTTTAAATGTTTGAGGTTTTGCACTTAATTGTGCCCTCCCAGGCTCTGCATCTGCCACTGAACCCTTGTCCCTGGGTCACTGCTGCTCTCTTGCTTCCCCCATTAAACTCCCATTGGGAATTTAATTCAGTTTAGTGCCAGTCACTTCTGTGTGGGGAGGAGCCTGCACTTGTTGTGCTCAGCCCTGACCTCTCTGTGTGGATTCAATCTTCATTTTCATGAACAACCTGCCAGGCTTAACAGAACCAGGGCCACACACTCAGAACCAGCTCTGCAGCAAGCCTGGCTGCCTGTCCCCTGCTCAGAGCAATCCAGCAGCCTTTATTCACTCATTTGTTTCTTTATTTATTCTCTTCCCTTTGGCTTTTCCCTTCAAGGTGCCTCTCAGTGTAGCTGTGACCTGTTCTTGGCTCCTTTCACTTTCCATTTTCCTTCAGTGCCCAAATTCTGAGTGTCCCTTCCAGTTTCCCTGGAGTGGGCCACGCTTGGATATTCACAATGAGCTCTTAAAGTTCCTCAAAGCATTATCCCAAATGATTGGTAGCTCTCCAAAGTCACAAAAAATGTAAAAACCAGGGTTTCCATGTGTTTCCAGGGCATGGCTGTGAGCTGAGAGAGGAAGGAGGGAATAACTCCAGGTCAGCACAAGCCCTGCCTGCACAGACACCCCCGGGAGCAGAGCTGGAACAGCACATGCAGATCCCACCCATCTGCTCAGGGATGTTATAAAACCCTTCCTCCTCCACAGGGGGAGGGAAATGAGTTCCTGAACTGCTGATGGAGGGAGAGAAGCTGAGTGTGAGCAGTGCCAGGGTTCTGGGGCAGGGCAGTGACTCTGGGGCTGCCCCACCTGGGATGGGCACCTGCAGGGCAAAGCTCTCACCTGGACCCTCTGGGATCCTCTCCGAGGACAGGGACTCACCCTGACAGGAGCTGTGGCTTTTATTGATGCTCTCAGAGCCTCTGGAGTCACAGACACTGGCTGAGCTGGAGATACCATCACAGTTTTATCAGCAATAATAACGTTTATTTATTGAAAAGCTGCCTGCTGTAGCCAGACTGGAGATTTCTGTCACTGCATTTTGGGGGAGGATTTTCACTTTATTTGGGCTTTCATCTATTAACTTTGTCTTTGGGATGCTGGCCTGTATATTCCATCCAATTTATGTTGAAAGAGTCCTTCAAAAATTAAAATAATGCTTAAAAATGCGAATCACAAGCGGTAGGGGTAAAAAAAGAATCTAACAAAAAAAGAAGAACCATCTGGATATTTCTGCTCTACCACCTGTGTGTGATTTATGTGGCCTGCTCAGTAGAAAAAGGCCCTGTTTGTGTCTTTTCCCACTTTGAGATGATGGAAAAAAACCTGTTTACATCCAATGTTTACTTTCCTGCAGAAAGTTTAGAAATAAATGACTATTTTAGTATTTAGTGGCTTGCTCTGGTATAGTCTCAGAGCAGAAATACCCACACAGGGAATGACTGAGTTGTGTTGAGCACCTGGTGGAGTGTCTCTGATGAGAAAAGTATTTGGAAAGGCACTGCAGAGACTTTTTTTCCCTTTGTTTTTGGTTAATCAGGAGGAAGGAGCCCAAAATGTCGATTTTTATGGGCCAGGTTTTGGGAGAGGGAGCCCATGTGGGGGACAGAGGTCGTGGAAGCTGCTCCTCAGGGAGTTGTGCTGGCCAAAGAGGGTTTTTAGGTGGAGCAGGTGATGGCAGCTGGGGCCTGGCCCTGCCACAGCAGAGCCCATTTCAAATGGGAATTCGTGGAAATGGGTAATGGAAATCATTGGCTTCAACAGAGATATAATGTGTTCAGTTTACATGTGTCCTAATGGGAATTGATGGTCCTCATTTTGGATTTAATGGAATTCCTGCAGTCTTAGTGCAATGTAACAGAAAATAATATTCTGTAATTGCAAATCAATCCAGGTAATTCCTATTAATAATTAACACTCCTATCTCGGAATTGTCTAACATCTATAATTTAGTGCAGGGGGAGAAGTGCCTCTGAAGGGAGGGGAGGCTCAGCTTTGGGTTTCAGATGTTCAGTTTGCTGAGAAAACAGCAAATTTGGGTGCAGGGCTGGCAGGGAGCAGCTCAGAGTGCTGCAGTCACTGGCTCTGAGCTGTTTCCTGCTGCTCCTGGGGGTGCACCCACCTTTGGCCCGTGGCCTGACTACAGCCAGGTGTGTTGGGCTGCGAGGTGCTGGATCAAGGGGAGCCCGCCCAGAGCTGCCCGAGCCCAGTGCCTCACCCGGGCTGCAGGAGCTCAGTTCATCCTGGCCCTGAGGGAGGCAGCTCTGCTGTGCAAAGCCCAGCACCAGCAGGCACACTCTGCTCACCCCCACCCGGCTCCCTGGGCTGCTGGCTGGGCCGGGGTCACAGCCCGAGCCCCTCCCGTGCTCAGGGCCACGGAGCAGGGGACAGCAAGGGCTGCTGCCCTCCAGTGCTGCCCTGGCTTTGTGACACCATGGTGTTCAGCCCTGTGGGGAGGGGTGGCTCCACATCCCTGCATGGCACAGCCATCCCTCCTGTCCCCTCCTGTCCCCCCCCAGCTCTCCTGCTGTCCCCCCCAGCTCAGGGAAGCTCCCTCAGTGCAGGTGCCTGCAGCAGACAGGTTTACCCCATCACTCCCAGGGAGCCCAGCCCAGCCCAGCCCCTCTCCTGCTCTCCTGGGGGGGGAAGAGCCGTTTGCTGTGCCCAGAGAGGTGGCAGTGCCAGCACACGCTGCCACCTCCCCGTGCCCAGGGCACCTCTGCAGGGACAGCGAGGAAAGGCAGCTCTGACTCGCAGCAGGGTTTGATTTCAGACTCTGGAGAAGCCTCTCTGGCTGTGTGCTGAGGGCCACTGCTGGGATTGATTCCTGAAAACAACCTGTTGGACTCAGGACAGAATTCCACCTCCCAGCCCGTTTATCGTCTGCAGCTCCTGTTGCTGGGGCAGAGGATGCTCGTGCTGGTCCAGATGAAAAGCCCAGCTCTGGGTTTGGAGCATCACACGGCTCCCAGGGAAGCCCTGGAGCTGCTCCTGCAGGAGCAGGGAGCCCAGCAGCTCCTGGGTCTGGCTCTAGATTTCCCAGTTCATGAAGAGCAGAGCTCCCAAGGAGAATGGCAGCACAAAATGCATTTCAGCTGATAAGTGATGGCACTGCACTGCGAGCACTTTAATTGAGAGGCCTTTTTGTTCAGGAGCCGTGTGCATTAGCAGCATTTAACAGCACAAGCACCCATTTTCCTTTCATTTTCCACCTACCAATTCAAAATAATTAAAAAATAATTCCCCTGAACGCAACTTTTCTCTGTTTTTACAATGAGATTATTAAGCAGTGTCACTTCAACAGTAGCTCCCTTCCTCATTATTCATTCAGGTCCACAGAAATCCTCCCTTCTTTTTAATTACTCTTTGACATTTGCTCTACAGAATTTTATAGCTACCAGTGCTTGGTTTTGCTTTTTTTCCCATTTCCTCCATCAAGCTGAGAGACCAAACTGCTGCTGTCAGAAACTTCCAGTGCTCTGGGTTTTAGGGTGGTAAAATCTCTGTTGTTGCTCTTGAGCTGGAGAGGGGGCTCAGATCTTGTGCAGCTCCACCTGAGCAGCCCAGCCTGGGGAATTCTTGGCTCTTCTGAGGTTTCCATCCTCTGGGCTGCTCTGCCCAGGGAAGAATCCTGGAATCCCAGGATGGGTTGGGTTGGGAGGGGCCTCAAAGATCCTCTGTCCCACCCCTGCCATGGCAGGGACACCTCCCACTGTCCCAGGGTGCTCCAACCCCAATGTCCAGCCTGGACATTCCAGGGATGCAGGGCAGCCACAGGGATGCAGCCACAGCTGCTCTGTGGTATTTGGATATTTAGATGCCTCTTTGGTACCTGAACACCACTGAAGTTTTGCTTTGTGTTTTTAAAGCACTTGAGATTTCAATTTAAAGGAATTTACCAAGAGCTTTCTGTTGAGCTTGCTGGTGTCAGGGAAGGATTTCTAAATTCCAAGTTAAATGTTCCTTCTGCATCCCTAGATAGGTATTTCACATGCACCTTCCTCCTGTTTCAAATGGCAAATGGCATTAATTTCATCTTGAGAGCTCAATTTCAGCAGGTACTACTTAGCAGAGTTGGTTGTTTTCAAATAAATAAGGTGCATTATCTGTCTGATCAGCAGGAGGAAGGATGTGATTTTAATCAATGAGATAATTTGAGGTTTCTTGCCCCAGCTGATGGGGATAATTTTGTCAGTCTCAAATGTGTGCCCTGTTTGGAATTGTTTCACCACTTGTTTCGTTCCAAGGCACCCAGACATTACAGAGAACATTTTTGCATGTGTGTGCTTAATATAGTCTGTGTAAGACAGCCTCAAAGTAGGGCAGCATCAAACACTGGGAGGGTGTGATGAGCCTGCTCCAGACTAGCAGCCCTATAATATCCCTAAAAGCTTATCTGAAACCATAAAATAAACCATTCTGAGGAGAAAACTGACATTCCCTGAAAAACAGAGGGGAGAAAAAGAGAATAATTGAAATGAAAGCGTAACGTCTGCTTTGAAATGTTCAGCACAGTGACAGGGAGAGGGAACTTCAGAGGGAGACGGCTCAGGAGGCAGTTTCAAAGCCTCTGGTAGATGGTGAAGTCCTGAAGCCCTTCCCTGGAGGCTGCTGCTGCCAGCCCTGACTGCTGCTGCTGTGGGACTGAGTGTGGTGGCACTCGAGGCTTTGCACCCACACCGATATTTTCAGGGGTAAATGTGGGCAGTGCAGCCGACCTGGGACCTCTCTCTGCTCTTCATGCAGCACATATTCCACATTCCAGCAGGTTGGGATGGGTTCCAAACCCACCCCTTCCTGCACTGCCTTTCACCCCAGGTCACCCCCAGTGTGGGGAGTGTCGAGATGGGCTTCAGGGGCCAGTCCAGCTGGCACTGATGGCCTTGGAGGTCTTTGCCAACACTGCTGATCCCCTGCACCAGCAGTGCCTGTGGCTGAGGGGCCAGGGTTGGTTTGTCTCCTGAGATTGTTTATCAGTGGCAGGGGCACACCCCGAGCCAAGATCCCACAGTCTGTGATGAGACAGAGGCAGCTCCTCTTCCTCCTGCTGGGGAACTGCTGCTTCAGGAGGGTGAAATCATCTACAAACCAAACAGGAGTGACTTCAATGTGCTCGTTCTTGGAGCTTGGGGAGCCTCAGCTGAGCAGGGCCCTCTGCAGGGGCTGATTCCTGCTGCCTGTGGGCAGCTGAGAGCCAGGGGCTGCACGGGAGCCCAGTGGTGACCAGGGACAAGGTGCTGCCTCTCCACTGGGGCTGTGCCTCCACCCAGAGCTGGATCTTCACCCTGGAGTCCCAGCTCTCCAGGTGGGATCAGGCACAGCTGAGAGCAGCCCTGGCTCAGGCAGGGGCTGCTGGGGGCCTCTGCACGGGGAGTTGTAAAGGAATGGGAATTTTTAGGAGGAATGATGTGAGTGCAGCCCTGCTGAGCTGCTGTGGCACCAGGGCAGGGCCATCATGTGCTGTCATCTTCAAAACAAATTAATGCCTTGGGCACTGAGTACAGTAGGAAGCAACTGATTTAATTTCAAGTGAGCTGTTTTTATAGGGGTTTGGAGGACACGTTTTCTAGTGAAACACTGCTTAGATGAAAAGTGCCATTTTTGATGCTGTTCCTTCTGAAGTGGGTTTAGGTAAAGAAAAACCTTCATTTCCCTGCGAGTTGTAATAACATCTCCTCTTCAGGCTGGGCTGAGCTGCAGTGAATAATTATCCTGTTAAGTGGGAATGGTCGTCCCTGAGTAGGGAAAATCAGTTACATTCTTATTTATAGTAACATTTCTTGTTGGAGCTGCAAAGTGCAGCAAGGGGTCAGCGAGCCCAAATGAGCTCATTAATGAGAACGCTCTGACCTGTTTTTTGTGGAATCACAGAATCATTAAGGCTGGAAAAGACCTCCAAGATCAAGCCCAACCTTTGTGGTGGTGCAAGAAGAAAGGAAGGAAGAGCAGCATCTGCCCTGCTCTGGGTAAACAGGAGAGCTGGAGAGGGGCTGGGGACAGGGGATGGAGGGACAGGACACAGGGAATGGCTCCCAGTGCCAGAGGGCAGGGCTGGAGGGGATATCGGGAAGGGATGAGGGTGGAGAGGGACTGGAAGGGAATTCCCAGAGAAGCTGTGGCTGCCCCTGGATCCCTGGCAGTGCCCAGGCCAGGCTGGACAGGGCTTGGAGCAGCCTGGGACTGTGGGAGGTGTCCCTGCCATGGCAGGGGTGGCACTGGGTGGGCTTTGAGGTCCTTTCCATCCCAAAGCAGTGTGGGACTCCTTGGGCAGGGGCTCAGCTCTCCCCAGCCATGGCAGGTGGGGGCTGCAGCGTGGGGGCACCGGGAGGAGCTGAGGACACCACCAGGGGTTAACAAACCAAAGAGTCAGTTCAGAGCCTCCCACGTTCCTCCCAGGAAAAGTCAGTTAACACAACCAGAGGCTCTGTTATTAGATCCAGTCCCAGTCCCTGTGACTGTGATACTCCTACTGGGAGCATGCAGAGGGAGGGAATAAATAAATAGCTAATTTTTTACCCACTTAGCTGCCAGCCCTGGCAATGCCTGCCCAGTGAGACACAGGAGATTGAAATATATGAACCTGTGGCAAAGCTGCTTTAATATTCCCAGAGCCCAGCTCAGGAGCTCTGCTGCTCCTGGGGTGACAGATCCATCATAGGCAACAAAATGCAATTTAAATACTCTCATGGCAGGAAAGTTATACGGTCTGAAACTTCAGTGTTTCCCAGTTACCTTTCCTTAATCACATTTTTAAAGCTGTGGAGAATATTTGTGTTATTATTTGAAAGCTGGAGGTGCAGAGCAGAGGAAGGCACGGGGGAGAGGCCTCCCAGGGAGGAATTCCTTCCCAACATCCCTGGGAAGCCACTGCCCCTGTCCTGTCCCTCCATCTGCAGCCACTGCTCCTCTCCAGGGCTGGATCCATAAAAGCATCAATGCAAAATGCTGTGATTTTCTCATCCCTCTGTTACTGAGGGCTCTTGGTCTGCAGCAGGGTCACAGCATCCCTGGATGAGCCTGGAAGCAGCTAGAGCTCAGGAATGCACAGCCCAGGGACCTTCCCCTGCCTGTGATCTCCAGCAGGAATTGTTCCCTCCCTTCCCTCTCATCCCCAGATCTCCCCAGAGCTGCCTCTGGCCTGCATCCCCGAGCACATAACCTTTTATTTTCACTTTTAAAATTCAAATTAGTCACTGTTGAGCATCTCCAAGGCTGATGACTCACCAGCTCCTGCACTGCTCCGAGCTGTCACACAGAGCTGCTCCTGTTCAGGCCTGATTCCAGACATGCATCCTTTCCCACAGAATTATCATGTTGGAGAGATTCCCCCCTTTCTCTGGGAAATGTCATGCTTCTCCAAACTAATCCACTCCTAGCTGAGAACTGTATAAAACCCCATCAAAATGGGCACAAATGCAAGGGCCAAACCCCTTGGGTGTGTTCTGGTCTGGAAATGCAAACACCTTGGGGTGATTTATCATCCTTTTTATTGGGAAAAGTTACTGTGGGGAATGAACTGAGGGCAGGGTGCAAATTGGAGCTGTTTTGGTCAGGTATTTCCATATCCAAATGTCCCATTTTTCATGACTGGGATGTTTTCTTGGTGCTCTGGGTAAGATTCACCCCGGGGTTAAAGTTTCCCTTTGGGAACCTTTCCACACTGCTATTTTTTTCCTTTGCAAGTGTAACTATTGATTTTGGACTGAATAATATTTTTAGAAAGGCTTCTAGGGGCGTAATAAACCAGGAAGGCACTTTGCTGTGATATATCAACCTATAATCTGTAAATCAATGAAAAACTTTATTTAACGGTCTGAGAACTAAATGAATTCAATGTAATTAGTGCTGCAAGCTGTAAAAGATATTTATGAGAATTAAATTTTAATATGTATTTCCTGAAGGCACCATAAAGCTGCTTCTCCCTTAAACAAAGATGGCACCTCCTGTTTGTTTGTCCCCCAGCTCTGGGAGGGAGGTGGGGACAGATCTGCCAGGGTCTGTGTGCTCCCAGCTTCCCTCTGCACCCCAGCACTGTGGTGTTCTCAGAAGGAAGCTTTCTGCTACTCAGATTCTCAGCAAGACATCCCGAGCTTTTGGGGAAATATATTTTAGTATAATGCATCGTCCTCTTCCTCCTGGAATTTTTCCCACCTCCACAGCATCAGGGAAGCTCCTTCCCTTTGCTCCTGGCCTCAGTGCACAGCTCCCAGGGTCCCAGCCCGTTCCCAGCCCCAGCCAGCAGGGCTTGGCACCTGCCTGGGCAGAGGCTGGGGCAGGGCATGGTCCCCCCAAAGCTGCTCCTTCCTCCCGCTCTGCCGGCTCTGCTGCCTGCACTGCTGCTGCTCTTTGACCCTGCTTGTTTGTGGCAGCTGGTTCAAAACACGTTTTGGGGGTTGGAAAATCCTCTGCTGGGCTCCTTCTGTGCTTTGAGAACTGTAAATGAGGAGCGTTGCTCAACAGCAGAATTATTTTATTGTCCGAGTTTCAGAGGAAAAGCTGCATTAGCAGGAAAATTAAAAATAGACTACAAGAATTGATGCAGTTATGTTTTTACTGTACAATTTGTCTAGAACAAGAAATCAACATTTCAGATGAGCTTTTCCTTCTGGATGTGATGCTGCAGAGCAGGGAGGGGGGCAGGGAGGGGCCATCACAGAATAATTGGGGTTGGAAATAAATATCAGAACATCGAGTGCCACCTTTGGCCAATACCCCCCTGTCCCCTCAAGCAGATCAGGGTCTGCTCACTGTTTAAAGCTCCCAGGGCTGGTGACTCCACCACCCCCTGGGCAGTGCCAGTGCTGGGCTGCTCTTTCAGGGAGGAAGCTCCTCCTGATGCCCAGCCTGAGCTCCCACACCCAGACCTGGCACCTTCCTGTGGCTCTGCTTCTCTTCTGTTTCTCTTTCCTCTTTTCATCCTGGCTTTGCAAACGTCCCTGCTGGTCGTGCCAGGGCACTGAGCTCCCCAGGCTGCACACCCTGCCCAGCTGGCAGCACTGCCTGCCCTCAGTCCCACGTTTGCAGGGCTGCCTGGGGGGCTCAGCTGGGGAAAACTGCAGTCCTGGGCACTTCTCAGAGCCCTCTGAACCTATCCCTCATCTCCCTTCTCCACCTCGGGTTGCTTTTGGGCTTCCTTTGAGTTCAGCAATTAAATATGCATCAAAGGCCCGTGGTACTCCGGCATCTCTCCGAGCTGCTGTGCTCGAGCTCCTGCCTTCCCTGGAGGCTGCTGGAGTGCAGCCCCACCCTGGGAAGAGGCTCCGTGCTCTGCCCGTGCCCTGCTGGGGGTCCCAGAGCCCAGAGGGGGGTGGGGGGCTCTGAGAGCATCAGCTCTGCAGCCCAGGGAGGGATCTGAGAGCATCAGCTCTGCAGCCCAGGGAGTGGTGGGGGGATTGCAGCAGGCACAGCCCTGCCCCGGGGGCTCTCTGCAGGCTCAGCCTGGGGAAAAGGGGGTCAGGGGGACCTTGTGGCTCTGCAAAACTCCCTGACAGGAGGGGGCAGCCAGGAGGATTTGGGATCTGCTCCCAGGGAACAGGGACAGGAGGAGAGGGAACGGCCTCAGGCTGGGCTGGAGAGGTTTAAGTTGAATATCAGGAATAATTTCTCCATGGAAAGGGCTGTCCAGCCCTGGCAGTGTCCAGGGCAGGGCTGGAGTGCCCATCCCTGGAGGGGTTTAAACCCCTGTGGATGTGACACTGGGACATGGTTTGGTGCTGCTGGGCTGCCAGGGATCTCAGAGATATTTTTCATCCTTATCCCTTCCATGATTTTATTCACAGACCAACAAACTGCTCATTGATGTCTGATCTCCCCCAGGAGTAACAGGACAGTGGCACCCTGGGCTGTGTGTGCTGTTAACTTTGAAAATTGCATTTCTGTTCCTGCTTAGCTGGAACTGCTCATCCTTCCTGGGAGCTGCTGGATTTCTGTGATTCACCAAAATCCCTGATATTTGTGACTGAGTTTGGGTCAGTCAGGAGCTGAGCCCCTGTCTGGGTTGAAAGGGACCTTAGAGCTCACCTGCCATGGCCACCCTCCCCTGGACATGACCCTCAGTGGAGTTTCTGTGCTCCAGCCCTGGGTCCTCAGGGTGCAGCAGGTGCAGGAGGACTCTGGGCATTAGTTGTGTTTCTGGTACCTCAGTGCTAACAGGGAATTTGAAAGAACAATTCAGCCACCATATGGACAGGGTAAACTTGGTAACAAAATTTTTATGTATTGGAATTATTTAAACATTTCTGCTTAGTCTAGACCTGGGCTGGCAGTGGCTGAGTGTGAAGCTGGTGCTTGGTGCAGCTTCTGGGGAGCCTCACACCTGGGTTTGGAGGGAGACTGGTGTGAGACTCTAAAACAGAGGTTTATTGGCTTGTGGCACTTATGGAGTGGGGACCAAACAGGTTTTTGGTGAATCACCCTGCAGACTTGGTGTGTTCCTCAGTTTGCACAAGAGCAAGTGATGTGTTTGCAGAGGCAGCAGATCTCTTACCCTGCAGGGAGAGTTTAGGGGACAGAGAGTCCTGAGCCCCCAGGGCTGCTGAGGGATGGAGAAAAAGGCTGCTTAATTGGAGCAGTTTGAGTATTTCCCAGGAGCCAGGACGTGGTGGAGGCTGCAGAACAAAGTCATGGTGTTTGTGGACAGCAAAAGCTGACTTGCATTTTCTTTATATTGAACCCATAAACCTTCATGAAGAGCCTCAGCTCAGCACTTCCAGTGCCACTTCTCAGCCTGGGACATTCCAGGGAGCCCTGGGCCTGCTCTGGGCTGGGTCTCCCCTGGCTCTGCACTGGGAAGGTCTCACACCTTGGCCCAAGGGGTTTTGGTGGATCAAGGCTGGGTTCACAGGTGCAGCCTCCCCTCCTCTTCCTCAGGTGCAGCCTCCCCTCCTCTTCCCTGCTCCCGGTGCCAGAGGGGCCCTGCCCTGCCCTGCCCTGGGACACAGAGCCTGGGATGCAGCCTAGGGAATGGGACAGCCTGCCTGAAACCTCCCTCAGGCTGGGTGCCTGGGAATAAATAACCCAGCCTCGATGGTCTGTCTGTCACAGCCACGTTTTGTTTTAAGTGGTGGTTTTGTTTAAAAAGTGCAGTTTAGCACTAAGTAAATCGCTCTCATTTTCTCCTAATGATAGAGTACAGTAATATTGTTAAATTCGCTTTTCCATTTGTGCACCATCATTTCGAAATCAGATCTGAAAACATCTTTTACCTTCAAACCTTTATTTTGCCTTGCCTTTGGTTCCTGGTTTTAATTATCCATAGCATTTAATTACACGTGAGGCACTTCGCAACAGACCTTCTGCAAGGGAGGGGTTTCACAGCAGCCTTGGCTTGGGCTCTGCTCAAACCAGGATCTTCTCTTCTGGAAGCTTAATTCAGCATTTAAATGCACGAGGGCTCGTTCTCCCTCTTGCACAACTGCCTGCAGATGCAGCTGTTATGGGACTCCATGGGCCACCCAGGCTGCTGCTGGCTCTGAGGGGCTGGCATCTGCCCAGGGCCACTGGCCAGGGTCACAGGGCACCTCTGAGGACAAGGGGGCAGTGCCAGTGTCAGGGCTGGGCTGGGCTGA
>VZRX01022577.1:0-124544 GCA_013398075.1 Notiomystis cincta | reverse complement strand
AGGGGTTTTTTCACTCTCCTTTGGGAGGTTCTTTCTCCCGGGCCTGTGGGAGGTGGGTGCTGCCAGGACCTGCTTGCTTGGCTGGCGGGGGAGAGGGGGTGGCTCCCTTCCGGGTTGTTTCCTCCTCGATTTGTGTCCAAACCGGCACAAATTGCATCTTACATGTTCTTTTTTTTTTGCAGGAAGTATAGTGGAAATTATCTTTATCCCCACGTATATTTTAATGACTCACAGTCATTAAAAGTCACACTTTTTTGTTCTAAGAGAGCAATATTCTATTTCATGTATATGCATATTTACCTCTCTTTATTCTTCTACGTGTAGTTATGAGACTTCTTTTACTTTACATACTATAATTAAATTACATTTTAGTGCCTAATCCCATAAATATTATGTACTGTGTATGTACACACAAGAGATATAAAAGTTGCTACTACAAAAGCAGCTTCCTATGGCTTGTTGACAGAAAAAAAGGAAAATGTCAAAGTTTATAGTTGCGCTGGTTCAGACACAAATCCAGGAGGAAACAACCCGAAAAGGGCGTATGTCTCTCTCTCTCTCCTGTCTGCCAGGCAAGCAGGTCCTGGCAGCCCCTCCCCCACGGGTTTGGGAAAAGAATTTCTCAAATGAAAATGTAAAAAAACTATTTATTTAACAAAGAGAGTTCCCCCTCCTCCAGCCACAGGGCAGAAATGGACACTGAACACCCCTCCTGTCCCAGAGATGGAGGCTGGGGGATTTCCCACAGTTCTTTCCCTTTGCTTCTAGGCCCAAGGCCTAAGCAGAGCCTAGCCCTGCCAGGTCTGGGACAGAGTCTCACCAAGCGTTCCAAAGCTGGTGAGCTGGTCTCGGATGAAGAAGAAAGCCAAAAACAGTCCAAAAAAGTATAGAAGCCGCTGAGGCAGATCTCAGTCCCTCTCCAGCCTAAAGCTGAAAAGTTGAGAGCAAACTCTCCCTCCTCCGCTAGTAGCAGAGACAGAAAAAAAGGTCTCCAGACAGGTAAAAATCTGTAAACATTCTGGCTGCAAGGTCAAGTGAGCCGCTTTGAAGAGTCCTCCCGGCTGCAGTTTAAAGGTACAAAAAAACTTCAAGCAGGTGATGGGGAATACAGGACTGTCACAGAATCACCCCAAGACAATAGTTTATAGAATTAGGTGAAAATGAAGAGTTGTTTTTTTACTGTTGAGTGATCAGAACCTGCTTCTGTGGACTGTTTTACTTAATGTGCACCTAGTAGTAAGAGCTGCTCATTGGGTATAATTGTTATGGTTCCTGAAAAGACTTACCCTGTCCAAATCTTTTTTCACACAAGCATGCTTGGCTGCCTTACAGCTGTGTCATGACATTGTCTAAAAGTTTGTTTGTGAGACAATTAACATTTTTTGAAGTGCTCTTTTTACATCAGCTGTGCCACTGATTTTTTAAAACTTGTTCATGAATTAAGATACCCAAGATGAGATTCATCACCTACATATAGGTGCCAAATGTGCCTCACAGTGTCCCACCTGGCCCCCAGACATTGCTGCAGAAAAAGACATGGCTTTGACCAAAGTCCTGTATAATACTTGCTGTTTTGAGTACAATGTGGCATGTTCAGCTGCAACAGACACGTGTTTTGGCAGCTGAACCTTGTGCCTAGTGAGTGATCCAGTTCCAGATTGCAACACCTGAATGTGGGTGTTGTTTCCAGGAGTTGTGTATTCCATTGATGCTTGTGCTGAACTGGGCAGCAGCGTCTGGGAGAGTGAGGCAAAAGCCCATCTGTTTCCCAGGGGCATCTGTGAGCCTTCATGTCTCTGATCAGCCCTGCCTGGGCCCCCTAATCTTACACATGGACCCAGGAGTTCCATTTTAGCTCAGCCCTTGGCATGTTATGCCATAGGCTCATTCCCATGCATAGGGGAACCCATGTTTCAGCTGCATCTCCTGCACTCCCACCTCTCAGACAAATCCTGGACCTGGTTCAAACCCTCATGAGGCTGCAGCTTGTCAGTGAAACCTCATACCAGTCCCTGTCTCTGCCCACCTCTCCCAGACCCTGCAAGATGATACCCATCAGTGAAGGCATAGCCTCCACTGGGGTCACTTGTGGTTTCTGGTACAACCCCACCAACTATTGTGAGGGTTCTGAGTTAGTTGTCTAAATGTTGGCATCTGTTGCCACTTGCAAGGCCCTAGTGTGTCCTCCCTGGCTTCCCGTTGCTGTTCAGCAAAGCTGTTCTCTAAGGAACAGTTGTGTTTGCTATTTGTGGATGTATCACAAACAGATAACTATACTGGAGTGAATGGTTTTGACTATGGGATTTTCTTAATTGCTTTCCTGACTCCACAGGTTGCTCTTAAGAGATCTATATTGGTTCTATGACAAGGAGAGACACCTAACTCATGTAGACACTGATAAGTGTCTTAATCTAGAGCTGGATGAAGGACATGATTAAGAAAGCGAGTGTCAATATGTATTAGAAATAATAATATTAAATTCAATCTGTGTTTTGCAAAATCTTATTTTCTTTAGGAATTAGAAAGTATATCATATATCTGTAGGACCATCTGTAAACCTATCTCATGTCCCAAATTTAGACCCCCCTCATTTTACAGGTCTTGTACATGGTCTTGAGATGGATAAAAGAATCTGAGTAGTAAACAAAAGGTGCAAACTTTAAAATTACCCTGAATGGGTGACACTATTTCTCCTTAGCTGATACTCAGATTTTCTTGGTTGTCTGTAGAATCTCATACTAAAGTGCAGGGAATTCTTGGTACTTGTTAAGCTGCAACTATTATGTGTTCAGTACAGTTCTGTCCATATGAGACCCCTTTGCTAAATGAAAGTGATACCAAGTGTTGCTGGTAGATATTCCAAAGTAAACCAGACATAGAAAAACACAATTGAGACTAGAGGGAAGGAGCTTTTTTCTGTGAGCCAGCATGTGTTTACATTCGGGGAAATGAGTATGACAAGCATTTAGGGCAATCCAGAAGTGTACTTCAGATACTGGATGATCACTAAGCCAAATACACTCTATACAATGTATATATAGAATCTATACAAAGGTGTAAAATACGATGTATTTTGAGACCACCTGAGGGATTTCTCTGCTGATTCCATTCCATCTTGAAATGTGTGTTTAATAATTATCTTATGTCTTAAGGGCCATTTTTCCCAAGACCAGTAGAAATACAGGGTACCATTAAATCTCATCTCAACCTCATTAATTTCCAGTTAGGCAAGATATCCAGGAAGGTGAGGCCCTCTGTTTTATGCTACAAAATTATCTCTGCATAGACAGCCCAGATGCATTTCAACTGATTCCTCACTAAAAAAGAAAGCAACTGATGCAATGTGGTTTTTTTTTTATTCTGACGATTGATTGCTCCAAATCCAGAGTCCAAAGCATTGTCACATAGTGTGAGTTTTGATTGCCCCTTGGATATAAAGTATTGCACCTCTGCAACTTTAGTAACTGTACTAATTGTTTTCTTCCCAGTGCAGCTGAATGTTCAAAGTTATTCCTGGCTATTTTTAAAGGACATGTTTCTTCAGGACCTCTTTGGGATAACTACCTGTGGGGATAGTTGACATAGCCCAGCTCAGAGATTTAAGACATAGATTGAACATGATGCAGTTCACAACAAACAATTCTGCACAGTTTTCTACCTGATCTATTAATTAATATATAGCTTATGTACATTAGCTTATGTACATTATTTACAAATGTAGTTATGGGTATGCAGCCATAGGCATAAAGAGAGGCACAAGTAGATGTTCAGAATGTCTAGCTTGACGTGAAATGTGTATAGATTACTTTTAGCCATAGACTTGTAGATTCCTGCTTCCTCTGCAGACACCAATTTTTCATTAAAACCATTATTCTGGGCCCTACTTTGAGGACATAAGTATACTTAAAGGATGATGTAGTAACTGTGCACGTAGAATGCTTAGGGAGGGAGAATTCTAGTTTTGAGGGAAGGTTGGAATTTCACTTAAGCTGAGTGCCACATATTTTTCTGTTCAGTCCTCATCTGAAACAGAAATTGATGGTTGAGTAAAAGGGTTGGGTTTGTGTCTCTGCAGGCACAGAGCTTTCTCACCTGCCTACTGGGAGTTGCTACTAACACAAGGCAGAACTCCTTGGTTCTTGAGTTGATTTTTTGTTTTGTTTGGATTAGTGTAAATCATCTGAGAAACCTGTTTCATTTGATGCAGTTTGCTGTTATGCCCAAAACCTCTGTGTTTCCAGAGGAGGTTGCAAATGCAATTTTTTCAAGTGATGCACTAGACAAATATTTCAAAACCCAAATCTCTTAGGAAGAATAAAAGGAAATCATTTCTTTAAGAAAAAGATTCCAAAATTTGGGTGACAGTTCTAGGGACTGTAAGGAAGTTGACTGTTGGGGTTTAAGATTTTTCCTTTTGTTTCTCTCTTGGAATTTTGTCCCATCTGTTGCTAAGTATCCATAATGACTGATGCTTAAGAGAGACGAAGTTGCCACGGGAATGGTGTGGCTGGCTACTCTCTTAGCTAAGGGATTTCTCTTGGAGGGGCAGAGATACCTCGAGAATTGGGCTGGGGAAAAGGGGGCTCGGTGCAGCTCCTGGCTTTCTTGCTGTATTGGCTTCGGAAGAGGATGGTCGAGTTGCTGCTTACTGAAGGAGGGAGTTCCTTGCTGCCGCTGGGACCCAGCCCTGTCCTGCTTCTTCTGCTGGGCCCCACACCTCCTGCCTGGCGGGACACCCCACAGTTCCAGCTACAGCTGCACAGTTTCTGATACATCTCGTTTATCATTCTGGGGTTTTGCTCATCCCTGCTGTTCCAGCTTGCTGCTTCTGAAGTCCCTGCTACAGCTCGTTTTGCTGTCGAGAGGGGCACCAGGATCAGCTGCCCCTGGAGGCTGGTAAAGGAAGCTCCTTTTCCATTCCTTCTGCCAGCTGTGTCCACCAAGCATCCACTGCTTGGAGAGGCGGCTGAGCTCGCACCACAGCGCCCCCTGCAGCCGCGGGGGAATCATCGCACCTGCCCTGCCTGGCTGGGAGCCACCAGNTGCCGCTGGGACCCAGCCCTGTCCTGCTTCTTCTGCTGGGCCCCACACCTCCTGCCTGGCGGGACACCCCACAGTTCCAGCTACAGCTGCAAAGTTTCTGATACATCTCGTTTATCATTCTGGGGTTTTGCTCATCCCTGCTGTTCCAGCTTGCTGCTTCTGAAGTCCCTGCTACAGCTCGTTTTGCTGTCGAGAGGGGCACCAGGATCAGCTGCCCCTGGAGGCTGGTAAAGGAAGCTCCTTTTCCATTCCTTCTGCCAGCTGTGTCCACCAAGCATCCACTGCTTGGAGAGGCGGCTGAGCTCGCACCACAGCGCCCCCTGCAGCCGCGGGGGAATCATCGCACCTGCCCTGCCTGGCTGGGAGCCACCAGCGCCCCTGCCGGCTGTGACCGGAACTACACCAAAGAGAGAAGGCTGTTCCTGGGTTTTTTTTGTTGTTGCTGCCATTGTTGTTTGTTTGTCTTGTTATCCATATATATACTAGTAAAGAACTGTTATTCCTTTTCCCACATCTTTGCCTGAAAGCCCCTTAATTTCAAAGTTATAATAATTCAAAGAGAAGGGGGTCATAGTCTCCGTTCCAAGGGAGGTTCCTGCCTTCCTTGGCAGACACACATCTTTCAAACCAATGCACTGATAAATGGTAGAATAGAGTACTCTTGCAAGCACACAGATTTCATCTTGAATTACAGATTTGTCCAAGTAGCCTTTTATTCTGTTAAGCTTATCTTAATGTAATAGTTATTTTCATTCATACTACAGAGTTCTGTAAAAGACCTCACAGTAAATAGTATCTAAAGTGTTTATGAACAAAGAGACATCACTGTTCAACACTGTTACACGCAACAGCACATTACAATAAAGAATGTCTTCCAGGTTGTCAGGAAGATTAATCCACAAACACCAGAGGTTTATATCCAAAAAGGAGACAGAGGAGTCCTGTAACTTTATTTGAATAAAGGGAGAGGCCTTGGGGCATTTCCCCTGGGGTCTCTCAAATTTTTGGAGGACGCAGCCTCCTATTTATCCTAATTTCCCAACCGTATTTCCCCCTCTCTTTCCCCATTGGCTGAGGTACTTGAGAGGTACAGCCTTCCCAAAACGTTTAATACCTAAGATTCCCTTCTAATGTATACCCTCCCCCTCTTTTTTTAATTCCTATGGAATTCATGGTTCTTCCCATTGTTTCTTTCATCTCTCAATATCCAGTTTCATTTATCAGCAGACCTACCATTTGTTTGTAAAGACAAATCTCTCTCTTTCCATTCATCAATGAGTGGAATCCTTCCCATTGTTTCTTTTATCCCTCAGTGCTAGTTTTTCTACCAGCAGGCCCACAGCTGGTTCGTAAAGACAAGTCTCTCATTCCATGCAAGGTGATACAGAAAATGTTTTCTTTTCAGCTATTTCTCTGATGTCTTAGCAATGGAATGACAAAATTCCAGTATTAATTAGAGCTGCATGGATAATTGCAGTTCTTAATTATTGTTGTTGTTATTGTTGTTTTATCAGCTCAATTCTTGTGGTATCTCTGTCCTTCTCAGAGAAACTCTCAGATAAGAAAAGTGCAGCCAGATGCCCTGGTCCTCTGAGCTTGGCCACTTCTTTTATTTTCCTTAAGTACCCTCATTATTGTTTCTTAGCAACTTATGGGACAAAATTCCCTAAGTAAAAAGAAACAAAAGGAAAGAACTTAACCTCCAACTATAAGTCATCCAATTACAACTTTTGTGGAGGCAAGGTGGTCTTTAATTTCTGAGTGGATGCAACAGCTTTACTAATCCATCAGGAAGCAAAAGCTGGTTAGACAGAAACTATGGGGTTTTACTTTTCATCATTACCTTTTTTTAGGTCTCACAGCCAACAGTGCTGTGGTTCTCTTTTTTCTTACTTCCAGTGCTCAGATGGGCTTAAATGCTATGAATTGAAAAGAAAACCAAAACTAATCATACTCAAGAATCAGTAGTACTGAAAAGGCCTAATGCTTCTGTCAGGATATGTAAGGCCTGTAGATTGCTAGATCCTGAAACACTGAAACTTCTTATCTCATTTACCAGCTATATAATACTGACCATATAATGAGACCAGAGAGTAGAAAAGTGATAGGCTACTTCATTCAAAGCAACAAACTATTATTTGGGACGTTGCTGTGAAGAGCTGTCTTGACTTTCCCAAAGATGGATGTTGGTTTGCATTGTTGGCATGCCTCCCTTGCTCTTATGTAAAGTTAAACAAAATTATGTAATAATACATTTTTGGTAATTTGTGTATTGAGTTTGATCAGGTGAGATAAGAGCACTGATTTTTGATGCTGGAGTCTGGTAGAACATGCATAGTGTTATCAAACAAACTGGTTGTGAGAAGTTTGCTATTGAGACTTTTATTGGAGCTTCTTACATCTTATAAAACTGACTCATTTTGCTGACTTATGTAGAATGAATGAAAAAAATTATGAATTATGCTGTCTTGGGAAACTTAATTTCAGAGAGATACAACATTGGTGAAAGGACATCTATCTTACATTCTCCCTAAAGGAGCTGCATCTCATTTAACAAAATTCATGGCTTTAATGAAGATACTTGGGGCAGTGGTTTAGAGCCCCTGCACGTTTTTATTTGATAGACCAGAAAATAGAAGGAGTGTACCAGTAAACACTGTAAAGGGACAACATCGAATACATGTCAGTCTTTTAAAAAGTACTTTTAAAAACCTGCATGTAACACTTTGCAAAATGTGCATAGTCAGCAATGCAGTATTTTCATCTTACTTATTTTAATTAGTCCGTTAGGTGACAAAAGTACATCTGTCTTCACTAATAATGAGTTTACTATAGAAAATGCAAAGACCAGAGGCACATTTTTAAGAATTCACAGGGCTGACGGCTTTTGATGCTAACAGTTTTTTCTGGTATTTTTAGAAATGTCTAGTTTTGTTGCCATTGAAATGGAGAGATTATCTCTCTAATTCAGTAGGAGCTGGGCCTTGCTTATGGATTTTTTGGTGTCACATCACACAACAATTGATAATGAGGGAAAATTCATATAACTCTATCATGCTTAGATATTTCAGGTGTTTGTGGCCTGTTAATAACCTAGATTGAGGGAGATGCATATTAAAATTATTCTTTTGAATGAAGTGTCAGAACTCATAGCAGCACATATGGCAAAATATTTACATCATGTTTTACTACATTGACTTTTTCTTACACATCTCCCTGAACAGCAGTTGCTGATGACACACAATGCTAACCAAGCCCAACAGATCTAATAGTAGTTTAGGGTAGGAGTTGTAAAACTGCACAGCAGTATAGTTATAGTGTTTGTGCAATGTGTTTCCCTGACACTTGTGGTGTGCTGCTTAGTCCTAGTGACAAAACATCGTGCATAAGAATAAAACTGGATGTGAAATCAGCTAAGGAGGCTCTCAGCCTTCTAACTGCGGTTTGCTGCTCCCACAACACCAGAGATTTTTTAATAACTATAAGTTGTTACTATATGGTCACCTGTTCAGCTGGACCATGATGAAGAACCAAGTTTCTGTACCTTGCATTTTTACTACTAGAGCTCAGGCCAAAGAATGTAATGAAAAGATAACTTCTGTGCCTTCATGTGACTTCTCACAGTACTAGGGATCCTCCCAGGAAGAGACTGGCATGCATAAAAGGGGAACGTCCATCTAGTTTTTGCCAAATACTTGCTGATTCTCCTTTTCAGACAGGAGTTCGATAAATTTGCTCCTGGGTATAATCTTCTTTCCTTTGTAGAAGCATTGATCACTTAGTGCCTTGGCCCATGGTAAATAGACGACTTCTGTCATCCTCCTGCCTACCACTTGAGCACAGAATGAAGTTAGTTTCTGCTGTGTTATGTAGCATGAAATAATGTGCTGTAATAACGCTTTAGGGTAGTACTTTTTGCTAAACAGTATTAAAATTTATGCATAATATTTTCTTAAAGGACGCAACTTCAAGCTACTACTCCAGAACCTTCTATTGTTCTATAAGTAATTAAATCTGAGGTTAAATCCACTAATACTCAACCTGCACCTGTCTGGCCCTTGTTTAGATTTCCAGCTTTGATTCCAAGGCAGAGGAAGAAGTTGCCTTTCCTTGGAGCATCAAATATGGTCCCAAACCAGAGAAAGGTTGGTGGGCTGGCTGCTCCTTCACACTTGCTGTTACTCAGTAGCTTTTCAGATACCACCCTGGTGGGCCTATTCCTGTGCTCAGACTTTAGTCGATTAATGGATTTGAGAACTGTAGGTGACTTGTTTCAGATGAAATTAGTGTAAAAGCAAGCTTCTGTTTGTTGAATCTATAAACTGAATTCAGTCTGCTTTCTAGAACCACTCAGGCATTTTTACCTTCCAAATTCTTTAATATATTTCCAGGAGGTTAAACAGTTGCTCTCTACTTAGAGTGCACTGCAGTTTGAGGGATGGGGTGGGGGCTGTTGCTGATCCTATTCTAAAGGCCTACAGTTCCCTTCAGGAAGCTGGGAGAAGTGAGTTTGGTGTGTGTAATCAGCATTGTAATGTGTGTATTGGTGAGACAAGTATTTTTCCAGAACCACAATTTTGACTTAACATGGCTGCTGCTATGATGGATTTTAAGCATCAGACAGCCCCTATCAACCTGAGTTTCTTATGATCCTCTGTGTCTGAATGCTCTGAGCATTGAAGTTACTGATGACAAATCCTTTACTGACATCAGAAGTTCTTTAAATTAAGTGGAGTTATAACAGCTTATACCTTCTGCCTTTTAAAGTATTCACATTGTTCATATGCACCATTTAGATTCTGATTTTCACATGGAAAATATGAAACTCCAAAGCAGTCAGTCATATTTTGAAGCCATCAGTCATATTTTGCTGCTGATTTTTCCATATGGTGTCGCTGTCTGGGAGAAAATGTGACTGCAAGCTGATATTCCTGTACTTTCCAACTGCTTAAATAATTTGAAATATATTGGAAACTGGCAAATGTGGACTGTTTCAAAAATTTTCAGGCTATTGAAGGTGTCCTGGACAGCATCTTTTTAGCAATAAAGTATGTGTGTAGCACAGGTTTCTTTGCAAATCCTATTAACTGTGAAGTCCAACTTGTGATAGTCAGAGATAAAGTAACAAAATCCATTGTTTTCTCTGTTCTGAGTTTTTCAAAGACTGTGGATATAAGAGAAAGAAAGATAATTTTGATGTATTTGCAAAAGAAACAGTCAAGATTTCACAGTAGACTGCAAGATGCACTAATCAAGCAAAATAAAGTAACAAACGTTATTGTATTTTAATAGTTATTTGCTTGCAAAATGCTAAAATGTTAGAATACTTGGGAAATTGTTTGCAAATATAGTAAACAACTTGTGTAAGGGTAGAACTTTTTTCAGTACTAGACTGGCCTCATTTAAATGTTTTCCAATGGAAGTTCATAATTTTTTATTATACTTGTTTGTGTTTCAGATTAGGCCATAGGCCCAGCTTACTTGAACTGCACCTTGTCTGTAAAATATACCTGTCTTTCTTTGGGTGGAGTTGTTCCCTGAACAGATGATTGATAAAATAAACCCAGAAATTCTAGCCTAGAGAGTACACTATGCCAAGCTTCCTTTGGCAGGCCCCCTTTTAATATGAATCTGTCCATGCTTGCAACATGTGACACTATTAATCAGATAACTCCTGAAATTGCTTTTAGTTGTTGTTTGATATACTGCATGCATGTTTCAAGACATTAAACATAACTAATGTGTTTTCACCTCCATGGGTTTTTTTTCTTCTTTTTCAGGCAGAGGGTTCCAGACTCCAGAAAGAACTGAGAGGATATTTAGCAGCCATTAAAGGTGATTTTTGAGTTTTGTATCTTGCTTTCATAAAGCAAACTTTTTTTAAAAAATGAGACAAGTAAGCTTGTTTAAAGTGTACAAAGAAAAATACAAGTAAGATTCTCTTTAACCTGATGCTAGGGATTCTACACCTTCAATGTCAACTCATATGTATACAGTCTTGCATCTTTGACTGTCCTTTGTGTGCACCCTGCACTGCCCAGATTCTCATGTTGCTTGCATTTTCAGCACCCACAAAGTCTATGCACCTTGTTATTCATCTTTGCAAATGCTAGAATATGAAATACCTCATCAAGGCAAGGGATTGCTTATCTCCACAACTGTAACATTTCCAGATTATTACTGGTTGGATGATGAGCTTCCTCCAGAACCATGCTCCCTGTGATAATGTGATTTCTTATCTATTTTTGGATGCTTAATCCATTTTTTTAAAGTTATAAATATAAATATATAATAAATCTATATGTGTGTATGTATTTTTAATCTGGCTCCAGTCCAGTAGGGAAAATTTTGTAAATATTAACATCCGTGGAAATCACTGTCATAGTAACACTTCATCAGCAGTTCACAGGCAGGTAAGAAAGCTCTTTTTGATGCAAACTATAAAATGGGAAGCAAAGCAGTAGCTTACTATCTTTGACCATCTATTCTTTTCTGGATGGGCTGCCGAAGGAAAATTCCATACCAGACAAAGTTTCATTGATGTCTTTTGCTCTTAGAGAAAATCATAATATTAGTCTTTTGGGGGGAGCCCATTGAATGGTAATTTTGCTTTCTTAGTTTTCACTTTTCCCCACACACATTGTCTGGTGGTTACTCAGAAGCAGTGGGATGATGCTGTTTGTTGGGCTAGCTTTCTTATCTGTCACGTAAGCTGACTGTTGACATGCTGCCTTGATTTCTGTATTGATGACAACAACACTGCTCTCTGTTCCATATTCTTTCTCCATCCTTCTCTTCTTTCCGTAGTACTCTACACTCATGGTCCTTTTGCTCTTTTACTGTGACTACTTTTTGCACCAAGTTTTGTGTTTACCTTGGTGTAAAATTTTCCATCGTTTAAGTTTTGTCTTTTTAGCCATGTTTTTCTGTTTAGCATCTTTCTCTTGTTGCAACCATTAAGTAATTTGGACTGACTTTCTTACTCAGAATGAAGAGTTTGCTAGCATCTTATTACCTACATGTCTTAAAAAAGATCCAGTTAAAAGCACTCATGAGAGCCTTAAAAACGTCCAAGTCAACAAGCCACCAGTGGGTGTCCTTGGCATACATATTGGCATGCATTGCTGCTGTGGAGTGAGCACACAACCCAAGACAGTAGAGCACAATGCACAGCTCTGACTGAGGCTTCCTCAAAGATGAATAGTGCCAAAGACCAGATTTTGGATGACTAAAGCACCTGCTAACAGTGTCTTTGTTGCAATTCTTTGAAGGACTGCTATCATTAAAAGATTTTGGGGTATCTATGCACAAGAGCATGGGAACCCCCATAATTTAGGCATTTGAGTGGGATTTTTACACCAAAGAGTCAGAGACTTGGAGTCATGCTGTCATCAAGGGCTCATTTTGCAGGAAAAAAGGTCAATCATATAATTGCATATATTGGAATTATTGGAAAATAATGCACTTGACATCCTTATAGTCTTGGATGTATGAGAGAAGCAGTTCATTTTAAAGTGTTTTGGGATTTGAACTTCAGTAATAAGTTTCATTTTACTGCATGACTTCTGAGTGATTTGATATTGGAAGTAGGAAGTACAAATCTAGGCATGATTTCATAGAATCGTAGAATAGTTTGGGTTGGAAGAGACCTGATAGATTATCTAGTTCAAATCCCCCTGCCATAGCCAGGGATGCCACTCACTAGACCAGGTTGCTCAGAGCCCTATCCAACCTGACCTTGAACATATCCAAGGATGAGGCGTCCACATCTTTGGGCTACCTGTTCCAGTGTCTTGCTACCCTCTGAGTAAAGAATTTCCTCCTAACATCTAATCTAAATCTCTCCTTTTTCAGTTTCAGACCATTCATTCTCCTTTGTCCAACCACTGTCTACCTGTGTAAAAAGTTGTTCTCCCTCTTTTTCATAAGTTCCTATTAAGTACTGTCAGGCCAAAAGGAGGTCTCCTCAGAACCTTCTTATCTCCAGGCTGAACAATCGCAGGTCTCTCAGACTGTCTTTGTAGGAGAGGTTCTCCATTGCTCTGAATATCTTTGTGGCCTTCTCTGGACCTGCTCTAACAAGTCCACATCTTTCTTGTGCTGTGGACTCCAGATGTAGACACAATACTCCAGGTGGAGATTTAAGCAAGGAACAGTCAATTGAGCCTTAATATGACCCTCTGTCTCTTCATTTTGATATACTTGACAATTTGAGGTTTAGTATGACACATTCTTAAAAGAATTCTTGCTATATTCAGACTCCTTCTCTTGTTCACTGATCCTTCTTAGTCTTAGCTGGACCTTAATCTTTCTTATTGGTTATTCAAGGACTCAGAGGAACCATGCCATAAAGCTGTTGAACTTGTGAATGGCTTTTATGTGCCATTTTATTTCACCTGCATGATAGTTTAATGTCTGCTGTGTATCAGTGGTATTCATACTGATGAGACTGTGTGCTATCCCCCATAACTTCAGTCATGTAATGCCTCAGTCTTGTGTCTCTTCCAGTCTCCCCGGCAATTTGTATCTGGGTTTTACACTTAATGATTTATTTTTAAGCTTTTGAGAGCTGCAAGGGACTTGAATGGTTTTATAGGCCAATTGTTATAAAAGCCCTAAATCAGTCATCCATTCTCAACCCTGAGCTCTTTGCAAGTACCAGTGCAGATGGGGAAAAATAAACCTGGATCTTCTTGCAGGTGGCAAGGTGACAGAAGTAAGATTAGTCCTGCATGAGGAAAAGAAAGCACCATACCCTTCAGGTGACTTAATGTAGTGATAAAGAGTAAATGGTGTACAGGAAGGGGAGGGGAGATTTTTGAGGTCTGTAAGCAGTTCTGCTGCCTACTTGTCAGTCTGTGGCTGACAGAACTGCACATATCCTTCAGACACAGAAATCTTAAAATCAGTCATGTAATTTCTTAAAGGCCATAAAACTATTCATCATCTTTCTGCAAAATTTAGTCATGAATTATGAAATTATTGAATTGTTCCAGTGGAAACTCCAATGGATTACTAGCAATAACAAATACAACCCTTACAGCAGGATAGGTAATTTCCTTGAAGAACTATGTAAGTAATATTAACAGCCAGGCCAAGATGTCTCACCCCATCAGGAAAATGGAAATTTCTCCATCATTCAGGCTAGATTACCCTGCAAGGGAGTGAGGAGACCTCACTGTATATGAGTTCCACAGCCTACACACTGTTTCCAGGTCTGTCTCATTCTCCATGGGAGCTTGAGTACATTTGAACTGTGATGATAGAGTTGCCTACCATCCACTATCTCTGGTCTGCTTAATGGGAATGTCTCTGCACTGCCACCCCCAGGATCCTTATCATAAGTAGGCCTCTAGAATTTTTTTGGAGGCTCCAGGGATAGGGCCTCTTTCCCATAGAAATAGGGATCATTTAATCTGAGAAACTCAGTCTTCAGTAACTGGATTATTTAGCAACATTTTTCCTAAGTAATTAAAATATTTTGTCACTTTTAGTTATTAACCAAAAGACCTAATTACCAACAAGTAGTACTGAATGAAACAATTGATACTAAACATAAATTTCTAACTGTTCATCCCCAGTAAAAATTCTTTTCACATTTCTTAGTACTTTTCACATTTTTTAGTACTTTAATGACTTGCATTTAACAAATTGTCTTTCTCAGTGATAGCAGTTAAAAACAGTAGAGAGATAAAGCCTGTAGTCTATAACTAAGACACTAATCCTCTTAAATTTAGTGCTGAATAACACATAAAAGGTACCAGTCTGTAAGAAATAATTCTGTGTGGAAACCAGCCAATTGAAAAATCATTGGACACCGTAAGTTTATGTCCAGAGGCATAAATAAGAATGGGAATTCACTGGATTGGTATTTACCTCCACTCATTTGGTGTATTGCAGTAAACTTGGTATAGATGCAGTCAGAGGGAGTACGGTGAATGATCTTAGCCTAGAAATTTCAGATTGAAGACCCTGACTGAAAAAGCAAAATACTTTACTGCCCACTGCAGTAATACTTTACCTGACACTGCAATTGGATTTGACTGATGTTTTTTACAGGAATGTAGGGGAATGGAAGAATTATATAGCTAGGAACCACTGCCACAGGTTTATCATGCAGAGTGCTTAAGGGCAGAACTTCAGGTATCAGAAAGGATCAAGTGTGAGCAGGGATGAACAAACCCTCCTGGTTTGTACGTTCACCCTGACTGGAGAGAAGCATCCTTTTTAAGCAAAGAGATACTCTGTTGGTTTTGCCTTACCTCTTGAGTTGATTAATTTGCAGTGACATTAAATATTTCAGATTATTCCTGCCTGAAAATATATGTGAAGATCATCTGTATTTTAATGTAATTTGGTGTCTTCTAAGGCAAAAAATAAAATCCTTTTGTTCAGGGGAACATTTTCTTAGCTAGGGATACATCAACCTAAGAATTAACCATGAAGGAGAAAAGGAAGAAATAAATCTTAATTCTTGTGCTATCCTAATATTCTAAGATGAGCTCAGTCATTAAAAACCACCCCTAAGACAATTCCTGAGGAATCAAATATTCTGTTTTGGCTCAGTACCTTTTGATTTAAGGGTGAAAGCTTGTACCCTGCAAACACCAGTATTTTCTTTGTCCTTGTTTTCCCCCGTGCCATTCTCTGTTTCATACTGAAGGACTGAGAACAAGCATGTACTTTCAGCTTTTTTGGTATCTCTTTTCCTGTCCTACCCATTCCATAGACCACCATTTCCTTATTGGGAAGTGTACATTCCTGCATTTATTTTCCTGTCATATTTAGAGCATATGTTTTGGGAGTGTGTGGTGGAAAACCGACTGACTAGATCGAGTCTGCTTTTCTACACATTCAAGTTTCAAATTAATTTTCCTTTTCCACTTGTGAATGTTTCTTTGTGCAGAAAACAAAAATATTGATGTTATTACTAAGTTCATGCACTGAGCAGTTAAATCTGAAGATCATACTTAGAGATAATTTCAAGATAGGAAACAGATTTTGACTAGAAAAAAAATGTGCTTTTTAAAAAAAAGTTAATTCTAAGTAAAAAATTCAAGTATTATTGAGATTTTGCAAAGAAGTTGAAATAAAAGTTGTCATTTTAAAATTACTTATTCTGAACTCTTAGAAAGTTAGGTGAGATGAATCTTGTTTCATCGGATTCAGAACCATATTCAGCATCTAATGGATTCATGCTGTATCAAAATGCAAACCCCAGTGCCTTCACTGAGGGTGGTTTTTTATTCATTGGGGTCAAACTGATCTCACTGAAGATAGATTTAGGCCTTTTCTCATAATGTCATTGAAGCTATTTTACATTGAAGCCAGCTCCTCTGTGTATTACAAAGGTATTGATAACCATCAATAGTCCCTGTTCTTGTTCCAGCTGTGGTAGCAATACCTCCAAAAGTGACTGATCAGTTTGGCTTCACACCATCCTCTGCAGAGAGCACCCTGTAGCAAACATAAATAAACACTGGGCTCCACAAACTTCTAAACCTACTGGGTGACTGCACAAGATTCTTCAGAAAACCATGTCCATTACAGCACTCTCCCCAAGTTCAGGTATCTCTTTCCTAAATTTGCCAGAGGGAATAACACAGTGGGTACACGTGGCTGAAAATAAAGGTATTTATCAACTATTTCTTGTAGTTTGCACTTACACATTCCTCTTTCTGTCTAACTGCAGGAATGCAAGATGCCTCAAAGAAGCTTACGGAGTCTCTCCATGAAGTGTATGAGCCAGACTGGTATGGACGTGAAGACGTGAAAATGATTGGAGAGGTAAGATGTATGGAAAGATGGAAGAAGTATTTTGGATGCAAATGGTATAATCTGAGCTGTTGAAGAGAAGTGTGCATCCAAAATTGACCTTAATCGTTCACATCATGTTAAATCCTGTTTTCTCAGCATATAAATTATGGGTCTTGTGAAATGCAGCTCCTGCTGGCCAGATGCAGGTCTTGCCAGTGTCTGTTGTACGAACTAGCTAATATAAGCTCCCACTGAGATCAACGCCAGTGTGAGCAGAATTGGTCCTGACAGCATCTGACTGACTAGTTTGTACAAAGGTATCTTACATGCAATTTTACAGTCAGGATTCTCAGTTCAAAAGAATGTTAAAAATTGTCAAATCTTCTTATCCTTTTGCGCTGTGTAACAATTATTGAGCCAGTGGTACTAAACAGGATATCTTATGAAATACTCACCCCTCTCTGAAAGGAATATTGAATTTAAGGGCAAATTAGAGTTCAGGACACTGTTTGTTTTTACTTTTTACCTTCCTCCAGCAATTAAAGAAGAACAGGCTTTTCTGGACAACACAGTTTTAATTTAACTTGAGGTGCTCTGAATTGTCTGCTTAAACAGACTCAGTTCTGGGGGAAGTCTGTCAGCAAATGTGATGGTGGTGACAAAAAAGTGCAAACGGTTGTCAGTGAAGCTTTTAACCACCTGGGATTCAGTTTGCAAGGCCTCTTTGATAATACAGTTAACAGTAAACCTGAATACACAGCAGTGTACAGATTGCTTTTCTTTATGGCTGCCTTTTCCTACCCTTCCCTGCTGCAAAGGGTTTTGTTTTTAAAAGCACCCAACTTCCAAACTAATTTAAGATGCATATAGTTTTGTTTAATCAATATAAAAAACCTAAACCAATTGAACAAAAATGTATGCATCTTAAATTAGGCATGCTGCATCTTGCTGTAGCACCTTATCTTGAATCTGTAGACTATTAGATTTTACACTCAGAAATTTGTAGTCGAGTGTGAAAGTATCAAAATTCAGCTCTTAAGCTCTTTTAGATGTAAAGATAAAGTCTAGATGTGTTTTCTTAATAAGAGACTCATGGGCAATATTACAAAATCTTCTGGGTTTTTTTCTGTACATAATCACAATGTAGATTTATGCATCAATTAGAGTGGCAAAAGCTCAGTTAGAACTTAACTTGGCCACTTCCCTAAAGGATAATAAAAAGTGGGTTTATAAATACATTAATATCAAAAGAAGGACCAAGCAAAACCTCCATTCTTTATTGGACATGGTGGAGAATATAGTTTCCAAAGATAAGGAAAAGGCTGAGGTACTTAACACCTTCTTTGCTTCAATTGTCAACAATAAGACAGGTCGTCCTCAGGACAGATGGCCTCTTAAACAAGTAGGTAGGGATGAGGAGCAGAATAGATCCACTGTAATCCAGAAGAAAGCAGTTAGTGACCTGATGAGCCACAAGCCTGTGGGACCAGACAGGGATCCATCTTAGGGTAATGCAGGAGCTGGCAGACAAGCTCACTAAGCCACTTTTCATCATTTATCATCAATCTTGGTTATTTGGGAGGTCCCAGATGATTGGAAGCTGGCCAGTGTGATGGCCATCCATAACGACTGAAAGGAGGATCCAGGAAACTACAGATCAGTCAGCCTGACTTCGATGCCTGGCACAATTATGCAACAGTTCATCTTGCATACAGTCATATGGCACATACAGGACAGCCTGGGGATCAGATCCAGCCAGCATGAATTTAGGAGAGGCAGGTCCTGCCTGACCAACCTGATCTCCTTTTATGACCAGGTGACCCACCTGGCGGATGTGAGGAAAGCTGTGGATGTTGTCTACCTGGACTTCAGCAAAGCCTCCAACACTGTCTCCCACAACATTCTCCTGGACAAGCTGGCAGCTCAGGGCTTGGATAGGTGTACTCTTTGCAGGATTAAGAACTGGCTGGATGGCCGGGCCCTGAGAATGGTGGTGAATGTTGCATCCAGCTGGTGGCCAGTCACTAGTGATGTCCCCCAGGGATCTGCGTTGGGCCCAGTCCTGTTTAAGATCTTTATTGATGATCTGGATGAGGGGATTGAGTCTACCACTAGCAAATCTGCAGATGACACCAAGTTGGGTGTGAATGTCAATCTGCTGGAGGGTAGGAGAGCTCTGCAGAGAGACCTGGACAGGTTGGATCAATGGGCTGAATCCAACAACATAAGTTTAACAAGACAAGTTCCAGGTCCTGCACTTTGGCCACAACAACCCCCTGCAGCACTACAGGCTGGGGACAATGTAGCTGGACAGTGGCCAGGCAGAAAGGCACCTGGGGGTAGTGACTGGCAGCAGCCAAACATGAGCCAGCAGTGTGCCCACATGGCCAAGAAGGCCAATGGCATCCTGGCCTGTATCAGCAAAGTGTGGCCAGCAGGACCAGTGAAGTGATTCTTCCCCTGTACTCAGCACTGGTGAGGCCACACCTTGAGTGCTGTGTCCAGTTCTGGCCTCTCTATTTAGGAAGGATGTTGAGATGCTGCAGCATGTCCAAAGAAGGGCAACAAGGCTGGTGAGTGGTCTGGAACACAAGCCCTATGAGAAGTTGCTGAGAGAGCTGGGGTTCTTTAGCCTGGAGAAAAGGAGGCTCAGGGGACATCTCTTCACTCTCTACAACTGCCTGAAAAGAGGTTGTAGGCCAGTGGGGGTCAATCTCTTCTCCCAGGAAACCAGCAACAGGACAAGAGGACCCAGACTTAAACTGTGAANATGTTGAGATGCTGCAGCATGTCCAAAGAAGGGCAACAAGGCTGGTGAGTGGTCTGGAACACAAGCCCTATGAGAAGTTGCTGAGAGAGCTGGGGTTCTTTAGCCTGGAGAAAAGGAGGCTCAGGGGACATCTCTTCACTCTCTACAACTGCCTGAAAAGAGGTTGTAGGCCAGTGGGGGTCAATCTCTTCTCCCAGGAAACCAGCAACAGGACAAGAGGACCCAGACTTAAACTGTGAAAGGGAAAGTTTAGGCTGGACATTAGGAAGAATTTTTTCACAGAAGGAGTGATTGGGCATTGGAATTGTCTGCCCAGGGAGGTAATGATGTCACCATCCCTGGAGGTGTTTAAGAAAAGACTGGATGTGACACTTAGTGCCATGTTATAGTTGATAAGGTGGTGTTAGGTCATAGGTTAGACTTGATGACGTCAAAGGTCTTTTTCCAACCTATTTGATTCTGCAATTCTGTAATTCTGTGATCCCTCAACCTAAAGTTAAAAAGAATTACTTATCTGTTCAGTTTAGGATATAAATGATCATTCCAAAAGGTACCCACTTAAAAGACCTTATTCTGTATGGTAGGAAAGATGATGGCTTAAAGAATCCTTCAGCAATGTTGTTTGAATGCATTAGCTTTCAGAAAACCTCTGTTATTTTAATTTGTTCAAAATATGTATCAGCAAGATACAAAGGCAAACACACAAGACTGGCAGTTGCTTGCTATGATTAATGCTGTGGTGCTCTGTTATTAAATGCTGTGTCAATAAATGAGGTGTTTCTTTTAAGCATGTTTAATATATTCTAATCAATCATTAGGGACTCTGTTAGAATAGGAAATGAAAGAACTGAAAGCTGGCATCACACAGTATTTATGACTGTATAGTAAGTTATGATAAAACAAACACTTGGGAATAGCTTTCCAGACTTGTCAGTGAGGATAACAGCCCTGCAGAGCAGTGCTTACACCCATTAGCCTCCCTCCCATCGAAGGGGAGGATGTTAAATGATTTTTGAAATGTGCAAAGAAAGGGGGAATCAGGATGTTTAACATGTGCTAATGATTTGTTCAGTGGAGAACCCAGGGCCTCAGGCACTATGTCTTTATGTAAAGAGGATTTGCTTCTAATAAGGAATCTCAATCATTGGATTCTTGTCACATGAGCTGTATTAATATGTTCATAAAAATCAGAAAACTACAGTGGATTTCTCCTGTGACTACTCCAGAGCTCCAAAGGGGACTGGGGAAAAGCACCGTACCTTCAAGGCAGAGGAGGGTAGCAGGAGGGTGGATTTTGTTTATTTTGCCAGCTGATGTTGGGATGTTTCCTGTCATTCCAGTTCTCCAGCAGCACAAGGTAGAGTTCTTGTCTGCATCAGCCATTTCATCAAATGTATCTTAAAGGCACAAAAAAATGAGATGGGAAGACCTTTCCCTTTATTTTCTCTTCTATTTTTTATTGTACTTCGTTTCTCTGTAAGCCAGGTTTATCATCAGTGAACAGACTTAGACACAAGAGCTAGGCCAGGATCAGATTTTGTGTTACTGACCCTCAGGGACCTGAAACTCTGAGGAGCACCTTGTATCCATTATGTCCTTATTCTCAGATAGCACTTACTATTTGAAATAATGAAAACACAGACTAGTTATTAAATTTAATCTTAATTTGTTGTGAATTGAACTTGCAATATCAAGATATTCCTTTTCATTCACTTCATGTTTATGGTCTGATTTATTTCCATAAAGAATATTTTAAAACTTCAGAAAGATTAATCTTTGCCAATTACATTTGTATTTCTCCTAGGTTTAGAGTGGCATTAAACTACTAAGTACATTTTTCTCCTTTTCTACCTTTCAGAAATGTGATGAACTTTGGGAAGACTTCCATCAAAAACTGGTGGATGGGTCATTGTTAACACTGGATACATATCTAGGACAGTTTCCTGATATCAAAGTAGAGTAATGATTTTCTATAAAGGACAAGTTTTAAAGTTCGGTTGAGTTGCAAAATTAATAGAAAATGAGATTACAAGCAAAAAAAATGAAAAAGGGTGGGAGGTGGGAGTCATGCTCTCCTGTAATGTACAAGATACTGTTCTGTAAGTAAATTCCTGACATTAGGCCGATCTGATTTTCCAAGTGAACAAAAATATTTTATGCAGAAGTACTTGGAAGTAAATTAGCCTTTGTAGAGGAAAGTTCTATATTTTTTCTGCTCCTCTTTCTTTGGTATGAAATATTTTAACCAACTTAAATAAGGACACAGTAAGCTCTTCAGCTGTTAAAATGCCAGACAAATTACATGAAAAGAAGGCTTTCTGTTATTGGCTAGATGGGCCTGTGAGTATCCTTCTTTTAGCTAAGCCATGTTTCCTGTCTTTTAATTAGTTATAAAAGGATTTTGTAATGCACATCAGGAGAGAATGTTATACAGATTCTAGCCTCTGCCAAATGCCCATCTGGTGTACAGTCCAGGGAGATGTGTGAAAAATGTGTGAGGATAAAGAAGCACTATAGAGGAGAGGTAGATACTTTTATATTTTAATATGACTGTATGGGCATAACTAGATTTTTTTGTGATGGTTTATAACTGAGTAGGTAACACAAAGTCATCCCCTTTGTAATTTACATCAAGGGCTGAAGAAAAAATAATCTAAAAATACCATTATTACTGATGTATAGTCCTAAACTTGCTTTTAAATCAAACTGTGCTTATGCCCTCTCAGCACGTGCATATTACATATAATATATAGTCTGGTAAAGTCTGTATCAAAGTGTCTATGCATATATATATATATATATCTCCAGTATTTTAGGTATGTGTCAGAACAACTATGTGGAGAAGTATATTTTCTGAATTTTTACACTATATATAAGGGGGAAAGATAGTGTTACCATGAGTTTAACAGGTTCACTGATTTTAGAGAATGTGACAAGTCTTATGCAACACTGATACCTCAACTCTAAGGCCTGTAAGCCCTATACCCATGAAAACCCTTTCCAAATTACCTGTAAATTGATTCCTTATTTAAAATAATGTGATTAGTTTGTCTTTTTTACTATTTCCATATTTCTCCTCAATGATATAATAATTCAGATATGAACAACAGATAAGGGAGAACAAAAATATGTCAAAAACTAAATTGACAATATAAGTAAAATGGCTTTTTAAAAAGTGCTCCTCATTTTTACTTGCATTTCTACCCCTGTATAGACTCGCATTGCAAAACGAAGCAGAAAGCTAGTAGACTACGACAGTGCAAGGCATCACCTAGAAGCCCTGCAGAGCTCAAAAAGAAAAGATGAGGGCAGAATTACCAAGGTAGGACAATCTGAAAGATGCTGGCAGAAGACTTGGCGAGATTGGGTGGCATTTGTTTCTGTACAGAGACAGAGCACAAAGTTTCCTTTCGCTCTCTTAGAAGTAATGATATCTCTAAGCATAAATGTGTATTGAGTACTTTGATTCATGGAGTAGGCAAGCTCAGCTTCTTTCACAAAGGAGTTCTGTTTGAGATTTAACTTGCTCTCTTGATGAAACTGAGAGGACAGCAAATCCTGTGTTGGCCTCCATGGGGGACTGAGTAACATCCTTTGTTAATAAAAATTATAAAAGGCCTACCAAGAAAACCACACAAAAATATTTTTTGTTTTGTTATGTCATAGTGATTTCAGAAGTCACCTGTTTCATTTTGGTTTAGGCAGAAGAAGAATTTCAAAAAGCACAGAAAGTGTTTGAAGAGTTTAACACTGACTTGCAAGAAGAGTTGCCATCTCTGTGGTCACGGTAAGCCTAGAGAGATACTGTATGCAAGTCTTTAAATGGGGAGTAAGGAAAGGGAATCAGGGGATTTTAATGAGCTGACAAAAAATGGATTGCTGGGTTCTTGAAGATTCCATCCATTACCTTTTTGAAATAATAAAAGGAAAAATGTATGCAAGTGCTCCAAAATATATGTACTGTAAGTGTATTTATGCTTATTTCTTTCAATGTATGTTGGCACTTAAGATTGATTACCATATCTTCATTCTGAGGTGCAAAAAGGTTTCCATTTTAGGAGTAAATAATTATGCTAGAGCACAGAGTAGTCTGTCATTATTTGGGTCTACACCAAAAGTCACATTTCATAGTTTTGCACTGATTATATTGTGATGTTAAATGATTTGATGGCATAGGTCATTCAGTCAAGATGGTTAATCATGAATTGTGTTTATACAGAAAATGCAGACAATATGAATGGGATAACAAAAGCAGTAGAAAAATAAGCATCTCATTAGTGTGTTAAGTCCTTTAACAATTGACAGTCTGGAGTGGAAATGTGAAGTATCCTTTGTCTTCTCTACCTTCTAAATTAAATCCTGTTAAATTTCAGACCAATAGAGGATTTTCCTGATGTGTTTCTGCCTATTTCAGTGTGAACCTCCCTCGCACTTCAAGATACTTGTTTTATGGGCCTAGCCAAACTGCATATGAATTATTTAGAGTAAGAGCTCTTTTACTTAAGTAAATTTTGTATAAAAAAGCAGTAGGTAGTCTCAGGGAACGGAAGAATTTAATTTGAGCAATACACATAATTTAGAAAGCAGTTGCTTTCAGAGTCCTTTATTTTAGTTATTACAATTCTTCAGGAAGAAAATCATCTATTGAGATGACATTTTACAGGCTTATTCTTGTTCCAAGGATTATTTTTGTTAGTAAAAGTTAGGAGAAATTATACATGGAAGTTTTAAATAGGAAAAAGAGTAAAACCTAAGAAAACACCTCCTACTTTTGAAATGTAGAAGTATGTAATCATTCACCCCAAATAAGCAGATTCTTGATTACATGCACAGAAATGTCCAGTCTATATTAAATTCTTTTCTCTTATATACATGTGCATGTGTTTCAGAGCTTAGGACACCCACCCCTGGGCTGTACTGAGCTATATACATTAAAGCTGACCCCAGATGCATCACCTTGGTGCTGTGGTAAGATTCAGCACAGGGGCTCACTGTGCCGGAGTGGTACCTTTCTCCTTTCAAGAAATGGTTGCATGCTGTCTGATGGGAGACGGATGCCCAGAGCATCTTGCCTTCCCTGTGCTTGTGCTGCACTTGTGATCATCCTTTTCTACTCTTCTTTAAAACAAGCTGAAGACATCTGATGTGAAGTGGTCTCAACTTGGTTGACTGGATGGTGCGAAATACGTATCTTAACACAAACAGAAATAATCATGAACAAACTAGTCTGAAACTTTGACATTTCATCATTTGCTTTGCTGAGAGTAAGAGTCAAGAATGTTGCTTGTAGTCCAGAAAACAGTTAATTAATCTGTCTTTGTGGCTGTCCCACACATATCTTTTATTCTCTTTTTCCTTTCTTTGTGCCATCCTTCACAGACGAATTGGCTTCTATGTGAACACCTTCAAAAATGTATCCAGCCTTGAAGCCAAGTTTCACAAGGAAATAGCTTTAGTGAGTAAACCTGACTATCTCATGTTTAATGGATTACAGTATGCATGACAGCTAACAAATGTCTTATAGTAAAAATCTAGCAGAGACACACATGAGAATTTGCCATAGATCCAGATTTGTGTTATAGTTATCATATTCATTTCTACTTGCCATATTTGCTCTCTCCTTAAGGAAAGAGCAACCCCTACAATTTTGGATTGCAGTACATTATCACTTTCTATTTTGATAATTTACTGTTGCCTTCAGTATTTTTGCTGTGTCCAATTGCTAAGCACCTCTTTGCTTTCATCAGTACAAGAAAAACATGTCAAACATTCTATTCAAGTCTGCTATATGCATTGTCAGCAGTGTAATATTTTATCTGTGACTATTGGGCAAATCAAGCAGTTTCATTGAAGATCTTTTGAATTTACCTGGCTAAATAGTAGTGTATTATCTATAGCAACCTTCAAATTGGAACCAAAATGTTTTTTTTAATACTCGCTTTACTGAAGCTCTGGGAAAATTTGGATTCAATTTTTCAGGGGAAAACATGGATCTTCTTGACTGCCTGTGTTGCTTTAAACTTCAGATGACCTCCTTCATCAGAGCTCACATAGCAGTCAGTCACACTTACAAACCTGTTCTCTGAAAAACAGCTCATGTTTTTGAAGAACTGCTATTGTCTTTGATTCTGTGGATTTTGATGGGTTTCTGTTTAGGCTTTTGCTATACATGGCACTGAGAAATTTTGGAAGGTTTTTTACTGTAACATAAAGTTATCAAGTTATCATTTATCAGACCATATTTATCATCTGTGTTTTTAATCATGACTATAGTTGTTCACATAAACTCAGGAACCTGTTTTGTTTTCACAGTTATGTCACAAACTATATGAAGTGATGACAAAGCTGGGGGATCAGCATGCAGACAAGGCCTTTACCATTCAAGGGGCACCAAGGTGAATTTACTGCCTTTTTAATGAATTACATTGCTGTAGGCTTTGTGGGTTTCAGCATATGTAGTAATCACCAACTCCATGTGTAGTGATTGCTGCACGACATGGTAATAGGCATTATTTGTTCAGGATGGTAGATGAAAGTATCTGGGATGAAGTTCTCAACAGGAGAAAAGATGCAAAGCTTCCTTGTTCACTGGCTATTTTTCTAGAAAGAAAAAATGAATGAAAGCTGTTTCAATTTAGCCAAGTTCATTGTAGACTGTTTCATCAGTTTGCACCAATATGTTGCTAACTCTCATAATTTGTTTAAAAGCCTTGAAATACTGAGATGTGTTTTTAGCTCCTATTATTAGGAGAGAATCCCAACCTTTGAATGTCAGCTTTTATCTCCTCTGCTTATAGGGAAAAGTAAAGATTATAAAAGCAGAAAAGCTGAAATAAAGAGAATGTCACAAAATACTGTATTTTTTAAGACTTTCAAGCAAAATCATGTTTTAAAGCACAAAACCAAAAGGAGTTTAAAAATCAGATGGTGCTTTCTTAAGGTCAGTGGATGCCAGTATGGTATTTCTGATTTTTGGTTTCAACAAATGTAGCCTTTCTGCCATAATTTTATTTCTAATACCGATAGGCAGAAAAGGTTGAAATGTAAAACAGACTTATCAAGACACAATTATATTTAGAGCTAATATATAAAGCCTGCATTTCCATTTAATCCCAGCTAGTCAAAAGCAATCCTAACAATGTTACAGCTTTTCATGTTCCATTGTAAGGGAAACTGTAGGGGATCCTTTTTAATGGATTTCTCAGACAAAATCAAGCACAAACGAGGCAATATTATATCTGAGAAGTATTTATTGATAAAGAAGGATATGTGTCTCTACGGGAAAGCGACAGACAATTAAGGAGAGGAGGGAAGAGAAACACGGAGAGAGAGGAAGGACGCCAGACCGCCGCCACCAGAGCCCCGCGGTGCACCGTCGGCAGCCACCGGCAGGTGGCACATGCGTTGCCGGGCGGGCGCGGCCCGCGCAGCTCTCGCGAGAGCAGGGCTTCGATGGCTGCCGACGGCGCGGGGCCGGCGCCAGGGCAGAGTGGCGGGCGGGCTGCTGCAGCGAGGCAGCGTAGACAGAAGGGGTGCGGGCAGGGGAGACAGTCAAGGAAGAAGCAGGACCACTGGGAGCAGGCGAGCAGGGGGCCGACCGAGCCAAGCGTCCAGATGAGCCCCGCCCCCGCCAAGAAGCTGAAGCAGCGGGAATCGGTTGAGGCGCAGTTAATGCTCTTATGTGCTCAAGCTCCTCCCATAGTCCGCTCCTTTGAGGAGGACCACTGGCTAGTCAGGGGATTTTTTCCTGGGCTGCTGGGGTTTTCCCGCCTGCAGAGTCTCTTGCAGCCCAGTGGTGGAAATTTTGTCCGCCCTGATTGTCTGTCAGGCGAAATCTCCATTTTCTAAGGGGGTTGCCTGCTTAGGGTCTGTAATGTCAGCAGTCTCCACCGCCCCTGCGAGCCACTTTCTGCACGTGCCACGTGTCAGGGCTCAGCCCACGAAGAAATTTTCCACCCAATATCAGAAAATGGGTTTATAACATAAAACTTGGATAATGTTGAGCCATAAATAAAAATTAAATTGGTTTCTCGTTGAGAGAAACGAGCTCTCCAGATCGAAAACTTTAACTGTTTATTTAAACAACAATAGGGGACAACTGGTAAAAATCAACCACCAAAGCAGAGGGCTACAGCGCTGGGTGCTCCGCTACAGACAGGGTATAGCCGCAGGCACACCTTCTGGCTTGGGGATACAGGTTTTATCGCCTCCCGAGCCCCGCCTTCTTGGTCATTTTATTGGCTCGTTGTTTCCAGGGTCTTCTTCATTTGCTTGTCATTGTCCAGTGGCAGTGCTCCCTCCGCCCTCTTGAGTTTCAAATGTAACAGAACTCAACCCTTAACTTCTTAGTAAGAACACTCCCCTCGGCAACAGGTAAAACCCACTCCCCTTAGTAACAGTAACAACACTCCTCTTGGCAACAGTCACACGTCCAGCTTATAACTTAACACATAACAATTAACATTAGCAATTTCTCACTTTTAGGATCTATTATGAAAGCCAACTCTTTAATTGTATTTATAACATCATGTAGCTACTGTTAATTTGCCCTTAAAATGGATTTAGATTAGCAACAATGAAGACTAAACAACATAATATCTGCCTCAAAAATATGGCAGATATTCCTACATTTGTTTTAATCTGACATTGGAAGAAAAAAAGAACAAAAAATGAAATATTGAAACTTCTGATATAATGCAAAATTCAGAACTACTTTATAAGCACATCACTAGAATTTGTATTTTAGATTATTTCAGTGATAATCCATTCTCATATATTACATATTGCCTTCAGAGCTGTCAGCTCTGGCCCATTTAGGATGGACTCACAAACTGAGTCCATACAAATCCATAAAGGATTTGTAAAATACTTTAATGTGATTTAAAATAATGCAGTGCTAGAAGATCTCAAGCGCTTTTTGTAAACAACAGATATTTTATCCACACGTGGTTTCTAGACCATGTCCAACATGCACATGCTGGTTCCTACTGAATTATTCATGCCATCATTGAGAGAAAAAAATAAAATTATTTTTACTGTGAATTATTAGACATTGTTTAGTGTAGTGCAATCTTAACTTTAAAAAAGCTTTCTAAAAATCCTTTTTTTTCAGTTACTTTGTTACTGTCTTTTGCTGTACTATTTGCAGAGCTTTTTGTGAAAATCTGGATAGATTGTGACTTCCATTATTATTGTTGATACTCTAAAAGAATGTTCACAAGTGAGTCTTCATGAGATAGAACAGTTTTTCACTTTAGAAGTGTGAGAAGTTGGTACAAGTACAGTATCTAATCTTTCTTTTAAAGAACTGCATAAAAAGAAACATCTTGAAAACTTGTATGCTACTGAATATGCTATCCTGAAGGCAAATATTGTACCTGGGACATAAATTTCTTAATGACTACTTATTTTTTCTCTTTTAATATTTCCACAGAAAGAGGTGGTGAGTTTGAGCTAAGTTTGTCCTTCCAAAGAAAAATTTTTCTTGTGTTAGCATTAGGATCATGCTGTTTATGCTGCGGTCTCAATCAGGTAGTGCTTCTGCTCTCCCTGAGGATATGTAGGAGTTGCTCTTATTGCGTACTGTGGTTGTCAAGTACTGTAGTTCATAGCCTCCCTCACTGTAAGCTTTCAGCATATCTAGGTAGCTGAATATTTTCTCAGTGTTTGCACCAGGTCCTTTCATGAGAAGAGTAGATGCTTTCTAGGACTTCATCAGATCTTTCTTAGTATCAGCAGAGCTCTGTTGAAGTCACATGACTGCTGCTTCTTCATAATTGTGGTGATTTGTCCTTCTAAATAGTGATATCTTTATAATAATCTTGGCTATGTTTTATTTTATTGAAACCTTTCTGAAATTGCTGAGCTTTTAAAATTACTTACATTGTCCATTGTTTGCCTTCCTGTGTTGTTTTTTTTTTTATCTTTAGAGTCTTTTATTCCAAGAAGCATGTGAAATGAAGACAGTAAATCCATTTTGCATTTTTAAATTATTAGAAATTTATAAATGAAATGGTATTTCAAGTACAGAATGTGAAAAAATGCAAGTACTCTGTTTTCTTCAAGTTACAATGATCAGGCAACAAGTGTTCCCAAAATCAAGATTGTTCAAAATTAAAACTTCCTTTGACAGTGAATTTTAATTGCATTTAATTGCAATTTTAGTTTTAGTCATTATATAATAGCTTAGTTCATCTCCAGTGTGTAGTCTCTTTTGTGGTCAGTGGCATTACATCAGGGATGCAGTTCAACTGTTGCAACAGATTTTTAAGGTAATAATTCAGCAAGATATATATGTCCTTGCCATTGCTTTGCTTCTGTCTAGTGATACAGGTCCACTCTGCTTTGCCAAAACACCGTCACCACCAGAGGAGGTCTCTCCCCTACCTAGCCCTACTGCTAGTCCCAATCATATGCTGGCACCAGCATCTCCAGCACCAGCCCGACCTAAGTCACCCACACAGGTAAGGAGATACCTAGCAGAGGGACAGGACCTGTTGTGCAGTGAAAGATAGTTGAGATGATGGATGTGGTGGATTTTTCATCTAGGCTGTGACTGAGTAATGGCAGGGAGGCCACTGGTTCTGTTGCAATCTGTTTGGTTCATCAGTTGTTCATCCCTGTGTCACAACGTGAATAGAAAATGTTTTTTATATTAGAGGGGATGAAGAAAATTTTAGGTGCCTGGTGAATTGGTGTGATTTATGTGAGAAAGCAAAACACTTCTTAAAAAGTTGCGTTGTCTCTAAGGACCCCATATACCAGCAGTGATAGTTTGAAAAGCCTATTTCTAAAACCTCCTTGTAAATTTTTGTACATTATCTATTTCTGCTCTTCCTTCATCTTCAAATTTATGCTTACCCTGGGAAAAATTAGCCAGTGCATATCACTGGTCTGGCCAATCTCTAAAACAATAAATAATAAAGCTAGCTGAAATACTACTCTGCTAATTACTGATAATTAAAAGTCTTTCTGGTTGTTTTTAACACTGGGAAGTTTGACACTATTGTAATCGATGGAGTAATTTCTATTCTCATTAGTATTCCTAAAATAAGAATTGGTTTCATTCATCAGTTCTATCTGTAGCATGAGTTGTATATGATACTTCACGTGCATATCAAAGACTCATGTTGATGCTATGGATGTTTTGGGAATTGGGATAGCTTCTGTGCTAATTGCTGTTTCTATGCTGATTACATTTCAGAAGAAAAGTAATTTTGTGTCTAGTGAGCATGCTTACTTTCTCTGGTCTCCCAAAATCTGACAACTCACTGCCTGAGTATTCACCTGGTAGGACTCAGCCTCATTGTGGCAATGGTGTTATGTCACTGTACCACCTGAGGATTTTTTTGTGGATTTATTTTCTTGGGTTTTTTATAGATTCAAAAATTATCCAGTATTATTTGGTATTATTCCAAGCAATTAGTTTGTCATAGTTATGTGAATCTCTGGAGAGCAGGAGGAATATAGTAAACTAAATTCCTTTGAAATGTATAGTTCCCAGAGATTATATGGTCTTAGCATTAAGTAGACTCTAAGGCAAGCAACAGGTGGGCAGGGACAAAATCCTAAAGCTAAACAGAAATGAACTCAAGGAGCCAAAAAGCTGCAGAGGCATTGTTTCTTCGCAGTATCACACTTCCAGCTGTGGGCTGCATAGAAGAGCTAGTGTCTTGCACTGTGTGCCTGTTGCAACAGGAAAAAAGCAACCAAGAGTTGCTTTTGTATGAAATCTGAAACCTTGAGTTTTAATGACTTTGAAACACAGGGCTGTTTTGCTCTTCTCATAATGTTTATTTCAAGTCATTTGGTGGTGAACAGCTACACAGTTCCTTTCAATAAATGGCTTATTCCCATGCCTTATTTAGGGTGAAGCAGCCAAGGTAAAAAGCTAAGATAATTTGTCTAGGCCTGACTTAAAGATTTTCTTTCATCTGTGAACTAGTCTGTGACATTTCTGCTGTCTTCCTAGCTGAGGAAAGGTCCGCCAGTCCCACCACTGCCTAAACTCACACCCACAAAGGAGTTGCAACAGGAGAACATCATTAACTTATTTGATGACAACTTTGTCCCAGAAATCAATGTGACAACCCCATCACAGGTAAGCTTCAATGAAATGTGTAGAGGTCCAACCATGTAATCACCCTAAGTTCTCCAAGATAGTGCCCCTGGGGCTGATCTTTATGGGAAGGGAGGATGAGGGCACAGGTAGAAGACCTGTTATCTTGAAAGAGTTACACGTAAGGTGTTTTGCGTTTGAGTAGGTCACACATAATCACTCAAAAGGGCTAACACTGCTAATATGTTGAAAAAAAGAGCAATTTCCTGAGAGGTCCGACTAAAAATACTGTGATACAATCATGTTTGAGATTTAAATGCATCCAGGTTGTATTACTAGCTGAGAAACTAGATCTAAGATGTGTTTTTTAATGCTAAGTATCTCAAGTGGAACTTTACAGAGATCATTCATCACTTCTCTTTCCTTCATCAAAATCATTACAAGTATTCCTTCTTTCTGTTGAATGATTTTTAAAAAATGAAACTTGGTTGGTTTTTACAAGTATAAAAGACTGCTTCAGCTAGATTATTTATTCATTTGGCTTTGCTCATAGAAACATTAGCTGCATAGCAGAGAAGAGATCAAAATCCATTTTATTTCATTATTATGGTATGTTTCGAAGTTGCCTATAATAAACAGAAAAATTGTTCAAAATAAGTCTGTAAAATTTGTATTCAGCTATTCAGCTTTTGCACAGTTATAGTGATTGCTGGTTTTTTGGATAATAGACCCTTTGTTTCATGGTAATTACAACTGAAATCTGAGCCTGCATCTGATAGATTGGGAGAGAAATATGTAGCTCTGAAGCTTAAGCAGAATGTTTAGGAATTTCTGTTTTCATTTGAATCATTGGTTTTGTTCTAATTAATTTGACAACACAGGAGAACAAAGGCACAGCAATGAAAAATGTATTTTATATAATTAGAACATGTGATGCTTTGTTTTCTTGTGGTAAGGAGAAACAGGCATTGCTGTGTATAGAGATCTAATTGGAAAAGACTCACTTATAGTTAAGTCTCCATGTGATTAAAGAATTAAAGGCTACTCCCAGATTGCAGCTGCTGGTAGGCCCTCTTTCAGAAGGGAGATCGCAGGTCAGTTGCATCACTGTACCCTGACTTCATAGAAGTTAATTTCTAGTAGCATGAGCCTTGAAATCACTGTAACCTGTGCTAGGTATGGCCCCCTGCATTAAATACTGTATCCAACTAATATGCATGTGTCAGGCCATCCAGGGAAGCAGAAATGGAACTGGTTTGCTTTTCCATTAAGAGATGGTGCTGGAACAAGGCTTTAAATTAGTGTAAGTCACACTTCCAGAATCCCTATAACTTTTCTATGAGAGATCGGCATAGAAACGGAACGGCATAATAAAAGTATGCATGCTTCTGAGAACTGAAATATTTTCTGTGCCTCTCAAGGCAATGAATCTCCCTTCAGTGAGTGACTTAAGTCCTTCCTTCCTCTACAGTCAATGACTAGGGAATATCCTAAGCTATTCCCTGGCCACTTTCTCGTCAATAATCTGCACTTCTCCCTCCACAAAAACCACCCCCATCACTGAAGCATCCTTACTGTATTTGAGATCTCTGAGTATGTACAGACATACCCAAATAATGTGATATGTAGGTTTTGTATCCTTGTGTATGTGAACCAGTTAAGGAAATATATAACAGGAAATCCACAGTAAATACGGATTTAATCCTCTTGGTGTTTATGGCTTCTCCTATACTCCCAAAGCCTTTGTTGAGTATGGAGAAAGCTATTAAGCCTGGAGAGCTGTTAAGTCCTGCCAATGGTACAGGACTTCCCGAGGGAGCAACACTGGTGTCCCAGACACTGCTCATGCAGAGGCACAAAACCAACAGACTGATGAGTAGAGCTTTGCTGCTTTAATACAGTGTTTTGGAGGGGATTACAAATAGGCCAAACACTTGTTTCCTGAAACACAAATATCCCGTAATTGTTGTTGTTCCTCCTTCTTTACCAAGCAGTACTAAAGCATTTGCTGCATTAATGCAAGATGCTGAAAGACAGTTCTGCTTGATGTGTTGAGTATTTGTGCAATGATTCAAGAAAGTATCTCACACATCCAGGTTACTCATTGTCAAAAATCAATTTAATTACTTCCTAGTAAAAGAAAGAGGTGAGAAGACGAAATCATCTGGGTGACCAGATGAAAAGATCGTTCAGAAATATATATTCTTTGCTTTATTTCTCCTTTTCTTCACATTACATTTCTCCCTAGTGAGGAGATTGTAGGCCTGGCTTTTTTACTAGCTTGGACATTGTAGGCCCTTATATGCCCCTACAGATCCATAATGTGTCTGAGTGTGCCTGACAGCTCTGAAGTGAATGATCCATAACTCCTAAGGCTTTTTTAAGGCTTGTACAGACTGTGTGCAGAGAGAGGGTAACAATTCTGGTAGTCCTTGCAGGTTCCTTGTGCCTTCTTCATTCCTTGTACATAGCTCTGAGAGGTACAACCTTGCTTCTGCCACAGCCGCCTCTATTATGTTTAATTTACTCATGCTTCATCGTGCTATAGTGGAATAATTACAGAATATTTGGCAGGCCTTCCTGTCACAGCTTTGTCCCTAATTGAGGGATTTCCTGAGGATCCTGTTTCTCCTGCATCTCCCTGGTATCTTAGGTACTCAGTATGTTTATTTGGGCCTTTGTTACTAAAGTTAAGGTGAGTGTTCTCTTCATTTTGGTCCAAGGGTCATGGGTAAATGGTAATTTTTGCTATCAGTGATCAGTACTCTGTCACTTCAATACCTTAACTGTCATCACTCATGCCCTAAGTAAGACTCCTGTTCATTTGATTGAGTCCTCAAAGGTAGCAACTTCATTCTCAAACCTCAGTGAAAGATAATTATCTTTTATGTCTCCATTCAATTCTGATTATACGCCAGCAAATGCTGTTGTTTCATCAAGTTGTATGACCGTATGAGTATTAGTCTAGCCTCAAGAGCATATGTGATGAGATACAAATACGCTCAGTGGAAGGCATGAGAAAATGAATGTGATGTTGTTTACTGGTGGGAATGGTGGGTTTGACTTTATAAAGTGTGAGTCTATAACACTGGCTTCGGTGTGTCAGACCAATTATCCATCATCACCAGTGATGCAGAAAGCCATAGAAAGAAGATAAATCAAAGCAAGCAAAGTTGGCACTCCTGGCACCCCCTTCTACTACAGTCTCTCAGGTTCCAGTCATTTGCTGCTCTGAGATTCCTCGACATGATTTCTACCTATTTAGTAAGCCTCAACTTTGCCACAGATTTATTCAGTCTTTCAGCATGGGTATGTTTTTCACATTCACAGTACCTGAAGCCAAGGAGTCCCCAGCTGGACTCTGTGCCACATGGACCAGCACCACTTCAGGGAGCAGTCAAATCCCTGTGCCTCTCACACTGGTATAGACCCTTCTCACATCACCCCTAGCACACCTCTTACAGACTGAAGAGTTCTAGATCACTCTATCATTCCTAATATGGGAGCTGAGGAGCTCTTTTTACCGTGTTTGCAGGTAACACAGAGAGTTAAGGTATTTTGTGGCATAATGGAAGTCATTGCTTTGAACATCTGTTTACCAATAATAACACTAATTTGGAAGGTTTATACTTTGGAAGGTTTATTATTATGTTTTAATAATAGAAAGTCTTTGCTCATTTGTTTTACTGTCATTGTCATCATCATTATTATTATTATTATTATCTCCTGTTTTTTCTGGGTTTATACCTGCCATTTTGCATAGACTTGACCTGTCTACAAGCTTCTCTCGACATTTAACAAACATTGAACTGCTAGCAGTAGGCTGTACTAGCCTTGTTAGCAAGACCAAGATGCTTGCCTAGAATATTTACATTTAGTGATAATTAAATCGCAGCTACAGTTTCACGCTAAGTAGTATTTTTTGTTGAATCACAGTAATTATTTTTCAGGTTATTTTACAGCAGAAAAGACCTGTAGCCCATTGAACATATATGTGTATATATTTTTATAGTGACCTCAGAGGCCTTGGCTAAATTATTAATTGCAAATCAAAAAGGCTCTACCATGTAATCCAGTTTAATAAGAGCATATCATAGAATCATAAAATGGGTTTGGTTGAAACAGATCTTAAAGATCATCTAGTTCCACACCCTCTCCCCCACCATGATCAACAGGGACAGCTCTCACTAGACCAGGTTGCTCAAAGCCCCATCCAACCTGGCCTTGAACACTTTTAGGGATGGATAATCCATGGCTTCTCTGGGCAGCCTGTTCCAGTGCCTTACTATCAGATGTTTTCCTAAAGTTTAGAGCTAAAGGCAACATTAATTGTAAATTGATATACATGTTCAGAATTAAAACTTAATTCAAATGCATTTATATGCTTCTGTATTGGCTTTTTACTAATTTTTGTGTTTGGGGAGAGATTAACTTTTTGCAATATATGGACATTGGGTGCCGTTTATGTAGTTTTTAACTTTGATGCCTGTCTTACAGCTCTTGAAAAGGGCCTTCAACATCAAGTGGTGTACATTCAACACTTTTTAGAAAGGGCTGTGACTCTTTAGCCTGAAAAGGCAAAGCTGTACTACAGAGAAACCAAAGACATCATAAGAGTGAATCTCATAGATGTAAAACTTATACTAAAGCTCAGGAAAATCTTCAGAACTTTCTCCTCTTCTGGTGTGCACCACAGATAGTAATTCTGTGGGATAGGGTTTTTTTTTCTTGATCATTTTAATATTTTACTGCCCAGGGCAGCTCTTAAAACATAAGTTTTTTAAGAGTTATATTTCTCTTCTAACAGAATGAAATACTTGAAGCTAAGAAAGAGGAATCGTTACTGGATTTGGACTTTGACCCTTTCAAGCCAGAAGCTGTATCAACAGGAGTTAGTCATTCACCCATGTCTCAGGTATCTCTTTGCCTTGACATGGGCAAAGCATATGAATATATTGTACTGTGTTTGGTAGAAAAGGTTTGCCTCATATATTAATAAGAAGTGTCTGAAAAACTTTATCTTCCTGAGAAGCACTAGTCAGCTTTCTATCTTCCCCCTCAGTAACCCTGTACTTGATGATGTACTGGAAGGAGAGGAAATTGTCAGGTGGTAAAATGAGATGTCTGCTGATGACCACCGTGGTTGCTGGTACCTTTTGGCCTTGACTTTAGCAGGCTATTATTTTCCATCTTTAGAATAACTCTTAGTGTAAACATTCTTATTCTCCAGTGCTTGTTTTTCTGACAACTTTTCCGACCTGACTTTGATTCTTCATGTCTGGAAAGATGCCTTTGGGGACCTAGGTCTCATGGAGTCAGCATGCAGTTGCTTTACTGTGATGGAGATACCAAGCAGTGGTATGATCTGAGTGGTTTTGCTATTAATCTACTTTAGACCTAACCTCAAGGAAAATTAGAGTATGGAATAGGGTGTTTTCTTGTAGAATGTTGTGTTATTGAAATTCTACATTGACTAGTAATATTTGTAATGTTAGCTTTAGCAGCAATATAAAAAAAAAAAAAAGACAATTATTTTTTTAAAAGAGAAAACCCTAATATATCAAGTTTCTGTTATTCATTGGCTTATCCTGAAGGACATGCTATTTTAAAATCCAGAATTCACCCTCACTACCCAGAGGGCAGGTAGCAAAGTAGGGAAGATCTGGCCAGCATGTCTATATCCCTGTCTTGTAGACAAAGAGGCAATGTTAATACGCTGTTAGCAAGACCTGTTATCCCTGTGCTATCATTAATCTGGCTTGTTCTGTGAGACATGAGATGATGTTCAGAAATGCAGCACTGGGAAAGGAATGAGAAGACAAGAAGTTTTAAGGCTGAGATGGTCCTGATTCTCTGCTGATCTCTTCCTCAATTAATTAATTTCTTACTTGGTGTGAAGCCCTAGTTATATAATGAGATCTGTAGTGATGTCTGACAGGATATGTGCTGTCAGAAAAATGAGGCATTGTCAGCACTCTGAACGTTAGCTGAAATTTCTCATTGAGATTTGCTACAAGAAGTGTTCCATTCTAGCAGAACCTTTGTGTATTTTCCTTGGGTTTTTTCCTTGTAAACAGAGAAAGTGAAGGGGAAGGTAAATGAAATTCCATAGTATTCAGCAGTGACAGAAAACGTTGAGTGTGACTTTGTACCTACTCTTTCAGCTTGTTTTGTAATAATGTTGATTAGAGCAGTGGGATCATTAAACAAAAGATACTTAACTTTTATGACAGAACTAATGTGTTCTGCCATTATATTGTACAGATTGTAGAAAAGTTTATTACTTTAGTGAAAAACAATTATTTTATATTCAACGATACCATGAAATACAGAATATCATTTTGTGTAGAAAAGTGTATTGTAACTTTTCATCTAGGAGCATAGGAAGCATTCACTGAGCACTTTTACTCACTCCTTTTACCTTTCTGCAGAACAAAGCCATATGAGAAAGGATGGTCCACATCTACAAGATCATGTGGATGAGTCAGAATACCATGTTTTTAGATGGGAAGACAGCCCTGCAGTCTGGGTCTGGGTCTCAGTGGAGTTGACAGGGTCATTACTATGGCAGTATAGAGAGAATGAAACCTGTGGCTGCAGAGCCCTGTGCTTGCAGGGAGATTAAGAGGAGAGCCTCAAGTGGTATTTTTATATGTGTATAGTTTTTGCCTCAGTCATGGGTATTTTCCATTCAGCCAACGGCTGAAGTAGTGATGTGAAGACAGGAGTAGTCATCTGTGCATGATGCCTTGGAAGGCCTGGCATGACTTTATTGTTAATTTAATTGATTACCTCCCTCCACTACTTTGCCAGGGTGAACCCAGGTGCCACAGTATGTGAACCCTGGTCTGTCCTTCCTCAATTGCTTTTCTGTTTCTATGGCTGCACTAGAAGGGACCTTTCTAAACCTATCTGGTTCTCTTCTCTTTTGGTACAAACCAACAGAATTCCATCTTGTGATGGGCTATAAATATTTGGTATGAAGTCTGCTGCTTTTCTTTCATCTGTCTGTTTAGCTCTTCAGTTGAGTGGTCACTAGCATTTATTAACAGACTGGACAAGAAAAAGAAAATATTGGTCAACTTTCTTATTTCCTTTCCCAAGTAGTATGCCATTTTCCTTTTTAGTGTCAGTGTTGTGAGGAAGCCCACTTATTCTCAGTGAATAGCTGCATAATTTTTAACTGGCTAGAAACCCCCAACTTTGTAAGCTCTTTAAAGCTGACCTTGCAGAAGCTCCTATTCCTATTAAAAGTCACTCAGTCACCAGCTCAGAATCTGACAATTACTCATGCACACAGCAATGTGAGTTTGCTGGAAATCAACAACTACTTTGAAGTGGGAAATACTGCAATGCATTGCATGCTGCCAATCCTTTAAAACCAAAAGCATTATGCAGATACATACACAGACACACAGACGTGCACACGTGCTAATATATAAAATATGTACTATAAGCACACGTACAAAAAAATTCTCTCTTCTTGTTTAATGGGCACTGTTATGTGGCATATTGGACATACAGTACAGGAATGGTATTTTTCTGACAAGCCCTTTTTTCCCACTATTTTTTTCAGACATTGCCATGGGATCTATGGACGGTAAGCCTGACGTACATAACTGTATTTCTGTGCCTCTGATTTTGTAACAACTTAAACTCAGATTTACAATTCTTCTACCAAAAGCCGAGATAAAGAATTTTCAGACCATGGAAAACTCTTTCAAGTATACAGAGCCAATGGGCATCTTTTAAAACTAGCAACAACAAAAAATAATCTCCCTTTCTTAGCCTACAAAACTTAAATGATGTCAGAAATCTAGGCTAATAAGATTGACAATCACTACAACTAAGTATATTGCTTTTAACATGCCCAAAGTACAGCTATTAGAAGGTAATAATGGATATTATTTAACTATATGAATATGTTTAAATACCCGAAGGTGTTAATTAACCTAATGGACAACCATTTTCTCAAAATTAGGAGTAAAGACAGAATTTAGCTTGTCTTTATGGGCAATACAGTGAACTGGAGTTACTCACAAAAGAAACTGCTACTGTAGGAAAGTGCATGAATCCTTCCTTCTTCTTCCCGGTGCCAAATCAGATAAAATGATCTGCAGAAAGAAAACAGCCGATTTTTGTGAGCTTTCTTTTGACTGTATGTAATGGAGTTAGCTGGGTTGATTTTACATGGAGCCTGGTTTGTTCATGTTTGACCTTCTGTAGCTTCAGCCAGCACAGAAATCTGTGAATGCTTGTCATGTATTCAGATTCACAGCCCTGTTTTGTGAATACATTCCAAGTGGGATGTATATTAAATGTTCATCTCCTTATATTGAGTTAGATTAAATAAAGCTTGATCAAAACAGTTATGTATGTAAGCTAGCCAAAATTTCAAGGCTGCAATTATCTAGACCACATATAATAACCCAGAAATGTTGAGAATGTATTGCTCTAAACATAGACTAGAAAGCTTTATCAATGTCTTCTTTTTGCACAGTTTTATTTACAGCTGTTTAATGTTATGTATGTATTCTGTATTATAATTATTTTCATCCTTGCTCGGTTTTGAAAAGATGCCAGTGTACTTCATAGCTAAAAGTCAGTGAAATAAAATGTCAGTGACTCACAGGAGAAAAGAAGAGGTGATCAATATTCAACATCCATGAAGAACTTTTTTTATAATGTAATTAAGAGACTTAAAATTCACAGACCTGGAATTAGTCTTGGGTGGAGTGGCAGGAAAGGACCCACTGCTCCTTCCCCACCCTGATTTGGTAACTGCAGCTGATTAGAGAACTGCTAATTAATTAATTACTGCTGTATCAAAGTACATCATATTCTTCTTTTCTGTGTTTTATGTATATGACTTCCTTCTATACAGACAAGCAGCGAATTGGTGCAGCCGGTAAGCAAACCTCTCCCCAAAATCTCAACCACAATCACTGTGGTGTAATATATAGTTTTCTGGTTTTGTGTATCAGTGCTGCTCTTTTGCATTACAATTTATTGCCTTCAGATGTTGCAAATCACATAGCTTTTTTTTAAATTGCTTAATGTAGTCACTTCATTATTTAGATTAAAATTACTCTTGTAAAATATAAATTCTGTGTTTTCTCATCAAGTCCGCCTTTATCTTTTTCATCTTGTGTTTTTTCTTTGCTTTTCTGTCTGCTTAAAGCCTGATTCTTCAAAAAGTCTTTCCCTGTGTAACCTGATCATGGAGGAAATCCCAAACAGTGGGTCATCAGAAGATACTAACAGATCTCAAACTGATCTAGGTTCACTCAACTGGGGCCTAGATGTTAGCACACCCAGTATCAGCCAGGAAATTACTGCAGGCAGTTCTTTGCTTTTTCCCAGGGCAGAGCAAACCTCAAGTGAATCCACGGGTACTCTGCTTGCTAGTGTTTGGCCTGCAGTAGGTGAGCAGGAGGATGCTGCACCAGGGTCAGCTTCTGTAAGCGAAAACCAGAGGACTGCACTGGAGGACCAGTTGGATGCCAAAAATGTCGTGTGGGAAGATGTGGTGACCAATCAGCCTTTAGAGAACGTAACCAGTTTTGAGACACTCATCCTGGGAACTGATAGCTTGTTGGATGAACCCCTCCCAAGTGATGTACAAAAGGCAGAGGAAGAGCATGAGGAAGACGAGTGGGGAGGTGTCAAGCCAAGTGAAAAGGTAGAGACTGGAGCTAACTACAAGGAGGTAGAAGGTACAGAGGAACTGGAAGAGCAAGGTTGTGAAACCAAAGGAAACAGTGAGGCAGAATTTCATAAGGGTTTAGCAAAGTCAGATCTTGAAACTTTAGTCAGCACAGAGGTAGAAAATTTACATGAGTTTGAAGATAATTGTGGGGGTACTGGGAGAGCTAATGGTGCTAACCTAGAAAACACCACAGAAGAAGAATTCAAACAGGTCAATGTCATTGTGGAGACAGATAGAGAAATACCATCGTTGAGCACAGGGCTAGAAGGTGGGGACAAAATAGTGGTGTACAACTGTAAGTCTATAGAAGGCACTGATGCTGAACCTGAAAGAGTCCTTGGTATCTGGGATGAGGACCATGAAAATACATTTGAGGAGGCCTTAGACCAAACTGGCAGTGGTACTGGACAGAGTACATCCATGGAGTGTATAAACATGAGAGCACATGTTGACCTAGAGATAACTAACCATACAGGAAAGTACTCTTCAGATACTGGAAGTGATCTGTGTGATGCTGAATTATTCAGTGCAGAAGAGTCAGGTGAAGGAACTGAAGATAATAACATCAGCCACCTCCCAAATGGTAGTACTGGTACTAAAGGTCAAGCTGCTGCTGAAAGACAGTGGGCATTGCTGCCTGGTGCAGCTAATGCTGCTAGCACAAGCTGTGATAATCCTGGTGATAATGCAGATGACCTAGTGACAGATAGGACAACAGCAGTCAGTGAAGTGATTAGCAGTGGTGTTTCTGAAGCCTTGGAAACAGAACCCTGGCTGGCAAACTGGGATCCAACAGTTACTAATGATTCCTGGGGTTTTTCTAGTCTGTCAGATAGCCAAGCCAATGGACTGGATAACTGGCCTTTTTTCCCCAAGCAGCAAAACTCAGAGGAAGGTAACGTGGAAAATGTTTGGTTAGGCATTAATAATAAATGGTCTACAGAAGACCTAGGAGCTATTGATAACAGCTGGGGGGAAGCAGGTGCAAGCACAAGCCACATAATTCAGGAGACACCAGTAAAACAGGGTTTGCCTGGGGAGCAGGCAGACATTAGCAATCCTGAACCGAGCAAGGAGATAGCTAGACCCTTGTTTCTGTTTCAAACGGGAAATTCCAGAAATGCTAGCACCGAGAGTTCAACTAGTCCTAAAGACAATGACACCAACAACTCAGATTTATCTGAAGATGAAATTGCTAACCGGAGATATGGATTGTTGTACCAGGAAATTGAGGCTGATAAAGAAGAGGTACCTACCCCAGTGTGTAGCCTAGTCTAGACAAAGAGTTCCTTAGGCCATGCATAACCTTGTTGTTTAAAAACATTCCGTTTGTGTGTTTCCTACTGCCTTTCCTAAGTCCATGCTATTCTTTTTTTGAAAAATTGCCATGCAACTCTTCATTGTGTGGTGCCCTTCAGCCCTTCGAGCAGGCTGACAAAAATGCATTTCAAAATGGTGAATGAAGCGTTGAACTGTGAAGACATATTGTGTCTGGCAGCTTTTGTGTTTTATCTGTAGATCTTTAAATGCACCTGGTCTTTTTTTAATTATTTTTTAAAAATATTTAAGATACTCTGCTTTTTCTTTTTGTCATTTTCTTTAAGTCTGTGTTCTTGCTGCCTTACCCTTCATTTTGTTATTTTTTCTTTCTCATTTTTTTCTTTTTTTTTCCTTTTTTTTTTTTTTATGTCTGGCCTACATTTTTTTTTTTTGCAAATAAAAATGTTTTGATTCATGTTCAGATTTAGTAAACAAATGATAATTTGTTCTGATCTTCATTTCTACTTAGGCATCCACCGTAGCATTTAATGGATTTGCACAGGTAAGAAATAAACAGATTTTGAGGTAATTTTTTTCTGTACTATTAGGAAGGCATTAGAACTGGCTATACAATTTCAGGAAATCTGTTCTACAGATAAGCTGCATAGCAACATCATACTGTCTCAAATTCAGACCTTGTCTATTGTTGGAAATTCTTAGATGTTGCTAGAAAGATTCTAATATGTTTAGGACTCTTGGCCTGACTGAGTCTAATAGCAAATAATCTGACTGACATAGTGAGACAGCTATTTCCTCCTAAAATGGCTAGTCTAGCTTTTTTATTGTGTTCTTTTGTGGATTATTTTTCTCACAATCCCAAAATCCTGTAAAGCAGGTTTTCAGTTTCACCTATTTTCAGTAACTCAGTATGTAAATATGTAGTAAGTTTTTTTTTTCCTTCATCTTTATTTTCAGTTAAGATATATTTTACTCTCAAAGTTTAGCCTAAATTATTTATTTGCTGTGATGCTGATGTGGTGAGTCTGTTGCATGCATCACAGAGATGCATATGCATGTGCTGTAGCATATAAAGACACTATGTTTATGCTTTCAGATTTCAGGGCTAAAGATCCCAAATTTCAGGTGGATAACCTGGGGCCTCATTATTTTCTAGCATTCTCTTAGAGACAGCATTCCCTGTACACCAAATTTTAAAAGTACCCAAAAGGCTCAGCATATACAAGGACGAAAATGAGTCTTCCAGTGATTAACCATTCTGCTCCAGGACATTTAGTTTAGTAAAGGATCCGGATGGAAGGGGCAAAGCACAAAGCTCTAACAATTAAGGCAAAATGTTTAGCTGGAGAAAATAAGTATTTGCTGTCTCATTTGTGGTAGGAAAATAATTTGGCCCAGCAATATTTTTCTACTTTCTTAATGCAGGTAAAATTTTGTATTTGTAATTACTGTAGTTATTATTCAAATAAAAGCCCACGATCAAGAAGAAAGTAGCTTAGAGGTGGTGTACTCTCCAGGCACAGTGTAGTCTGCAAAAATGATTCAGAGTTCCACAACTTAGAAGTGCATTTCACCTTAAATGAAGTCCTTGTAAATCACATGTATTTAAAGAAGGGTGTGAATCACATGTATTCACCTCCTTTAGTGAGGTGAAAAATCTTAATTTAGAAACATTGAATATAAAATTGAAAAAATAATAGTTTTAATATTAATAGTACTCAGATAATCTAAATAAATATTAAAAATAAATTTTAGTTAAGTTGTATTTGCCATCTTATTCTATGTGAATGTGCTTAGTGACTTTATGTGAATAAACCATTAAAATATCAGATCTTTGATGGACATCTGCAAATATCCTGTCTCAGATATTTTTACATTGTTGTTTTTCATTTCTATATCTAGGATATCTCTGCATTTACAGTGCAATCAAATGAGAATGGGGCAGAGCATTTGGTAAGTGATGGCTTTTGATTCCTTTTAAAATGTCTTGTCAAAAAGGATACGATTTTTCCCTTGTGCAAAGATTCTTTGTTTTGTTTTGTTGGGGTTTTTTTGTTTGTTTGTTTTCAATCCTTTAAATCACACCACCTTATGCAATTCTTCCATCTGGAGGAGCTGGTGGGTGATATCGTTGTAGTTGTAAATCCGTACTCACTGAAACAATTTTTCACAAGGAGAGCAAAAAAAGAAAACCAGAATATTGTAAGGTATGTTTATTTTATAAAGGTATAGTCAAACAGTTTGTTCATGAACATTTATTGCATTTAAGAAATCACTAGAATGAGTACTATGGTCCAGTGTACAGCAAGGAGATGATAGTGTGTGATGGCTGTTTCATATCTCCAAAATTGCTGTAACTTTATCTGCTCACCATCATATTAATAGTAGGCAGGGGACAGTCTTTTTGGAAATGATCATACCTGGGTAGTTTCTTAGCTCCTCTTACAGTTTTTAGCTCCTTGCTTAGCCTGGAGCAAGGATGAATATAACAGCATTGCTGGGTGAGTGCTATAGTTACCTAATAGCAGCAGGGTGATATTTAATGTTATTTAATGTTGTGTTTGTGTTCGTGATGGTTTCTGAATGTTGTGAGAGTATTTTTACTTGTAGCTGCACTGTGGTAACTCATCTGAAGTACGCTTTTCAACAAGTGACTTGAAGCACATCATTACAATCTGTTTTATATTACTTGTGATTTTAATTCTGAAAGAACCTTCCAGCATTAAACCTCAGGAAACTCAGTCATCTTACCTGGGATAAATCTACTTTGTGTTTCTCATTTCAGTCCTATTTCTTCTTATGAAATTCTCTAGAGCTGTCATTAATACACTGCGCAGGGAAATTTTTGCACAATAGGGTATAATATACAAGTGAATACTCCTTAATGCTGTGCCAGATCCTGAAGGTCTTGCATAGGCAAACTTCTCTATATCTCATTAAAAATCAGCCTGCTTAAGGAATATATGAGCAAAGAATTGAGAGGCTATGGAGGTTTTTTTCCTGAAAAGTATCAGGAGGAAAAGATCTTAGCATCTTAAAGAATTTCATAGAAGCTGTCTCTTCATCACAGAGATACCACATTCTAGCCAGCAGCCTGTTACCAACTGCAAAGCAATTGCTTTTGAGCTTCATATTGTGTTAACAATTTGTTCATGGCAAATTAATCTGTTGGGGTTATTCTATCTGATTGAGTCAGCCATCTTTATAAATCAAATATGCAGAACTTGGAGCTCTCGTCTTGTTATGCGCATGTATTTGCAGAGTAATGTCTCCATTTGAGATTGCACTTCTGCTGTGAGCTATTTTGTCACAAGACTGAACATGTTGCAGGGCTGGTGATACTTCATAGATCCTCTTGCTGGAAAACAAGCTGAGGCCAGAATTGAAAAAGGTGGAAATCCCAATAGTGCCTTGATAAATGGGTGCCTTGTAGGTGATTGAGAGCTCAAGAGAGAATGTATTTTAATAAGAAACCAGGAATTATTTGAATTGAATAAGAAACCAGGAATGCTAGAATTCATTTCTAGAATTCAATCAGTCATTGTTTGTCTTTGCGCATATAAAAATTGTTTGAGTCTCATTCTCAGTTCATTGCTTCTTACCCTCATTGGAGGAGGCACTATATTGTCTGAGAACAGGCAGAACCAGGGAGGAGGAGGTAATTTTAAAAACTTGTATTTGAAGACCAGGGTTGGTACACATGAGTGCCAGTTTCTGCCATGCCAGCAGTTTCTGGAGCATTTTTTAGCAAACTGTGTGCTTCCCCCCCATTTCCATTACTTCTCACTGTAACTCAGGAAGCTATGCTTTCCTTCCTTGTGAAGGAGAGCTCATTTTACATAGAGAACATTGATGATGAAAATATTACATGCTGTCTTTTATTGGGGACAAAGCCTGGCGACACTGAGCCTGAAGCAACACCGTGCCAGGCACAGTTCCCTTTCTCCCTCTTCCTCCCCAACATCATGTGCTCCTCAACAATTTTTCCACTATCTACTTAAAAATCAATAACAAAAGACTGAGGCTGAAGAAGCTCTACCTGGGGAACCTAAGGTTGAAGAAACCCCTGCTGGTGCTGCTGCTGATGCTGCTGCTGTTGTGGAAAAGGAGACAGTCTCTGTTGAGCCAGCAGAGCAGGCTGTGGTGAGTGATCTGTCCTCCATGCCACCTCCCAGGCCTCACTGGATCCACCTTTCATTATGGTGAATGTGCTTGCTGCATTTTAGCCATCCTTTCCACTGTCATCCTCCATGGCTAGTTTCTCTGGTGCCTAGCTGTGTCACAGCATGCTGCTCCAGCACACGTCCTCCTTTCACCCCTAAAATATCATTTCTCTTACATTTGGCATCTTAGACTGAAGTTTGACTGAGTGTTTGTGGTTTCACAGGTTGTTTGATGCCAGATGAACTTCAGAAGGGGAAAGAATTGATGCCATTTTTAAATGACATTATTAGCAGTTTTCTCATTTCATTTCAAACACTAGGCCAGTGTAAATCTTGTATGGTCCTTACTAGAGCATGAAAATTCCAGAAAAAAGTTATTACAATATGTCTACAAGGCTCACAGTTTCAGAAGCCAGTTATAAGGCAAAGAGAGAACACTGAACACCAGTTTGGAGGCTTTTTACATGTCAGCATTCAGGAAATGAAGGAGGAGAAATTACAGTTCTGCATGAAGAACAAAGCAGGGCATTCAATATCACTACAAATTAAGAGGTAGTCTGAGAAAATAGGCATGAGGTTTTCCTGCTGACTAGCATACCTTTTTATACAGCTGTGCCAGTGCATATTCTTTTAATCCAACTGAGGTTCCTTTCCTGCACACTATTGTCAGAATGTCTTGGTCATGGATGATACCCACAGGCTAAGAAACCCTGAAGGAAAACTGCATCTGTTTTTGTAGTCTGACATCTTTTATGCTTTCCTCAAGACAATAAAATGTTCGAAGGCTCTAATGAGTTGCTGGTAGAATATGAAGACTACTACTGAAAAACTGGATGGAAAAAAGGGGTTTTTTTGTGGGTCAGTTCCTCTGGCACAGAAGCTGGTGGAAGATAAACAGCTGTGATCTTTGTCTATCGAGCATAGTTTGGTGCCGTAAGTGTTCTTAGAAGAGAAGGTTTAAGCTTGCTGAGCTGCGCTTGGTCTTGGGGGAGACCCTGAGTGTCTTCTGCTGCTAATCAGGAACAATGATACCCAAGTGACCATAAAATTAGGTAGGTTTCTGTAAGCACTTGATACACTGCCATATGGATATCAATATTAAGCTAATGTAGATGCAAATTAGCTAAAGAAGGTGGAAGTGTCTGTAGATACACCTATAAATGTGGCAGCAGAGAGCCTGGATAGGTATCCAGTTATTCAGATATCAAGCTACTAAGCTCTTTGTAACAGGAGAAAAATAATTTATTGTTTGAGGAAAGGTAGACAGTGCTAGGATGGGCTGTTCTGCAGGACTTTGGGGGAAAGGGCAGAAAAAACCTGTCTCTGTCCAACCTTACCCGTTCTCTGGGATGCCTAGCAGCACTGGACTATGGAGGGAAGCAGTCACAGTGTGTTCCCCAGAACTACATTTAGGGTTCTGATTACACTTGCGTGAACTTTGAATATTTGGTTCATATTTTCATTCACTTTTACTTTATTCCATGGTACACACTGGAGCAAATTATTTCAGGATCATCCCCCTCTACTGACTCGACATAAAAAGCTTCATGGTCTGTCTGGACCAGTCTCTCCCCTTCTGTGTGTTTGTTTTCAGTTCATATTGTCAACTCTATAGGAAGGCAAAAATGAAATTACCTATCTGAGACCCATTGTTTTGTCAAACTGTTGAGAAAAAATGCTTATGTAAATGTGATGGTTTGGAATAAAGAAAGTGGGAGAGAAGGTGGAAAGAAAAGAGATGGGAAATTGGTCACTGATCTGTAGCACTTCTCTTCACATGAGTACATGGAAGAGAATAATGTGGAAGAACAAATGTTAATGAAGCCAGAAAGGTAGTTTTATTTTGAAGAAAAAAAATGTAAAAAAAGTTCCCCATTTTTCCAAAAGGAAACATTTTTATCTTGCACTAAGACAAGGCAATGCTCTGAAGCCGTTGCACATCTTAAGCACTAATTAAACAGTCTCTGTCTGCAGCACCATGTATTTGCTTGTTGGCTGGCATGACCTTTTCAGTTGATCCATTTTGATGCTGAGGAGTTCTGGGTCCACGGTCTGTTGTCAGCTGCTCTGGCTGAGTCAGGAATGCAGAGCTATTGGGAAAGAGGCAGAGAGAAACAATGGAAGAGACAATTTAAGAGCAATCCAAGAGGAAGAATGTAGGCATTAAATAGAAGTTAAACTGTTTTAATTAGGTTTGTTCTTGGTGTTTTGTTGCTAATTCAAAATGATGTTGTCCTTAGTAATTTGGGAAAAAAACCAAAGTGTTGATTTTAAAAATGCCTGAAATGGAGTGATTTCATTTGGTTCTGACAGGTTTTTATTTCAAGGAGGGTTTTCCAAGACTTGCAAAGAAGAGTTTTGAAGATTAGGATTAATGACAAATATGTTCAAAGCTAAGGCAAAATACACTGAATTGCAAAAGATGAAAATGTGTCATTTCCTGGCAGCAGTTCTAGATTCATTTGCTTTATGAGTGACAGTTTCCTTTAATGTAGAATTGTAAAATATTTATAGATACTGCTTCATTGGGAATCTTTTATCAAGTTTAGTTGCTTCCAGTTTTGAGTGACAGCCAGTCCTCAGTTTTTCTGTGGTAAATTTCCTGTCACATCCCGTTAATCCAGAAAATTTATGGCATGGATTCCTCATTATAGGAACTTCACAGTAAATTTTCTGGTAGGGTATTCATTTAAATTATGGAGAGAATGGTCCAGGGGATAGGGTACCACTTGCCTGTCAGGACATTTTGGATTCAGTTACTTGCTGTTTCATAGTCTGCCTGATCAAGACTGCCAAAACTTCATCAGAAGGATTCGTCAGAATTGCTGCCTAGGATCTCGTTACATATTTTTGTCTTGGTCCTTCAGATCTCCAATGCCATAGAACAAATAAAGTTTTTATTAGTAGCTCTCAACAGTTGATCCTTTTCAGGAGGGAATAAAATGTCTGGTAATTAAAGGGACAGGATGACCATGTGTGCCAACAGAAGAAAAGTTAACCATGGTAAACAGTTTATGCATAGAATTCTCCATACAGAAAGAGTTGTTATCCTGTTTATACAGCATCCCCAAAGGCAGCTGTAAATCCAAAGGATAGTCTAAAAAATATGATGCATTAACCCTCACTTATTTCTTTTTCAAATAATACTGCCCCTTTCACCACATCAGTTTTTCACATTCAAGCAAATATGACATGAGGACATCATAATAAAGTGAATAGTTATGAAATGTTATTTCCCTTTCTTCTTTTCCTACAATTGAGGCATAGAGCTTGGAAATCAGCTTTCCTACTTCCACCGCACTTATTAGTTTGGAAAGAGCTTCTCACTGCTTTGGGTCTGATGCCTGCCTGGACTCTGATGTTCTCCCATTAAAGCAGTCAGACATTTAGTGAAATACTGTGGTTTTCAGAGCACTATATAAGCATACCTGAAGCTACCTCCTGATAAACTCTTTGCAGACACTGAGCAAGTACAACAGAGGCCAGGGAACAGCTCGTAACCAAGTGTATCTAATTAGGGTTCAGTCCCACTGTAGGTACAATTCACATTGCCCAAATGGCATTTGGGAGAGCAATACAATGGTTAGATACAGAAGAGTGGTCAGCTGTGTCTGGATTCTGAGCATGAAGCTAAGTGCGGGTGAAAAGTTGGAGCATAAGGCTATTAAAAATATATGGCTCTCTTTTACAGGAGAGAACTGGTGTAGAATAGTATCTTTCTGTTGAAGTCTGCAGAAACAGATTTTTCTCTCTGGAACCAGGGTGTTAGTTTCCTGTGTTGTTCCAGTCATCCTTTTTACTAGGGTTTCATGCTCTAAAAATGATGCAATTTAGGCTGTGATGCCTCTCTTCTCAAACTCCATTATCCACGAAATCTCAACTTCCAGCTAATCAGAAAAGCAAAATGCTAGTAAATTGACTAATACACAGTAGTCAAATTAGCTTCAGGGAAGCTCAAGCTTTGGGAAGCAAGAGAAGCTCTCCTTACTTTCACCTTTCCAACCAAAATTGTGCTTTCAGTTACTCTGGAAAACAGTTCTTATTTTAAAATATGCATATGTATATATTAAATCATTCTGCAAAGATACCTGAAGCTGGGCTGATGGGATTCTTACCAGAGAATATTGCCAGAGAATTATTAAGAAAATGGAAAAGGCATTCCTGAAATTGAGGTGCATGAGTATACTAATTTCTGATCACAAATTGTAAATACAGCTGCTGGCAGAAATTCAGCACTTTTTAATAGTACAAGTAGGGAAGTCATCTGTGTACTGACATGCAGTTGGCCATAAAGCTTTTATGGGCAACAGTATATCTCTGCTCTATGGAAAAAAAAGAAAAAAGATACTTATCTAGGTGGTTCTGTGCATGCATCACTAGAGTGTGAAATATTTATATTTTGCTATTGATATTTGGTTTTTTCTGTTTAAGACCTTCTACAATCTCCTCAAGCTTACTATAAAATTGAAGACCACATAGCAGAGGCTTGGCAACTTGAAAAGAAAAGGATTTAATAATTTTTAAAAGGTTATATAACACTGCAGTTTTAACAGGGATAAGGCTGTAAGAGGTTTCTATGGCAGCACTACTGTCAGTAACTGTCCTGTCCTGGCATCTGGGCATGTTTGGGACTCATGACTGACTACAAGCAATACTAGGTTAGAGTAGGAAAAAAAGAGAGTGATATGAAGTATGTAATTCAGCATTCTTTTATTAAAAAAGAAACTTGTAACCATTTCAGCTGAAACTTGAAGGAATTTTGGCATGACAGTTGTATGTGTGAAAACAGTTAGCTGGAGCCTGAGTATGTGAGGTTTCCTGGCTTCTGACTGCCAAAGCAGACACTCCAATATAACATGCTCCCAAGTATGTTCGCATAACTTTTCTTCACCCTTACAGCTCTGTAGAAAAATCTGACCTAGCTGTGTCAAAATTTATTAGCAAAATGGATTCCCATAACGAGACTTCGACTTGTTTTTACTTAGCAGAGTGTCTTTAGAAATAGCCATGTCTGCAAAGAGTCAAACCTGAACAGCTAAAAAAGCACTTCCAACTGTACGAACCCAAGCCTGAATTTTAGTGATTTTGACTGTTGATCTTTTGTAGAAAAGCACCTGGTGCTGGTAACAAGTAACAAATACTATTTGGGAGGAACTTGTTACTGGTCAGTACATTCAATCGTTTGAACACCTAAATGGGTGTCAGATTTGGAAAATCACTGATGTCTAATTTTTTAATGTCAGGCACCTGCTGCATATACCACTGGATATGGACCTAAAGTAAGGTGATTCTGGGGGAAAAAAAAAAGAAAATAAGAACTTTGTGACCCACATCTTTTGAACAGCTACTTTAAATGAGTTGCAGTCCAACTTGAGTGGAAGGAGTATTTTATGAAGTTTACACTGAGGCCCTGGTGAATTACAGCAGCAGCAGCAGGTGATAATGGAAACAGTTTGAGTCACAGGTGGGAGGAATATGAACATGGTGGCAACTGCAAGGTTGCTTACTAAACAATTGTTCAAAGCTGGTTCTGTTATGAGAATACTGTAGCAAAAGTAAATAAAATTGTCCTTAACAGTTCCAGTGTGATGATGATGATTACATATGTAAAGGGTTTGTTTTAGTGTATAAATACTTCTATTTCAGATTATATGTGCCAGTATCTTTCTGCTTGTAGTATATACTAGCTCATTTAGCCATTCATTTCATTGCATTCTGTACATGGCATGCTTCCATTAGCTTGATTATTACCAATTTCTCTGCAGCTATTGCCTCAGCATGAGTAAGGTGATGATCATATTTCCTTTTTATACAGGAGAATGTCGAGGCAGGAGATAAGGAGACAGCTGGAGTTGCTGAGAAGGAAAGCGAGGTACATATGATTAGACTTGAGTATGTTTGTGCTTTAATATCTTCAACCACTGCAAAAAATTTGTCATTTGCATGTCATCAATAGGCAGGCCAATACAATGCAACTGTGACTTAGCTGTGGTATCTAAGTCTAACACTGCACAGATATATCTGCACCCATGGCAGATATTCCAACAGATCACCTCTCATTCAATGCAGGATTCATATTAGAAACTGCCTGTTGCAGCAGTATAGAGTGATAAATATTTCAGGCCAGCAAACAAAGCAGCTCCATGGCTAAAGGAGATATAATGCTGTTTCTATTGACATTTGGAAATACACTGCATAGATTCCCAGTAGCTTTTACAATTTCTGTATATTTGTTTGCCTAGTCTTTCTGTAAATTTCTTTATTAAAAAACCCCTATGATTAATCATTTCATTTTCCTAGCACAATATGCCCTGAGCTAAAACAGATACTTGGAAATAATCATGTTGTGAGTTGGTTTGCTAAAGCACAGTCTAGCACCATTAGTGCTAAAATTAAATTAAGTTAAAATCAAATTACAAAGCAAATGAAAAGCTCAGTGACTGAGCTGTGCATATGTGGGCCGGAATGATTGCATTATAACATATATTTCTTTAGGGGTGAGAAAAGTACTTACTCTGATTTCTTGTATACTAAAGTGAAACTACAATATGTTCAAACGTGCCCAGAGGGCAGCACAAGAGGAATGGCTGCATATTAAACTCAGGGATAGAAGTAGGGACTGGGAAATAACTCCTAGTTATTAATCACTCAGGATTTGTGTCTTGAGGTGCTGGCAACCTGCAGCTGTTGTTACTCATTTTGGTTCCATGATATGAACTGGTTCCAGAACATGTTAAGTTCAGCTGTCCAAACTTAGGTTCATTATCTTGCTGTAAAAAAGCATTAGGTCTGCTAGAGTCAAGGATATATCTGTGGCTGTTGGGCATACCAGTGCCACTTGAAAGTGAATTTGGGACTCACTGGTGCTGTATTCCTCACCAGTGTTGCCACATCCATGTGGAAGCCAGTGGAATTGCATAGAAAGAAAGTGCAGAGTGTGGGAGTGGTAGATCAAGCCCAGCTTGTGTGGACACAGTGCAAGAGAGTGTTGGTTTTTTTCTCTAGCATTACCTTGTCACTCCCAGCAAGTCTGGTTCAAGAAGAAATATACAAGAAATGCCTCACTGTTGTGCTAGCACCAAAGCTATCTTTGAAATCTTCCCCCTTTATGCTAATACTACTTGTTCACTCTCTTATCTGAGAGTAAATTTGCCCATGTTCTGTTTAAAACAGCTGTTTAAAACAGTATTAGTGTATGAAGAAGAGCTGCCATAAGAGATGAAGTTATTTGCTAAGCCAATATTTGACTATGGAGCATTGTCCCTTTGATACTCTGTAAATTGCATAACAAATTCTTCCAAGACTTTGCAACTGATGCATTCCCTAAAGCTTAATGATTGGTCTCTCTATTAGCTAGCTTAGCTGTGATTATAACCAACTGACATAAAAATTACCCATTCCTGTTCTAAATCCAGCCATGGGGCATGAACATCAGCTCTGGAAGACCAGTGTAGCTCAGGGAACTCCTCTGGCAGACCCCAGCAGCAGGCTTGGTACCCTTTCTCCTCTTCCTGGGCTCATTATCACTACTGCTGAACCTGTGACATTGTGTTGAGCTGGCAACAATGTTAATGAGAGTACAGCTGTGTGGATCAGCTGCATCCTGGCTAATCTGTGCAATTAAAACAGTCGAGTGGTTCTATCATGCCCTTCATTGTACTGGATGATCCTTTCTTTCTCCTGTGTGCTTGGTGTAAAGGGACAGCTGTCCAAATTTCAATAATACTGCTAGAGATAGCTAATTTGGAATATTATTATACTGGCTAATGTTATTAATTACCTATATAAAAGATATTTGTAGGATTGGTTTTCAGTATGAAGTAAGGTAATATAAGTAGCTGTATCCGCAAGGATGTAGTTCAACATAGCTGGTTGTGAATTCAACTTCCTATCTTTTTTTTTTTCTCTTCTGTACTAATCAGATATCTGAGGCTGATAGTGAGATTCATTCTGTGCTACCTCACATGCCTTTTTATAAAAGTTTTTCTTAATCATCTAGCTTTTATTGGTTTTGTACTCTAAGACACAAGAACAAATGATTGTGTGTTTGTGAGCTGTGGTATACATTTAGTGATTTATGACTGCAGGCTGTGAGAGTGTCACCCTTTCCCTGTAGGGCATTTGTGAGCCAATTCATGTAAATTAGTATTCTCCTCCTTAGTGATCTATACAAATCCAATAATAGAAAAGAAGTTGTTGATCTTAATCAGAATAGACAGCAAGACCAAATTCTGCAGCATGCTCTTAGAAATGCATGGTGTAAAATCAATCTGATGTGCACTCTATTCCCACTCTTTTCTAGTAGCTTCTTCCAGGACTTTAACATTCATCATTTATTTGTTTATCTTTTTGGATCAAGACTGCTAAAATTGGCAATACTATGAGTGGCAGACTTGCATGTCTTATAGGAGAAAATGTCAACCTCTGACTTTATCTGTTGATGTTATTTCCTTTTACAATAGAGCATCCTTCAGCAGCAGTTTTAATTTAAATGAAAGTTCCCCAGTGATTTCTATAAATCCATATAATATCTACTGTCTTCGAGGATTCTAGGAGGATTTTTTTATCACATCAATTAATAGCAGCAAATAGGAGTAGTGGTGAATATTTCATGTTGCTAAAAAGCAATGCCTGAAGAGTGTCCTTGAACAGTTGCTGAGTTCAGGTAGTGGAGTTAGCCTCATCCACGGGGGAAAGATCAAACTGAGGAAACAAAGAGCATCAGACTGTTCACTGGAGATCAGAGAGATTTCTGCTAACTGTGGCTTGACACTGGTGCCTCGAAAAGAGTTTTCCTTCAATGTTTTTTCTGTGTCTTGGAGCCATCTGCTGTAAGGTAATAATTCCATCTTGAAGTTAATTAGATTAAAACAATGAGTTTTGTCATTTACTTTCAACAGTCCAAATCTTAAGATGAATCCACTCTAAGTATATACCAAATATTCTACCATAAGCAGTATACAGCAATACAAATGTTAGAGTGATGCATAAATTACAAGTGTCTTGGTTTAAGACTGTTTAAAAGGAGAACACTTTGGAATGAGTTGCCTCCCTTTAGAGGTTCAACCAATCCCTTTCTGCCACTAAGGGACTAATACCAGTACATATAAGTGAAAAACTAACGGTATACTAACAAATGAAACAGCAACAGGCAAAAGTTAACATTAAATAACTGCTAGATACAAAATAGCTAAATCTTATGAACCCATGAGAACAAAGAGGGACCCAAAATGCCAGCAAACACCCTTTCCCAAGATAGCGCCTGACAGGGATGACTGTGTGGGAAAGGGACAAGATGGCGTCCGATCCCTTCCAGGAAGGCAGGAGCTCATGGAGCAATTCCAGCGGCAGATGAAGACCTGACAGCCCATCTGGGGTCAGTGCCCTCCTCACAGCAAGAGACAGCAGAGCAGGCAAGGCCAGGCAAAGCAGCTGGGCAGGGGCCACTCATGGCTGACAAAAACCTGAGCCAGAGGCTGGGCTACTCCGCTACTCTCGGCATGATACCTCAACTACAGATGGACACCTGCAGAATTCACCCCAAGGCAGCTAAAAGCCTCTAACTTCAGTCTCTCCAGGACAAGGAAGAAGACAAAAATGCAAAAAGATAACTCGAAAAGGGAGAAGCCTCTACGTAAGCAAAGACCAAGCAGCCAGCAAAGCAAAAACCATGCAGCAAAAGAGGGCAAGCTGCCTGCTAGAGCAGATTTTAATAATGCCTATGATAGCATCCCACCCCAGTTCTTCCTGGTGCCAGGGTCTTAAAGAGACAGTAACAATTTGGGGAACAGATAGATATGGCATACAATAACCTCTTGAGTTACCCACAACAACAAGTAATAGTTTCTGCTGGATAAAGCATTAAACATTGATCTAGTAGTAGGCAGATACTTTTCTATGCACCTTTCAAGAGTTGGAATAAATCATGCATTAACCTTTCAACACAGACTGATCAGAAATTATTCAGTCACAGCCAGACTGAATAGGCTTTTATGTGTCTTTTTATACTGACATAACTATAGATCTTTCTGATTACATTTTTTCTGATATTTATCTACACATGCAGAAGTAGAATATATTTACTTCTCCTGACATGCCCTGATTTGTAAGTCTTTGTGTTAGATAGGAATGTGTAATTCAGATTACAAGATTTTTGAAGCTAGGCAAGGTCTAAAGGTAGGTGACTAGTTAGAGAAGTCTTGAAGCTTCTTCCCAAGAACAGATTCCATCAGCAAGGTCCTGTGGACCCCTGGACAAGCTCCTCCTCTGTAGAAACCAGTGGTAAATTCCTTCCACAATATAGCTGGAAGACAAGGGAAAGAAAACAGCTTTGAGAAACAGTTACTCCACTCACAACACCTAAGTACTGCTAAATGTTGCCTGATGAGGTTTCATAAATGTCTCTCTCCCACCTGTTAATCAGCTTCTCTGAACAAGCTTGCCCCCAGCACTGCTTTTCTCCATAAATCAGGAGGAACATCAGTGAACTCAAGACCATAGGTCAGCATCATACAGGGAGGTCACAGAGCAGAGGCTGGTCCATGTTCTCTCCAGCAGGTATCTGTAACTCATATCCTGAAAGGTCCCTCCCTTCTATTCTTTTTAGGTGGTACCTGTTGGTGAGAGGACTGCAGCATCAGAAGATAATGTGGCTGTGGCAGCAGGAGCTGCCACCACTGAGCAGGAGGATGTTGCTGAAGGTGAAAAATCTCAGGGAGAAGAAAAAGAGGCTGATGTGTCTCAGGTAACTCATGTCCGTGCATGGGAGAGTGTCTTAGGGGAATCAGGACAGATTCAGCAGCCCAAGAGAGGCAAGGCTACTGCCGCTCTGCGCCCTCAGGTTCAACCAGTACTGGTTCTACCAGTAGCAAGGTGGATGTTCCCCTGGGATAGCCCTAGGAAGGTCTCACACAGGGTATCCTTTCTACTAAGTTCTTACTTTGGGTTGTGCCTGCCTTTGTGTCTCTGTACTCCTCTAGACTTGTGGAGATGGGACTTGATGGCTCCTATGATGGCCCTGTGAGCAGCATGGACAGCATATTCTTTGGGCTCTCCCCCACTGTTCTCTCTCTGTGCTCCTCTGTGGAGATGACATTTATCACATAACATAACAGGGCTTTCTGGAGAAATAGGCAGAGAAACAATTGGATTTTTCTTATATCCTGACACCATGTTATAGCAATAGCATTACTTTGTTTCCTGTAAGTCATGGTGATCAAGCCATGTATGCATATCTGGCCTGCTGCCTTTTCCTCTGAGGAGCTGGCAAATACCTACTAGAGCAGACCCTGTAGCTGGGCAGACAGTTACCACCTGTTGTCAATGCATATTCTATTTCATCTGTGCTCCAGGATAAGACAGTCTGGAAGAGGATCAGGGAACATGTTTTTTTTTCAGATTGGGTGCTCCAACAAATTTTGTTAAATGCTTTTTTTACTGGGCTTCATTGTTGGTCAGATGCTACTTAGATTTTTTGCTTTCTCTGCTCCCAGTTACATTGTTGTAAATCAGGAGAGATCCCTTCAGTCAAAAAAATAGGTCACATTTCCTTCTTTTATCACCTTCTATGACTATTATCCTGCTTACTTCAATTTCCAAATAAAAACAGTACAGTGACTACTGGAACTACTGGCTTCACTCAAACCTGCTGAAACTAAAGAGCAGGATGAAGGAAAAAGGTCTGTTAATTTCCAGGAACACTGAAAATGAAGCCCAAGCTACCTACAGAGAATTTTTATTATTTAGTGCAATAATGTGTAAAGTAGATTTAGGAGAACTAAGGGGAGCAGTGATAACAGGGAAAGGATTATTCCTTGACATTTTCGCACAAGTACTGTTTTCTGTCTTAAGAATTCATGGTAGAGAAAAAAAGAAACTCTCATCCCCATATAAGTCCTATGCAATAAACAAACAATAGTGTTTTCCTGCTAAAGTACTAAATAGTTTCACATTTCTTTTCTGAAGGGAGTTTGTTGATTTGTTCTTTGGGTTTTTCCCCAGGAAAAGGTCAGCAGTATCCCTTCAGTAGTAATAGAGCCAGCATCAAACAACGAGGGGGAGGGAGAAGAACAAGATGTCATCATGAATGAGTCCAAAGATGCCACAACAGAGATGGGCGCTCAGGTCACTGACACTTCTCTCAGTGAAATTTCCCAAGCTGGAAATGATCAGAAACCTGCTGAAGAAATCCAGGCTGTTCTTTCTCAGGATCAGCCTGTTCCAGCAGAAGATGCAGCTTCAGCAATGCCACCTGGTTTTCTTTATAAGGTCTGCTTCTCCATTCTTGTTTTACATATCCCTAGCTTCTATGGATGTGTCTTGTCTGCCCTCATGATTTCTTGAGGGCAAAGGATTCTTAGTTTATCAGCCACATGCACACACAAATACATGCAACTATAACTGTAATATTGTGTTGCTGCTTCATAAATGAAGTCTGAGAAGATACATTTTATGCGTGCTTGTTGCTGTGCATATCCTTATGTAGTTGTAAGATTCGCTGAAATACAAGAACCCTTGAATCTCATCAAATGACTGCTGAAAATTAATATATTGAATAAAACTGCACTTCCATATAGTTAATCAGGAACATTGTTGATATATGCTAATGATATATCTGATATGCTCACAATCTATTTGATCTCTAAGGTCCATTGCAAACACAAACCATTCTATGGTTCTATGACCATTAAAAAGATGGCATTTTTCTGGCCTGAAAATCTATAGTGGAAGTGCTGATTCTATTGAAACCCATGGCTACAATTCATGGTAAGCCATGAAGCCAAAATGTCATTCAGTAACTTTAGTAATAGTATAAACTGTTAGGGTAATCAAACAGAAGAGTTTAATGAGGCAAAAAAGAAATTCTTTCCTTGGCTGGCAAAACACCCAGGGTTTCCTGGTTCACAAGGTTCTTTGAAAATCCTTTTCATTTAGAATCACTGAGCAGCAGAAAAGCTCGTTAAGGATGGATGAATTTTACATGCTTCCTATTATAATTTGCATAGTTCAGACTAATTAGTCCCATTGCACTCTCTAAGTATGCCATTCTTTTTGGTCTATTCTCATTGCCCAATATTTTCTGCAAACTTTGTGGATAACAGTAGAGTAAAGGTAAACAGTATCATGCAACTCAGACATGCTGATGTAGTTCATCTTTTCTTTTTCATCACACTCTCTTGGGTCAGACATAGAGAAGGAGAAGCAGAATATAGGCTTGCAATCTGGTTCTCAATGCTACTTTCTTTCATAATTGCAGAGTTATCGTGGAACTATCTGTGCTTTGAGAAAATTAGACTAGCTATCTTTTAAGGAGATAAAAGAATTTACTTAAAATGGTCTGTTCACAATGACATACTGATCTTGTCAATGTTTTAATGCTCACCCCTTTGAAAGGCAGATATTTTTGGCATACCCATCTGCTGGTAAGTGGGAGCTCCTTCCAGGACACTCATTAAGTAGGGTTCCCATTATTCACCTCTTTGATCACCTATTGCAATGGGTACTATATGACTGACTCAAATTTTTATAGATGTTCACAAGAAGAGTAATACAACAGTGACCACAACAAGAAAATGAGAGAATTATAAAGTTCCTAAGAATATTTCTCAATTTTATTTGTAAAATCCTGCTACCCCTCTTGCAGATCTCATGACAATAATGGGGAATGAAAGGAAGTTCCTTACATGGGAGGAATGACGGTGGCAGGCCTTGTCCAAGAGGCAGGACTTGTGGGATTTTGCAGTATCATCTGTCCTTGAGATCTTGTAATCTTGAGAAAGGATCTTAAGTTTCCTCTGATAGTCTCAGGAAAGGAGACTATCCTTAAGTTGTCCCTGCTTCTAAGGAAATGCATAAAAAACTGACATGAATCAATACAATCAATGCCTTTATTATCAATTTAGGCCAGAACAAAGGAGGTGATTCTGTTCTTGTGAAATCCCACCTGGAGTGCTGTATACAGGAATTGTTAGAGCAAATCCAGAGGAGGCCTACAAGGTTGATAAGAGGACTGGAACAGCTCACCTGCGAACACAGGCTGAGAAAATTTGGGCTGTTCATCCTGGAGAAGAGAAGGTTCCATGGAGACCTCATAGCAACCTTACAGTATTCTGAAGGGGACCTACAGGGAAGCTGGAGAGGGACTCTCCATCAGGAACTGTAGTGATAGAGCAAGGAATAATGGGTACAAATTGAAAGAGGGGAAATTTTGGTTAAGTATTAGGAAGAAATTTTTATTGTGAGGGTGATGAGACACTGGAACAGGTTGCCCAGGGAGGTTGTGGATGCCCCAGCCCTGCCAGTGTTCAAAGCCAGGTTGGATAAGGCCTTGAACAACCTGGTATAGGGAAAAGTGTCCCTGCCCATGGCAGGGGAGGTTGGGACTAGATGATCTTCAAAGTCAATTACAACCCGTTAGCATCCCATGATTCTATGATAATTTGAATGTACTTATCTCTAGCCATATGTTTGCATAAAGGTGAATTTTTTTTTCAGTCAAGATTTAACAGATAATTTTGTTGAGAAAATGTCTTCATTTAGATCACATCTATCTGTGTGGTGTTATTTTCTTTAGGTTGAAGTTCTACATGATTTTGAGGCAGCTAATAGTGATGAGCTAAATTTAAAACGAGGCGATATTGTGCTAGTGATTCCTTCCGAAACCACAGCTGATCAGGTAAAAACATATGGTTCTTGCTTTTGTTGATGTTTTTCTTTGTCTCAACTTTTTTCTCACAGATTGTAGTTAAAGGGAATGTGTATTCAAAATGACAGTACTGTAAGAAAACATAAGGATTTTATTTATGCTTTTGTACATAGTTTCATTTGAGATTAAATGGCACAGTTGACTACACTTGAAGTCACACACACGTTACTAGCAGGATCTGACCTCAGCATATTTTTTAAGGTTGTTTTTTTTTTTTTTGTGCTACGTTGTAGTGGATTTTATATTGACACACAGGTACACAAAGATTTCATGCAGAGGATGACCTGCAAACTGTTACATTGTTCTGTATCATCTTGTTTTAACATTCCAGTAGAATTGATTACACGCTCCCTAAATGTTCAGAGATTTATGTGTGATTTGTAGAAATAATGCAAATAGAGAGCACTGAGAATGCACACAAATTGTAGTGTCCTATAGCCTAAAGGTATAGAGATACTGCTCTGTGTTAGGTACCTTTGATAAAGATAACTTTGCCTCTCAGAAGCCTGAACATGAATTAAACAACAGTTTAATTTCATTTAAGGCATCTAATTTTGTTCTAACATTGCATTTCAGGAGAATTTTTAAACAAATATATTCCATATGTTAAACTGAATTGCAGTGAAGTATGTTGATTTTGACTGCTGCTTTAAAAGAGAAAACTGTACTGTACATTGTTAGTACCAGCCACCCCATGGGCATCTGTTAGTGGCTGTAGTGTTGGTAAGAAGTGTCCCAGTTGATTTGGAGATTGAGACATGGGAGACTGGATCCTGCCTGATCAGGTAGCTAAGTGCACTGCTCCAAATAAAGAATATCTTTTAAAATAGACCTAAATACTAATGCCCTAAGCACATATGAGTCCTGAGAACTGTGTTTGAAATTATTTTAATGATTGATGCTGTTCAAAGCTATGTAATTATCAGTCCTCTCAGCTAAGCTTTCTTCTAATTCAAGGTACAAATACTTGGCTTTCATGAGTGGAGGGTTTTTTTTACTTATTTCAGAACAAAATATTTATACTACAGCAGGTACATAGCTCTTTATATTGGAATGAAATCTATTATCCATACTCAAATTATACTGTCTTACCTTGTGGGCATTCAACTGATTTCATTGACAGTGTTTGCAGAATAGGACACTGCTCTAAGGATAGCAAAATATGCTCTCTGACTTTAGTCTGGTTTTGCTAGGATATTAATTAGTGTTAAATACATGATAACACTTGATGAGTCCATGAAGTATAATTCATTTTCTGGTGTGCATTGAAATTCCCATTAGCATAAATTGAAGTAAATTGTGTGCAGTGATGGAGAAAATATACCTTTATGTATTCATGTTTCTGAAGCCATTCTTTTTTTATCTTTATTGTGCATTACATATTTCTCCTTCATGTTTAACATCACCATAATGCTCAATACTTTAGTCTTTTGCCAGGTGCTTTGTTGATTTATATAGAGGCTTATCTTTGTTATTCTTTATTCTCCTTAAAAATTGACCTGTCTTAAGCTGTAATTCCAATACACCTGGTAACATCAACCACCTTTTAAAGTAAACCAGTCCCACCCAATGGCTTTTTCCATTAGTCTTGTGTTGAAGTAAAACTGTGTATTCCTTTCTACAGTTTATGCTGTCTATGCTAGAGTTCCTCTATCTCTTAGATATTCTACATGCTTCAAAAACATGTCCCTACTTAAACATACCCAAACGATGTCATAGCTAAGCTGGATCTGATTTAATGATGCTTATTTAGGGGCAGACAGCCCCCACCAGTACATGCAGCCACCCCACAATCATGACTTGATAGTGTATATGATGATCTGTGTGAGCTATTCTATCTCCATGCACATTGCCTGTGCAATAATAATATGGCAACATTGGAAGTTATGTTTGCTGTGGCTTTGCTCCAGTGCCTTTTCTTTAAAGGAAAAAGATACAGAGTTTCTTAGTGAGATGAGAGTTGATTGGTCATTTTTAAAAAGACCAAAATGATTTTATTTCAGGTAGAATTTATCACACTTAAGAAAACACAGTACTTTCCAATAAGAAATCTCTCTTTTGTTTGCTTGGACTGCTGGCGATTTGCTGATATTTTGCTTGTCAATTTCTGATTTAGGTTTCCAGGAGTTTTTTGAAAAATAATTAAATATTTTCTAGAGATAGTAACTCCTGAGACTGCAAGAACTGTTCTTTCTTCTGACTACTGATACATGAATGAGAGAAAAAATATCTCACGGGGAAAAAATTAGGATTCAGAATTATTCTTCCCCCCTCTATAATATTAAGTTCAGCCAGGAGTTAGATGGGCTAAAGGCTGTATCGTGTGCTTGCAGTCACTTGGTCTCACAAAATTGTGGTCTGGCAGAACCGAGAAAATGGTCTGTGCAGAATTAGAGGCTGCTTTTTAACCAAAGCACCAAATCTTTTAGCCGTGTTACTCTGAAACATCTTCATGTCTGAAGTTTATAGTGAGGAAGGGGAGAGACCTGAAATTTAAGAGACTCTGTCTTTTTCTTTGCAGGAGGCTGGCTGGTTGACTGGCATTAAGGAATCTGAGTGGCTTCAGTACAGAGATGCAAATAGTTATAAAGGACTTTTCCCAGAGAACTTCACACATCATCTGGAGTAGTTCTCCCAGGCAGAAAAATGTAGTATGAAGCTCAATCAGTAGGTTTTTAACCTCTTTGAAACACAGGAGCCCATCTTTTTGTAGTTTAAGCTGTTAATGGTTTACAGACTGGTGCCAGACAAAGCTAGTTGAAACATATCAAATGAGCATGAATGCAAACAGTTAAGATGTAATTTCTGAAGCAGTACATGGGAAAAAAATCAGATGAAAATTAAATGTCCTTATTTGTTCACGAATATGTGGCGACAAGTTTGTTTGTGCTTTGTCAGACCTATGGTGATCCTGTCTTTGATCCTTTCCCATGAAATATGAAATTAGCTTCCTCAATACCAAAACCTTAACTTCTCTGCACTAAGTGTGAGAATACTAAGTGTATTGTATTCCATTGCACTGCAGAAGATTTAATTATCCTGTAGTTTTGAGGTCAAACTATTATAAGTTTCATGTGTTTAAAAGATAGTTAACTACTGCAATGTTTTTCAGTGTTATTTTTGGACATGCATAATATATATACGCAAGAACTTATATGTGTATATATAAGTGCATATGGCTATATATGCATTTTTACAACTTCATTGTAGTTCTTTGGCTGTGTAGTATCATCCAGTACATGCTTTTTCACTGTCTGGCATTACAGGAAATGGTTTTGTTCAAAGCAAAACTAGCTGCTCCATTGCCAAAACATGATACAATATCTGCGTTTGTAATGTGAAATTTTCATTCTTAGATGATGAATAACATCATGTTCAAAGCTGCTAACCTTTGAGAAGGCATGGCTCGGTCTCCTTTTCCAGCTACAGTAGTTACAATGAGATAACCTGGAGGGGAAGTTGTTATGATGCTAATCTATACTTTTTATTTAATTGGCTGAATACATTTTCAAAAAGGAACAGAACTAATCTCTGAGAATAAATAAACACAATATATTTTCACTATATGTATTTATGCAGCATACCTTCACAGAACCTTTTAAAGTAAGAAATATAATGTATCCTGTATCAAAAAGTCATCTGTAACTTATGTTTTCCAGTGCTGTGTCATTAAAAATAAACCTTTGGTCCAAAGAAGCTGTTTCTTCTGCGATGCTTTTAAAGTTTTGTAAGAAGTCCATATAATTTATACATTGTATTTCATAATGTAATCTCAATTTAATACCTCTTTTTCCAAAGGAATAGAGCATAACTGGTGCAACATCTAATTCTTGCTCTCAACCCTAATTGTGGCCAGAGTTCCAAAAAGTCTGAACCCCAGCTCAGCATGGCTCTCTGCCAGCTAATATCTGTCCACTGAGGAAGGGAGCTTATCTGTATTTAACCATCACTAAGCTGAAGATCTCTACCTCTTATTAAATTTTCACTCGTCCACTTACTTCATGTGGAAAGTAAGTTTCCATGAATCTGCTCCATTGTTTGCTGAGGCATGGAAGCTGCAAATATTTAGGAATACCTATATTTTCCTAGGAATTCAGTTATTTTTCATTATATGTTGGTCATCTTGTATGCAAACAATATCTATTTCCTCTCCATTTCTAATTTGCTAAATCTGTTGAAGAAATAGGGGGATTGTGCCTCGTGAAGAAGAGGAGAGTTGATTTTTCTCTATTTTTCAGGATCTCTCTCAGTAGGTTTCAAAGGTAAGTCCAATGATCGCTGTCTTTTGTGAAGAAGCTGGATGGCTCAACTGTTATAGCTGGGATTTTGAATTTGAAATGTGCAATGAGTCTAAGGAGGTTACAGGAAAGATCTCTGGTTTTCTGTTCATTCCTTCAACAGGTTTGATCTAGGGCCAAGAATCTCTCTGAGGACAAAACTTGGTTTTGGTTTTCTTGTTACAATAAATTCCAGACTGCAGCACATCATTTTGAGGTGGTTGTCATAACCTATTACACTTGGTTTACAGTGATACTCATGGTAATCTCCATGCCAGTTTCTTGCTTCACTGCATCTCAACACTTGCATTTCAGTTATGGCTGCTCCACATATCACTGGAAAAGCCCAGCACCAGACAATGGAACTTCAGTTTTCCTGTGGACACCATGTTGCCACCTCTTTGAAAGGGACCTACTACCAACCATTATGTGTGACAGTCCTAACCCTAAGGTCACTATGATCAGCCCAAAGCATTACTATGGTCAGCCAAAAGTACTCTTTTACCGGCTGTCCATTGTGTTCTAAAACCAAGGCCCTCTTGATTTTAGAAGTATTGACATCAAAGTCAAATACCCTTGGTCTGATTCTTCTTTTATTCTTGGTACAGCACAATGTGCCAGATTCACAGAGGGTTTTGAAGTACACTTAAGATTGTACACAGATAGGAAAGGTCTCTGGTCTACAGCAAAGAGCTTTCATGGTGCTGTCATTACTTGTTGGCAACAAGATGTACTGATAATGTTCCAAAAGCCATGCTATTGCTCATGATGGGTCATTTAAATGCTGCAGGTTACTGTGTATATGGCATACCATTCTGACAGTATGTCTTCACATCTCACACACTCATCCCAGAGCCACAAGTGTCTTGCAGAAAGGATGAGGAAAATCATTGTCTTTAAAATTCTTTGCAAAATTCTATATACTAGGATGAGACACTCTTATGTCTGCAACTCCTGAGTTGCATTATTTCTCTGTGATCTATAAAACTTTATTCTAGGACAAGCAAGGGACATACTTTCCAGTATATGTACTGGTCTTACATACAATGATGCACTTGAGTTACACTCCCCCTGAAATTATATTAGCCCAAAATTATTTCTACCTTTGTTTGGATTTTTTTTATTTACAGTGTTGCACTTGGCAAATGGCTGAAATTTGTGCTTTCAGAGTGAGTGTAAAACCCATTGTTTCTTGGTTTCGCTAAAGGCTTATTTAGCCCTTAGAGAGCATACATTACTAACCTGTTTGAGCAGGTGTAATTTATAATTCTATATAAAATAAACCCTTGAAAGATTTAGGGATCCAATCTCCTGATTCCAGGGACTGATTATGCTTGGTGTGGTCTTGAAAGAAAGACAAAGTAACTGAAGATAGCAGAACATGTCATGTAAGTGAACAAATAAATTGTGTATTTGCAGCTCATCTGTCTGGTTTACAACTTTTCATGAATAATGAAAAATGCATAAGCTGAAGAACATTTCAGTCCTTTCCTCCTCCTCTCCCTACCTTACTTCTCTTCCACTAGGTGCACCTGTCCCTGCCACAGAAGAGTGAAGGGAGGCTGAAGGGTACAGTCCTGCTCAAATAGCATGGTGTTCAGTTCCAGGATGCTCTGATTACTGGTGCCCTAATGTCAGAAAAATATTAAATAAATCAAAGTCTCATTAAGCTCATTCTTAATAAAAATTCTGTAATGTTTTGCTGACACAGGGAAAAAGGCATCAAAAGAAAGCCACTGTGATGGATACTTATGGATTGAGTTGAAAAGGAACAACCACTGGCTGAAGGACACTTTACAAGGCTGTCCTCTCTGCTATGTGCAGTCAGATCATGAGCAAGTAGCAGCTGTAAGTACCACAGTAGCCTCAAAAACACCACAGTTTGCAGCTTGAAGTACAAAATCATATTTTATTGTTAGTTTTTAAAGCCGATTTGAAAGCTCTATCGTTTAGTATTTAGATGATTGAGGCACTAAGATGATAGTTGATGAAACTGATGAAACACTGCCTAATAAGCCAATCCTTGACTGCTTATCAGAAGATAAGCTGCAGAAAGTAGATAGTTCAATTAAAGAATAAGGTCATATTTGTGAAAGCAGTGCAAAAGAAGGTGAAGGTGTTTTTGCAACCAGCAAAAACTGGCCACACTGACACACAAAACTGACACTGTAATAAGCGGTGTCACTGTTAGTTCTGTGTTTTCTGGTGGCAAGACATTTGTTGCAGATGCAATGAACTTGGTGCAAGCAAGCCAGTGACACTACATAGCAGCCAATTTGCTTCTGCTTTAAACCCCATCCCTTCCTGGAGTAAAGAAATCTTGCTTAATTAGGAAGAGGAATTTTAGGAAATGGCATTTTTTCAGTCCAGGTTCAGAGAATATGAAGTGGGCTGTAGTTTTGAACACAGCATCTTGCTAAATGTATAGATGAGTAATAGCTAGTCACTTTTCATAAGTCACTACTAAGTCATCAAGATTCCTTCCTTAGGTGATTGTGTGAGTCAACTCAGGCAGGTAGCCAGAACAACCATGAACTCACAGCTGAAATGCAAAGAGTAAATTTATTTCTTTACCTTGCTAGCCAGAGGATCCTGAAACAACACCCAGGCAGAGACACACAAGTGGGAATGCCAGCACCATCAGGCTTAGTTAAATCCTAGCTGGCGGGGGCCCACTGCTTGCACTCATTTATCAAGGGCCTGCACATGCATAGTTTACCAGCATGCTGTGATCTCCCTTGTGCTTTTTATGATCTCTGAGCTTGGATCTCTCTCCTGAGACAGGGAGCTCAAGCATGTCCTTGAGAGTGCCTCCAGGTGTCTCCAAACATGTTATGTCTACACAGGAATTCTACCTCTCGAAACAGACAGATGGTAAACAGCAGTAGGCATAATACATGGAGGTTCCCACACTGTTATCTCTCCAGGCCTTGGCATTCCCAGTTGCAAGATCCCTTGAGCGAATCTACCATCCTCCTCACCATTAAGCCTTTTGTCCCAACACCTTCATTCCATGTGATTTCAGCTCTGATGCTGTCTTTGTGCACCATGTCTCTGCCAGCATCTTAACTATATCTTTCACTCTTTTCGCTCTGGCCTGTTTAATCAGCACAGAAGCATCAAATAGCGAAAACTGCAGTACTTTCCAAATGGTGTCTCCTGTAACCAACAGAAAGACCTCTTAATTAGCATTAATCTGCAAAAGTTTAAATTATCCATAAGATGGTTTTACTGCATATTCAGATGCTTAATAGCAGTTAAAGGAAACTTTAGTGAAAGAAAATACCCAGACAATAGTAAAAGTACCACTCTGTGTGGATGCGGGATTTCTATCCAGCCACAGGCATTAAATGCAATGCAGATAACAATAAAGTACTGTGTAACCATCAAAATTTGAGTCTTCAGTAGCCAGTGGTACCCACATCTGCTGAAGACAGTCAACAAATGCAAAATCCTCTATGTTGTCAGCCTGGTTTCAGAGGACAAAAGGGATTTCTTTTGGTACTATCAGAACACAGGCTTTGGTGTGAACTAGATAAACCCCCGGTCACTAATAGTGCCACTATATTTGCCTACACAGGCTTCTTGTAGTACAATGTATAATTAGACCAAGAACATCAAAGCGCCAGAAAGGTAAGTAGTTAAATTATTACATTTCCAAGGTACATGCTGCGAGGGCGAAGTTTAAGATAGCCCAGATTTCCAAACTTAATTCGATAAGAAAGTCAACATCTCTGTATTAAAGATTTTTAAATTAAACATATTGAGCTGCAAAGGAAGGAAGACTCTGTCTGTATGTCAGTGAATGAAAAGGAAACAAAACGTAATTTTGAAGAATTAACTATGCAGATTAACACATAATTGCCAACGGACAACATGTACTGGGCTTGCATGGCCTGGATTTTGGTAGCGGTCACTACAAGCTTCTGTGAGAACCTGCTGGAAACTTCCTTCATGTTCAGCAGAGCCAGTCCCTGGTGGTTCCAAAGAGGGACACACTGCTGGTCTAGACTGGGCCAACTGGAAATGGTTGTAATGCCTCTGAAATAACATATTTAAGAAGAAAGGAAAAAAGTTATTGCATAGATGTAATTGTGGCCAGAGAAGAGTTGAGTGACAATATGGGAGAGGAAACACTCTGCAGACACCAAAGTCAGTGGAGAAAGAAGGGGAGGAGGTGCTCTAGGCACCGAAACTGCAGACTGTGGTGAAGACCATGGTGAAGCAGCTGCGCCCCTGCAGCCCGTGAAGGACCAAGGGGATGCAGAAATCCACCTGCAGCCCATGGAGGAGCCCATGCCAGAGTAGGTGGATGCCTGAAAGGAAGCTGTGACCCTGTGGGAGGAGAGAGAAGCCCACCCTGGAGCAGCCCGTCCTTGAAGAACTGCACCCCGTGGAAGAGTGACCCACGCTGCAGCAGTTTGGGGAGGACTGTTGCCTGTAGGATGGGCTCACATTGCAGCAGTTCACAGGGAGCTGCTGCTCAGGAGGTGGACTCATGATGGAGGAGTTCTTGGAGAACTGTCTCCTGTGGGAGGGACCCCACTGTGGAGCAGGGGAAGGACTCCTCTCCCTGAGCAGCAGATGAAACCACAAGTGATAAACTGACCATAACCCCCATTCCCTGTCTCCCTGCCCCGCTGGGGAAGAAGATAGACTTGGGAAGGAGGGAGGGTAGGGGGAAGGTGTTTATAAGGTTTTATTTTACTTCTCATTATCCTGCTCTGATTTTCTTTAGTGATAAATTTAATTCAAATCTCTGTGTTGAGTCTGTTTTGTCCATGTCCGTGAGTGATCTCTCCTGGTGGTTATCTCAAGACATGAGATTAATTTGATAAATTTTGTTAAATTTTTGTTAAATTTTCTCTCCCCTGTCTAGTTTGAGGGGAGTGAGAGAGCAGCTTTGGTGGATGCCTGGCATCCAGCCAACCTCCACTACACAATGTCATGCAAAATTCTTTGAGTGGCTAAAATCTGACAGACCTGTCATGGTTCTGTAACTTCCAAGGTGTGATAGAAATATACACAAAAGTGGAAGTTGTCCATAGTCTTTGGCAGAGATTCAGAACCCTGCCTGTACGATGTTTCACATGAGAGGTTGTGCAAATGCTGAGGATCTTTAGGTATCTCCTAGCCCAAGAAAGAATATCACACTATTGTCCACCTAAAAAGAACTCATGAAAATTTAAAAGACAGGTGTTAAACAGTTTTGCTTAAAAATCTCAGAGTAGGAATTCTTGGCATCCATCCATGGCTATGGATCACACAGCTGCTCACAAAGGGCTTCTGAGAGTTTTACTCCTTTACACCCAACAGAGGGTGGTAGATGCTAGAATTTGCAGTTGCCAAATTAACTGTCATTTGCCTCAGTCTTCAACTATGAGTTTGTTTCATTAATATCTCTCATTATCTGAAGTTAACTGATGTCTGCAGCCACACACAGCAAATTCAGTGCCATACCAGAAACAAAACCAGTTTTATGCATGCAGTAACTGGCTACTTCAATCTACAGACAAAAAAAGACAGATTATTAGTTTATTAAGCTGCAGCTCAAGTTATTAGAGCAACATATCCTTGTACTGCATACATTTTAAAACATGTTGTATACCAAACATGGTAAATCTATACCAAAGAATTAGTTATTCAGCTGGTTCAATTCAAAGTGACAATGGTGGTTCAAGAGGAAAAATAATTTTACATGCTACTCTTGCTTAAAATAATTTCATAGTCTACCTGTGGTTAAGTAAATAGCTAAATTATTAATTGCAGGAAAATATTTCAAAACAACCAAAAAAAGTTATGTTTCAGGATTATGTAACATGCCCTGCCATTGCAAAAGGTCCTAGGAATATTTAAAATATGCTAAAGTGCCCAAGGGCTGCATTGCTCTGCATTTTATATAAAGGATATAAAGATCAAGAGGGGGCGCACAAGCCAGCAGAGACTCACCCAAAGATATCCTTAGGAGCTGGTTCCCAAAGGAATGCATCTCTGGATGCCGGTCCAAGTCTTCTCCTGCTCAGCAAAGCCTATCATCATCCTTAGCCTCATTGTGGCAGCTCCACAAGCATGCACACCCATTTCCTCCTAGCTCACAACCTCCATGCTGGAGCCTCAGTGCTGCTGTCCTGACAGCCATCCCAGCCATCATGGGTTCTCCAAGCTAAAAAAAGCATCGATGCTGATACTGGTAGGAAGAAGGAATTCTAAAAATATATTTCCAAATGGCTTCCCTTAAGGTTGTCAGGCCTGGCAGCAGTTCTCTTTGTTCTGCATCATCCCTGGAAACATTGTTAGACAGTGGGCAGCAAGTTCTATCAGCCTAGGAAAGAATGGACTGATGATGTTACTTGGCTTCCAGGGTTAAACACTCTGGGCAGAGCTTAGCAGGTTTAGTGGTTTGTAGCTTCATACCACTTTTTGACAGAAAACTCTCCCTAATAAAATGGCAGAGGAATGAGTTTGAAGTTTAATGTAATAATGTTCTCATCATGAATGAGCAGATGAAAACAACATCTGTTTTACATAACTTTTCTTCATCTATTCAAAGATTTTACTCTTTAGAAATGACCTGCTTTTGAGCAAACTCTCACACCCTGTAAAACTACTGAAAGATTTATTTGTGTGGTCAGTTGCTTTGAGTTCATTAGCAAATAGTCATAAAATGCAATGACTCTGGAGGTAGATTGCAGGTGGTAACACAGCAAATACTGTGATAGTTTCTCATTAACATGACAGATCTCCATATCAACTATTTTCTTTCATCCAGTTTGAATGCTTGAAGACTGCAGAGGTTTGTGCTCACTTTGAAGATGGTAGAGTTAAATATCTTTGCTTTCAGAGCTGATGGAGAAGCTGGCAGTGATGTTAAATTCATGATTGCTCATGGCTGCTAATGTGCCCAGATTAACACAGGATGCTTCTGTCTTTCCCTGTAATTATGAGTGTGACTAGAGATCTGTGCATAAGCTTTTGGTACACCCTTTCATATGCTGTAGGATGTAATAATACTTTTCCTACATCGAAGTGGGTAAGTAGCACCTGCATTGATCAGATATTTTGCTTTAGTCCTGAAAAGGTCCAAACTTTGATCTCTTATTGATTTTATCATTCACTGAAAATAGGGTTTTCTTTGTGTTCAATCTCATTAGCCTCCTAGATACAATCTCATTAGTAGTACTCCAGGCAGGAATCACACTGCTCTCCAAACAAAACAGAAGACTAACTAACTTAAACAAAATCCCTCATCTTTTGCAGGAAATTAGTTCAGTTATTGTGATTGCTGTCATGTCTGTCTGTGAGTGGCCCATTGCTGTGTCTGGTTCTCCCAGTCAATAAGCAAAACAGATGAGGTCTAGGGAAAGGGTGAAGAATTACTCTTTTTTTCAAGTGTGGTACTTCAACACAGAGAAGTTTCTCTCTGGGCATCATCAAGCCCAGCTGAGCTTACTGCAACCTTCTCCACCACTGCACATCTGAGATTTTGCAACTGACCTGAGAGTAGGCAGAGAGGGAGAGGGGCGTGAGGTCAGGCTCCAGCAGCGCTCTTTCACCAGGCTGTTCATGGACCTGCCTGTGCCAGCAAGGAAGAAACAGCCAGATCATGAAGCCCTTCCTCAGGAGGAGGGAGATATCTGGAGAAACATCTCTATTCAGAACATGGTCTGATGAGACCACAGCATCACAGTGTGTATGACCCTCCTCCACCATTGTTTTACTATAAAATTGTAAAAAAAAACTTTCCTGTCACAACTGTATCACTGCTCACTAAAACATGACTGATATCTTCACTGATTGATGTCCCAGACACTGGGTGGTGCAGGAGTTTTGTTGGAGTGGGGTGAAGGCATGTCTGCTTATTGTGTTAAGCTTTATATGATAAGATGGGAGGAATATTAGCCACCTGGAGCTGTATTCTCCCTGCCCATGATGAGAGGCAGTATGCACAGGAAGAAGTGAAATGATATTGTGGAAGAAGAGAAGACCGTGGGTATAAAATATTTCTCCCAGGGTGTAAGGACATTGTTCCTATTTTTATTTATGATCTCCTGCTCAAGTCCTGCTACACTGAGCACCTTATCACTGTTATGTTGTCACACAGTATCAGACTAACCTGCAAGCATGTTAACTATGTTAAGTATGTTGGAAAATGCCTAGACTAGCTGTCTAAACACACAATGTCTGAGCACTCACAGTCTCAGGCAGCACAACAAGCAAAGGCAGAGGACAGGGAGGAGGAGGTGCTCATACAAAAGTATGTGTAGCCCGTTTGGGTTTGGGAAGGTTTGATGGCTGGATGCCAGGAGAATAAAGCACGTCTGCCAAGTAAGACCTGTGTGGGTGCTCCCCAGCTCTCAAAACCTTGTCCATCAGTCACTTCTGTGTTATTATCCAGAGGAGCCATGACGGGCCTCAGAAATAGCCATACTCTGGCCCAGAGAGACAAAACAAGATGCAGGCAGAACAACAGCACAGTGACTTGGTCTGGTCAGAGTCTTCCAGGCACAGGCAGCACTTGTGAATGACATAATCAAGTTTTCACATCAACACACACCTCTGCCTCTTTTTTAACAGGAAATTAAGCTAACATGATAAAAAAATCACCTCTTTTTTGACCAATTCATTTGCTTTATTTGAGGGGTCAAGGTTTATATCTGGGGAGATTTTGTCTCATTAGAGTTCAACCCGGAGATGCTGATCCCAGCATCTCTGAACTTCCTTTTCTGAGTAGCCACAGCAGAACTAGATAAAATTACAGGCTTCTTTAAAACCTTCCAGTCTTGACTCTGGCCTTGTAAGTATATGGTATTTATTAACTATTCTTAAAGGTATCAGAGTATATTTCTTCTTGGGTTTATATCACACTTCCATTGCCACACAGCACACTTATATATTTTAATATCTGCAATGCCCTATTGCCCAAGTCCCAAGTTCAAATTACACTTGGCAGATAACCTGTGCAAATACCTTGATTACCTTGTGTGATGGTTAAGAAATGTGTGCAATATAAGCCAAAAGGTAAGAGAAAAGATTTTGCACTTCTCTTCCTCCTCATACTGTGCAGCACTCTCTGTCTTTGCCAGCCGAAGCACAGAGCAAAGGTCAGACTCTCTTCCTCATGGATGGGGTCCCTGTTATTTGAGGATGCCTCCTCGAAACCAGTGATGGGGATTTCTTAATGCAACCTCATCACTGCTGCACTCTCCATCCTCTCCCTCCAGGTGTGCTCTGGGCCCTTCATGTCTTCTATGGACCCAGTCTCCATCACACAGCCCAGTCACTCCCAGAGGACACTGTCAAGTTTATCTGCGAAGTAACTGGTGGTCACAGTTCACCTACATCCACTGGTACCAAATGGATGTGGGGGTACAGATAAGTCTCTGCCTCTGCCCAGGCCTCAGGCAGCAGGCAGTAGCCTTACTGAGGTGGCCAGCACCCCAAAACCCACTTTCTTTCGTAAATTCTTTAATAATGGCTGATTCGGTCTATTATAGAATGAATTATTTATTCAATAGACATGAAACTAACAGACATAAGACTTAAAACAAACTATATACTACACAGAAATAAACTACTAGTAGGAATATACAGCATGAGGTTAAAGATACCATTAATTTTACAGCTAGCGAAGAAATAATATAACTTAGGATTCAGTGTATCTTACCATCCGATTGCTGATGGGGCACACATCGAGATCCTTTCCCTCCATTCCCAGGAAAGTAACCACGGGATCTGCGTCCAGACTCCGGGGAGAAGTCCCCCACACGTTCAGGGTGTGAGTGTAGAAGGCTTCTGCCTCTGTGGTAACTCCTGTGTCTTTTATAGTTTGGAAAACAGTGTTTCTCAGTCAAAAGTATTTCTTTCATCTCTTCCCACATTTGATCTCCAGACTAAGATGTTGATTCTTAGCTGGGACTTGGGCTCTTTTGGTGCCAGAGATGACCCCCTGCTGGGCGGTTCAGCCTCTGGGTTATCTCCTGCATATCTGCACCAACTCCCTGTGGCAGAGAGGGGGAGGACAGTCCTGCCACACTGGAATCATAGATTTCCTCCAAAAGAAGTATCTACCCACATAGATGCCTGTATGCTGCTGGGGCATGAGCTGGGCAACCAACTCAGCAAGTGTTATCACTCACTGCGTGGTGTGGAACTGCACCCACAACCATTTCCTCAACCTCTGCCATTTAGTGCAGCTGCAGCGTGTTCACAGAAGAATCATCACAAAATGCCATTAACTTTCCACATGAAGACATGCCAGCTTCTTTGTCTAGACATGGGAAAACAGCAGCCAAAAAGGTCAGGAAGTGCTTGATAGGGAACTACGGACATCCAAGATGGGGGAAAGGAGGAAGGGAGAAGAACAATCATAAATGACCAAGGGGAAAGAGGGCATTTTGGAGTAAATTGCTGAGTTTACATGTCCCGTGGTAGTTTCTAAGTTTTACCCTAGGATAAGCAACTTTACAGATGCAAAACCCAGAGAAATGGAAAAAGAAAATGATGTCCAGGAGTGAATTGGTAAGGGCAAGGTAAACGCTGGGGAATCTTTACGAGAGAAACCCACCTCCAACTGAGAGTCTTTCCCAAACTTTCTTCAATTGAAGTCTGAGCAGGAGACAGAAGTGACTGCATTTACCTGTGATTTCCAAGGGTCCATTCTAGGACCCACATAGCACTGTCTGTGCAGCCCCCTCTTGCTACTTCAGAGCAATTCAATACAAGTGCAGAGCAATTCAAGTGCAGTCTTTCCAAGAGTTAATGAGAAGTATCTTATGAGGTATCCTACTTTGCATGATGCTGTCTGTCCCTCCCTAGATTGTTGACTCCTCCTTCTGAGGCTGTTGAGTGATGTGAAGTAAGGCATACAATTAATAAGGAGCTGGGAGAAGCTGCTAAGCTGTGATTTATTTATCAGATAAAAGTCAAGTACAAACAAGAGCTATTTACAGAAATATGGGACTTAAATATACACTCTTAGCAGACGCATAGGAAGATCCCTTGGACTTTGAATGTGAAACTCAAATGTATTTGGGAGCTGAATTAAAAAGTGTGGAAATGTGGGAATTACTTCATGATGCTGGGAAAAATATATCTTGTGTAAGCAATCTGTTTCTACTTTAAAAACAAAGAACCCCAATAGCAACAGTACTGGTACACTGTCATCTACTTTTTCAGATGATCTGGATGAGAAAGCAGTGGAGATGGGAGGTAGCCATGTAAGACAGCTGTTCATTAGTAGGTTTTAGATCTCAGTATCAACTCAGATTCTGGTTTGTTTGATTGCTGTCAGCTGATATAAAAATACTTAGACCCATGTGGTGCACTTAGCTTTGGAAGGGTACACTATTTTGATTAAAAAATCAGATAGTAAACTACACTAGATGCATAGAAAGACTGTTATAAAAAGGGCTGTCTTGCTGTTTTCAGAACATAAGAACATGAAAATGAGTGTATTATTACTGATGACATGTCATATGAGTTTATCCTACAAAACATCTCTATTTAAGCTAGAGAGATAAACTTATGTTTCAGCCTGCTAAAATTTGTAAGGCTACCAAGACCATGGGAAAAAATTGACTATGAAGACAGTGGCCTTGATAGGCAGAGAGAAATCCCACCTATTGAGTAATGTGAAAACCAGCAGCTGTAGGGCCAGGCAATGGAAGATGCTTGCTGGTCAAGCATACTTTTGACTTATATTTATGATTTTATAATTATTGGAGTCATCAGTAAAAGTATGAAAATGCTGGGACATTTTTTCTTTTTGCTGTACTGGATAACTCCAAACAATGACTGTAGGAAGAGGGATTTCTGCTAGAAGCTATATTACAGGATCCTATTTGATGTTTGATGTTCAATATTCAAAATGAATAGGACAAATTGTTGGAAGAAGCATTTTAAGGGTATTGTCATGGGATGAAACATCAACCTACAGAACCTTGGTCTGTAAGAGAGGTAAGAAATTAAGCTGATCTCTGTCTAGTACCTTATCTGGCGAATACATCTTGGAGAAAGGGCCTCACAGTACAACAAGCAAAGGAAAAAAAAGTGAGTCTACTCTCATCCAGGTAAATTCCCTGTAGAAATAAAAAAGAAGGAAATAAAGAAGTTTTTCTCAGTAGTGAGCTCTCTTCTTACAAGGGTGGGTTTTGTAGATGAGTGGTTTTTTTGGGTTTGGGGCAGGGGGAGACTTTTCTGTTTGGGTTTTTTTTTTTCCCTTTTATTTAAGAGTTAAAGAAAAGGAAATGGCTCATGCATCATTATTTAACACACCTGTAGCTGGCACAGACTCATTGGATAGTTTTCTGCCACTTGGATCTGCTTCACTCCCTCTTGAGCCTGGCCTTCACCCTGTGCCTGTAAGGAAGCCCTAAGAAGAGCCCTGACTATGTGGTTGCTGAGTACTTTCTTCCTGGCAACTGTTTTTTCTTGTACATGTCCTGCTCATCCTGCTGCCTGCACATTCACCAGTGGAAAAGGGGATGCTCTCTTAGCGTCTCTATTTTTTCTCTTTTATTACCACAGGTGGCTCTGCACAAGACTTGCAGTAAAACCCTTTGTTCATCACCAAGCCAGAAGGCAAAACAGTGCTAATCAACTGCCATGTTTCCAGTCCTGATTTTAGCAACATTTTTATTCACTGGTACCAAAAGAGGATCAATGCAGCTCCCAAGCATGTTACCTACATGTCCTCCAGGTTTTTCCTTGCAAACCAGTCAGATGAGGAGAAGTTTACTGTTGAGAAGGATCCCAGCAAATCTGTCTGCACCCTGATAGTGAGCAAAGTAACTCTGCAAGACTCTGCTACTTACTACTGTGCTAGGTGGGATGCACAGCAGTAGAAAGACACAGAGGACCTGCACAAAGATGTGCTCTACTTTCCAAATAAAAACCTGATGTGTTTGACAACGCACAGGAACATTGCGACCCTACTTTTCCCAACAGCTTCGAATCAGATTGCACAGACAGCCAGATACGAAAGATGCTGCTGAGCTTTGCAGATGCGCACTACAGCAAGTACCAGCAGACCTGTTATTTCACTTTGCCAACAAAAAGGGCATTTTGGGGGTCAGAATGGGCTGCCTCTGAGTGGGTTTATAAGATGACAGGTGTGGCTAAAAGCATGGTCCTGCTAAAAGCAGGAAAATCTTTCTATTCACTATCCTTCAAGCTACATCTCTGGAATAAACCCCCAGTTCTGTCATTTGGGTGGCAGAATAGAAGGTTATAAATGAAAATAAACTTGAAGCATCAGTCAAGACTGAATATGCAATATACCTATTTTATACTTCTCTGTCACTTGAGAATCTGGTTTTATTTATTATGTGTGGAGTTGATCAAATTTTCATTTAGATTAAAACACAAGACTCCTAACTGACTTCAGTGGGGCTTTTCATCCTACATAGTAAGACTGCAACTATAGAACAGATGTTTTTATTTTTGCAAACAGAAAGACATTCCTTTGAATTATTTCAGGTCTTTCTGTTTATGGTCAAACAACATATAGATAAAGTCTATCTAGATCATTGTGCTCCTATCCCAAAGGGTAGTACTGCCAGTTTCCAGCATGAGGTCTCCAGAGCACACTGAGTACTGGGGCACCAGTTGCATTTCTGTGAGATTGAAAGATCAGATTCCTGGCACAAGTGGAGGACAGCAGTTACTGGATCTGTGTGAAAATCCTTGAAAAATAAAAGAAAAACCTGGCTAACATAAGTAAAATGACATGAAACAACAGGAAAAAGGGAATTGGTTTAGTTTTCTTTCCAAGACGTGACCTTGAATCTGAAAAATTACTTTGAATTGCACAAAATAATTTCTATATTTTGCTTGACCTAATTGTCTTTATTTTAAACGAGGCCTATGGGGGTTGCAAGGCATTTGTGTTTCTTTGCATTGTGATTCCTTCAATTTGGAGAATTTGGAGAAGCCACTCTGAGGTGTAGCATCTCACTTTACCTGTGACAAGAAACAGTCACAAAAACAACAATCCAGCTTTTGAGCTCCCAAGTGTCTGCTGTGCATTTTCCTGATCTTCAGTATTCAATCTGTGTCATGAGCAGTAATTTCAGATTTCTCCAATTCATTTAGCTCCATGATTTGAGTTTTATGCTTTATTGGCAGCCAACCTGAGGAAAAGTCAATTTCCTTGGTCTGAAAGAGCAAGGAAAAGTACAAGCATTGTTTAGAAGCTTTCAACTGGTCTAAAAGCAGTGGCAAAATTTGCTTCAGACTACAAAATTACTTTGTAGATGAGTTAAGGTAATTGGAGGGGAGAGGGAGGAAGGGAGGGAGAGAGAGAGGGAGGGAGGGAGGAACGGAGGGAGGGAGGAATGGGGGAAGGGAGGAAGGGAGGGAAGAAGAGAGGGAGGAAGGAAGAGAGGAAGGAAGGGAGAGAGGTAGAGGTTTGTGCCATTTGTGTAAAGCTGTAACCCGACTGTTAATTTAGCAGGGTTCAATCAGGCTGCTTTATCTCAAACAACACCTGCCAGGACAACCTCTCCGAAGGCTCAAGTGACTAATTTCCTTTCCTCAGTTTCAACTCTGCCCCTGCTGGGAGCGCTGTTAACTTTCTCCTGAGGGTAGACAGAAGCAAGAGCCCTCAGGCTGCTGCTGCTTCCTCTCCTAGCCCTGGCTGCAGCCTGGTCTCGTAGATTCCCTGTGTCACCATGACACAGAGCAGTGGAAGAAGGCATCCCATGTTTATGTGTGTGAATGAATAGCAAGCTAAGAGTATTTGTTCTGTTTTCTATCTTTCTTTCTAGATAGACAAGCACAAGTGCTTCTAAAGCAGAAAGAAATATCCATTACCAGAGGGCACAAGACAACTACATCAATGGACTGTATAGCTGAGGGTATTCCTGACTTCCAGTATGCATATATAAATTGGTACCAACACATACCTTCCAAAGCTCCAGAACAGATTCTGTGTATTACAGCCGGTGCAGTTTCTTATGATGACAACTCCTATAGCAACAAGTATTCTTCTTTGAAGAAAGGTACAAATCATCTGCACTTTCATAATCAGTGGCATCAACTTCAATGACGAAGGTACTTACTACTGTGCCTACTAGCATTTCCACAGAACAGATGATAGGCAGCCTGTACAGAAAGCTGCCTGTGCCCTGAGGAGCAGACTTTCTGTCAAATGCAGAGTATCATAATTGCATTTTCCTACCTCTAAAACACCCCAACATGTTTATGCTGAATATGTTTACATGAATATCAGACAAGGAGAAAAGCAGAATGTGCTACAACTTAGGTGGTATAATGCTCTGTGCTGGGGAAAGTGAACACTCCTGAGGGTGATGGCATTGCAGCTAAATTATATGGTAACACAGATCATCTCTGAATAATTCAGATACTTTCCCAAATACAGTCTGATAAAGCAAAAATTATGCAATACTGGGGAGGGAGCATAGGAGAAGGATGTTTGCACTTAAGATCTAGCCTGGGAAGCTTCAAATACAGGTGATGGCGAAGATACAGATGATATTTACCAGTAGTCACTTCCATCTTAATGGTTATGATGACAATGACTTTTGTAGATGAGGATCTATTACATTGAGCAACACCTGAAAAGATTGTTCCAAGAAAGAATTGTGAAGACCATTTACAAGGGCAAGCTTCAGATTAAACCAGGGAGCGCAGAAATGGTGATACAGTACTGCTCAGCCAGACAGCTGTGAGGAGAGCTGCAGTGAAATTTCATGTGGTAAGAGTATTCACAAGCCCCTGTCCATGCAAGTTCTTTTTTTGTTCTTTCATTGTAAATATATCTGCATTACAGGACCTGACACAAACTCATGTATTTATCACAAGGACAACAAAAGAACTTTCTGTATTAGTTATAACATGAGGTTTATTTGCGTTCAGTGCTATTGACAAAGGCCTAAAAACAATCCAGAGGATTCTCTCTTTTGGGTCAGAAAATGTGAAATTTTTCTCAGGGAAGAGCATGGTGGCTGCTGCCCAAGGGATCATTTGCTATAAAGTCTTTGCAGGGCACATTTTCAGCTTTTGAAATTAGGGAAAGTACAGGAAAAAGCAAGGGGCAGCAAATACCTGTCTGTTAGAAATGCATGTTTCACACTGATTTTGCCACAGCTACTGAGGCTGTCTTGTAATAAAGCCATCAGCTGTATTTTTACGATTTGGTGCTACAACCCCATTTTCAAGGAAGGCAGGCACTTGCACAGAGGTCCAACCACCTCGGTGCTGGCAAGACACTACTGCCAGAGGAACTCTTTATTTCATGCAACAACCTGAGAGAGTTAAAGGAATGCAAAGATCTTCAAAAGAAATGTGTCATGGCTAGTTAATGCAATCAAATGTTTCCATGACGTTTTATGTATCTGTAATTCTTGATGCACAGTGAAATTAACAGCTGCCTGTTTTTTCTAAGATAGATAGATAGACAGATATAATTAAGTATTCCTGGGCCTCTTCCTATGCAGCTGGAGGTGCAAAGCTAACCAAAAGTCTTCCCCTCAGGAGAGGAGGAGACACAGTCTGTCGATCAATCTGAAGCAGGCAAAACTTTTTTCTGCCCTTCCACCTCTTTCTGCCCCAAAGCCTACTTTTTTTACTGTAAATTTTTGGCCCTTTCCAGTGAGATGGAACAATCAGATGCTGTAGATGGGGTTCGGTAACTTTGGTCATACATGTATTACATGTCTTGTGTTCTTCCTCATTTGCATTCCAAGGGGCATGAAAGTTAAATATGTCAATTAGAGTGTCACTTACTTTGGTCAGAATTTGTAGTTAACTCAAGAGGTAAAATAAACACTTTGCCCCTCCCTCCAGTGTCTGAGGCAGCCTTTGCTGTCTGATCTTTTCCAGAGAGTTTTTGTGTGCCTTTCCTGCTCATCAGACCAGATTTACAACAAGGCTCACTTTTCAGGGTGAAGGGAGAGTGAGGACAAGGGCTGATACATAGACGTAGATGCTCCTCTGTGCCTCACTGAAACAATAAAGGGCTGTGAGACCTCCACTTTGCCACAGACATCCTTTGGTTGTGAGAGTTTGCTGAAGTGAGGTGTCAGGCCAGCACAGAGCCCAGCTCACATTATCCTCAACCAGCCTCATAAATTCCACAGGGACTTAAAGCAACACTGTACAACTCTGACCATTTGCCACACTGTTGCAGATGCCCTTAGATGGGAGGCAGCCTGACCATCTGTCCATCCTGTCAAGGTCCCTCTGAAGGGCTGCACAGCCCTCTGGGATATCAGCCACTCCTCCCAACTTCATGTTGTCAGTGAACTGAGGAGGCATCTGCCCCCTCATCCAAGTCACTGATGAACAAGTTAAACAACACTGGGCCCAGTATTGAACCTTGGGGACACCATTAATGACAGGCCTAGTTAAGGCCTGCTTGGGGCTGTTCAGCCTGGACATAAAAATGCTTAGGGGAGACCTTATTGAAGCCTTCCAGTATCTAAAGGGCGCATATGGAAAACAAATCTTCTCATGGGTAGATGGTGATAGAAGAAGGGGGAAGAATTTTAAACTGAAAGAGCTTTCAGGCAGATGTTAGGAAGAAATTCCTTATTCTGAGAGTCATAAGGCACTGGAACAGACAATCCAGAGAAGATCTAGATGCTCCATCCCTTGATGTGTCCAAGGCCAGGTTGGATGGGGTCCTGAGCAACCTGACCTAGAGGGTTACATCCCTGCCCATGGGATGGAGGTGAGAGCTAGACGATCTTTAAGGTCCCTCCCAACCCAAAGCATTCTATTATTCTCTGATTCTCTGAAGTTCTAAGGAAAGGCTGGTGGAACATGCTTCTGGGACACCTTTGAGGTGTCTGAGAAGAGGAGAACATCCCTGGGAAAGGCCAGGCTGAAACACTTGAGGTTTTTATGTGTGTGCTCAGTAGATAAGTCCGATATAAGTGTAGCAGGTAGATAGATAAAGAAGGTTTTTTTCAGATTGAGTATTTTTTTTGTCCTTTCTATGCTGTTCCAGCTGTGGTTTAGCTTGTCAGTAAATTTAACACCCTCTGTGGTAGTGCATTGAAAAACAACTATTGGATGTGCTGAATGAGTAATTTCCTTCTCCCAGTCATTTGATGCTTTGTCCACTTGAAGAGTTTTATAACATTTCTGTCTCTATTTATTTCATTTTCAGGTCTAATCTGCACAGGCAGTATGTTGCTGTTTCCAGTCCTTCTTGCAACTTCATTTTGGTCCTGTAAGCCCTTTTTCCTCTCCTCTCTCCTTCCAATCTACAGTGAACACAGGCCTGGTTCCAAACTCCAGGAGTTTCTCCCCTCATGTGATTGATTTCTCTGCTTTCACTTCCAGGTGTAGACATGCAGTCAGTGCCAGTGCAAACCCCAGCGCTGAAGAAGCAGATGAAGAGCATGTCTGCCAGCATGTCATGTCGACTGGAGGAAAAAGCCGTTGTGCACTGGTACAGGCAGCTTCCCGGAGAGCCACCGAAGAGGATACTGTACATTTCTGGAGGGACACCTGTGTTTGAGGACAACAGTGATAGAAATGGAATTCAAGTTCAGAGTGATCCTACTCAGTCTGTATATGGTCTCATGATAAATTCTTTAACCCCGAGGGATTCTGGCATTTATTACTGTGCGTACTGGTTTTTTCAAGGCGCACAGCATTAGCTGGGCAAAGATAAGCCTTACAAAAAGACTCTCTGTGCTCTGAACCGCAAGCTCTGAACTCTGCTAAAAATTCAAATACTTCCTTATTCCACCCCTTTCATAATTTTCTGCAGCAGGAGAGGAAAAACAATAATGTCTTACGACAAGTGTTAAATATCTGATGTTGACAATCAGTATATCATTTCAGTACTCAGATTTATCTGCAACATCCAGAAAGTGAAGCCTTTCTGTCACTCTAAGATAAATATATGAAACATTGCTCTTAAAATGAAGGCTAGATTTTACTGAAAGCACTCACCTGACAGTGAACGCAGTCTGTGTCTGTGTGTGAGTTATAAATTTCTCTTCTCTGTTAGAATCCTAGCAAGCAGAGCAACATTTCTTCATCCCTCAGTATTTTCTCTTGAAAAAAAGACAGGAATAGGAAAGAAAGGAGGAAGGCCAGGTGATCCTGCACACTCTCCTTCATATTTTTCTTTTGCCTTCTTTGTATTTCAGTCACTAAAAATTCCTACAACAGCCCAGAAAACCTAATTTTATCATCAAAATTCCTCATTTGATAGGTCCAAGACATAAACTGAAATCCTCAGCCCATGAGCTATGCCACAGACAAGAAGAGACTCTGAGCCTTTGGGTTAACTGTATTGAGTTTTAGAAATCAGATTGTACAATCAAAGACTGGTTCTAGGAAAGATGGCATTTCCCTGACAGCTAGGTCAAACACTGAGATATTTTTAGGTCTTAAATTTTCTGAATCAGAGTGCATATGTTCAGTATCCTTTAAAAATGAGCACAAATACCTCCACAGTGATTGATTTGTAGTTCCACCTTTTTTGCTAAAGTTTCTATGTGATTTGAGTATGTAATATCTTGCTATGGATGTTTCTGTCTTGCTCAACTATTTTAAAAATATGTTGTAGTACATGCAACCTCAGATGTTAACTTCAATCAGTCTGCCTTTTGTCTTTGTTTTGTGGGATCTGAGAATTTCTCACAACCAGTCTAGGAGGTTTCAGGAGTGAGCTGACAGCAATCTCCTGACATGGGTGACTGGGCAACAAACAAGGACCTTGTTGTGGATGGAAAGGTCAGGGCAGCCTTGGCTGCAGTGACAATGAGCCAGTCATGTTCAGACTCCTGAGAGAAGAGAGAAGGGCAAAAGGCAGGACCTCAGCCCTGGATTTCAGGAGAGCAGACTTTACAGTTCTTCAGAGATCTGCTTGGAAGCATCACATTGGATACAACCCTGGAGAGAAGTGTCCAGGAATGCTAGTTGATATTCAAGAACCTTCTCCAAGTTCAAGAAAGATCCAATCTGACACCTAGAAAACCAAGTAGAGGCAGTAGGAGTACCCCAAGAATGCGCAAAAAGCTGCTGACTTTAATCAGACATAAAAATGAAGTATAAGAGATGGAATCAGGGGGAGGGGATCCAGGAGAAGTATGGAGCTGCTATTCAACCATGCAGGAATGGGCTTAGGAAAGCAATAACCCAGCTAGAATTGAATTTGGCAAATTATGTAAAGGAGAACAAGAAAGGATTCTACAAATACAGCAGCAGCAAAAGAAAAACTAGGGAAAGCTGCTGGATGGGGCAGGAAAACTAGTGGTGTATGACATGGAAAAACCTGAGGTACTCAGTATTTCCTTTGCCTCAGCATTCACCCATAAAAATGGCCTCCAAGTATCCCAGGCCCCTGAGACCAGATGGAAAGTTTGGAGCAAGAAAGATATAGCCTTTGGTGGAGGAGGATCAGGCTAGTGAGCACTTAAATTGCACACACCTAAGTCCTGATGGAATGTACCCACAAGTGCTGAGGCAGCTGGCCAATGCCTTTGCAAAGACACTCTTACTTACCTTTGGAAGGTCACAACAATCCACACAGGTTCCTGAAGACTAGAAGAAATCAAATGTCACTCTTATTTTCAAGAAAGAGAAAAAGGAAGACCTAGGGAACTACAGTCAGGTTAGCCCTATCTCAGCCTGGGAAGGTGATGGAGCCACTAATCCTGGAAACCATTTACAGACATAGGAAAATGAAGAAGGTGATCAGGATTAGTCAGCACTGGTATACAAGGAGGTAGTTATGTAGATAACTTTAGATAACAAAGCTCTTTGCAAAATAGATTTTGGCCATTTCATCAGTGAGAAGTCTATTTAGTGATAATTTGAACCTGGAAAGGTATTTTGTAAAACAATATTCTGGCCACTACATGTGTCTTCTTGGCACAGACACTGTCGTGTTTGACTAGTAATTATTCCTACTTGTAGACTTACTTAAAAAGCTTACAGTACAAAACCTAGACAGTGACTGTAGATTAGGCATTTAATCTTGTGCAATCCAGTCACTGACTTATTCCTTTATGCTTCATCTGGAATCAGGTGCCTGACAGATTTCTGTTTTGTGATCAGAAGAATAGCAATGTACTACTACTGTTTCACACATGGTAGTTTTTGGCAACAAGAGCTTGATTTCAGACCCTCAACATACAATAGCCAATGCAGTTTTCACTATGATTAGCTATAGTTGCCCATGGAGAAGACTGCTGGGATAAATGATCTCTTGATTCTCTTTCCCTTCACCTCAGGGTGGCCTGATGGAAAATTAAACAGGCTTTCCCACAGTTATTTATTGGGAAGAGGGGGATTCTTTCCATTGCCACCACACAGAGGCAGTTGTCTCTCCTTGCCTGACCCTCCTCGGAGTTCTGCTTTCACATGCACCTTTCCAAACCACTTAGTAACATGATTACCACCAATGTGCTGCATGTGGTCAGCTGCCAGTAGGAGGGAGAATGAAGCAACTCATTTTCACTCCCTTCACCAATCATAAGCCCAGGCTCACCACTCACAGGGGAGACCCCACAGCATCAGACCCACTCATCAAGATATCTCTCTACAATGGCTGCTGACAATAGCTGTTCTCTTTTATTTTCTAGCAGTTTTTCCAAGAAGTGTTTGCATCTCAGCTAAGCTATGAAACTGAAATCCTGTGGCTGTGCATTTCCTCCCACATCCTAAACCAAAGCAGAGGCAAGTCGAGTTTCTGCACGCACTGCAGGTTGATGGCCTTCAGCTGCTTTGGTGGAGGGTAGTACCAGCACAGGGGCATACTGAACACTTCTGCACCTCGCATCTAGGTGACTAAGCTGAAGCAGCAAAAGGCAGTCCCCACCTGCTCTGACACTGCACATATCTGCATTCCTCGGGTGAGGTACACACTCACTGCCTACCAGGGTAACCACCAGGCTGAAACCTTCACTCCACCATACATATCTGGACATATATGCTCTTGCTTGCAACCTATGCTCAGTCACTTTGACTAGAGTTTTATAGGGCCACAATCCTTGGATTTTATCAATTTTTCCCATATTTACTTGAAAAGCAGACAGGACTACAGCCTTTTTACCAATTTTAATATTTGGCAGCCTGGAAAGGGTTTTCTGAAAAGTCACCCCATCTGCTTGCACACAGAAGATTCATCACTGAAGACCATTCAAGAGAGCCACCTCCTCCTTCTACACAACACAGTTCCATTTGGAGTCCCTTTCATCCTCCTCTGAATCTCAATGAGAGCAAAGTGTAACAAGCAAACATGTTGCTGCTGGTAGTTCTTGTGGCCACAGCTTCTTGGTCTTGTAAGTACTTCCTTATTTTCCTTCCTTTCCTCACAGGCACGCATGGCTTTGCTAAAAGGCAAATCCCTGAATTCCGGCTAATGACATAATTTCTCTTTTTCTCTTTCCTAGATGGATTTGCACAGGCAATTCCCGTGCAGAGTCCTATATCTATCTCCAAGTTCCAAAAAAGTGCACGGATGACATGTGAAATTCAAACATTACAGGCAAATTTTGATGGCATCATCATACACTGGTATAAGCAGAAGGAGAGTGAAGCTCCAGAGAGGTTTCTTTTCATTTCAGGAGGCAAAGTTACCGTTGAAGGTGGCTTTCAAGCAAACAGATACATGGTTGAAAGAAGTTCTGTCCAGAAGCAGTGCATTCTTACAATAAAAGATGTAATTCCAGATGATGCTGCTACTTACTACTGTGCCTACTGGGATCCTCACTGTGACAGAAACGCAAAGATCATCAAGGCAAAAAATCCACCCACAACATGCTGTTCTTCTGATCACTCACAGCCACGAGGTTGTAACTGTGCCGCTTCATCAGTCTTCTCACTCCATTTGAGTGAGCTGCTGAAAGGCTCAACCTTTTTCTGCTATTTCAAAAGAGTGGGTAACCCTGCATAAATGTCCTTCTCAAAGTCTGTTTTATCATTAGCATCCCTGTCTTCAACACACATCTACTATTTTAAGGACAAAGGAAGTCTTTACTGCCTTAAAACTTAGCATATAAATACTGGACACTCACCTGCTTCTTTGGTGGTGTTTACACAGCCATGGCATAATTCTGGTGGTCTTTAGAGGAGAAAACAGAGAAGCAGTGATCTTCTAGTCCAGTCACTTTTCTCCCATAGGAGAGAGTAGGCAGAAAAGAAATGCAGTGTGCTGAAGGAAGTACCTTGGTGGTGGGAATTATATGCTTGTCGCTGCCTAGCACTTTTGAGAAAAAGTTTCCCTATGTTATCTTCCCTGCTGTACATGTAAGCAACTGTAAGCTGTTGGAAAAACTGTAAGCCCTGTCTACCCTAATTCAGTTACCACAAAATTCCACACAGGCCAGTTTAAATTAGAGATTTACAGTCTCTTATCTACCAGAGCTGATGACATGCTGCTCATAACCATCCTCTTCCTCCATTTCATGTTAAGACAAATAGAATTGTCATGGTTTAGGAATTTAGTGTTCCCACTGAATCACTCCAAACCTTGTGTTGCTCCCTCACTCCCACTTCCCCCTCCCCCTTCCACCTGCAGTGAGCTAGAGAAGAGAACTGGAAGCACAAAAGGAAAAGATCACAATTTGACATGAGAACAACATACTGGAAACAGCAATGTGATAAGAAAAGGAAGAATAACAGCAACAATACAACAAGACAGTGTACTAGAAAGAGGCAAATGATTCATGCACCAGAACTCACCACACAGGGACATGTAAAATACAAACCACTGCCATGCTACCCCAACGAAAAGTGACCCTCTTTTCTCCTGTCCCCAGCAATGACACAAGGTAGTGTAGAATACAGGTGCCCCTCCTGACTTCTGCAAAAATGAACCATGTCTTGCCCTAAACCAGGATATTATCCATTCCTTATTCTATACCATCTACATCATACTCAGATCCTACACCTTCCAGCTGTGTACATATCTGGAACTCATATCTATATATATACAAAAGCACGAGTATCTTTTCTCTAGTCAACAGCCATCTCTCCAAGATGTCTGTTGAGTTCATTTAGTCCGTTACTGTGAGTTCTGTCTGTCCAAGGTGTCTTCCAGGGCAGAAGGTGTGATGTGTAAGCTGCATCTGGAGATCATGACTGGTTTATCTGAAGCAGTCCATGCAAGTTGTCCATGATGACTATGGCATACAGTGGCAGTGTCATTCAGCAACCAATATTATACAATTCAACAATTCAACTGTTCTTACCCAAAAATCAAATCCCCTTGAGGAAGAAAATGCATTTCTCCATCCCTGCATTACCCACCGTGTGCACCCAGGTCCTTCACCAAAAATAGTCCCATGGATGGTTTTGCCTTTTCTTGAGGCAGGAGTAATCCAAACTGTCTTCTCTAACACATATTCCTCATATGTACCATGGGGACTTTATCCCCTTCTCTGGTATGTGGAGACTTTGATGGGGCCAGGCAAGCTCAATTAGTAGAGCCTCTAGTGTTAACTAACTAGGTGGCCTCTACTAAACAGATCAAATGTTTGAAGGTCCCACCACCTATCACTTTTAATATAGTTTTTAATAGTCCACCATACCATTCAATACTTCCAGAGGCTGGTGCACGAGAGAGAATATGATACACCCACTCAATATTGTACTCTCTGGCCCAGTTGTCTATGAGGCCACTTTTAGAGTGAGTCCCATCAGTGGTGTGAGGCACAGGGTACATCTCCAGCCATCCAGTGATTGCTTCCCTGTCTTGGGGTGATTCTGTAACAGTCCTGTATTCCCCCTCGCCTGCTTGAAGTTTTTTTATACCTTTAAACTGCAGCCGGGAGGACTCTTCAACGCGGCCCACTTGACCTTCCATCCACATGTTTACATATTTTTCCTCAGCCTGGTAGTTAGGAGGGAGTTTTCTTTCACTAGTATTTCTTTGGCTTTCAGCTGAAAGGGACGGTGATCTGCCTCAGCAGCTTCCGTTCCTTTTTGGACTGTTTTCAGCTTTGCTTCCTGGTCCAAGACCAGCTTAACATCTCTGGGACACTTGGTGGGACCCTGCCTGGACCGTGTCAGACTTGGCCCATCTTGACCTCAGGCCACAGGACTCTCCAAGGGGGGCCCCTGGAAACTGCTTGACCTCTAGTCTCTCTTTAGGAGAAGCTATGATTACAGCAGAGACAATAAAAAATCCACCAGCTTCTGCCTCTGGGACAGGACGGGGGTTCAGTGTCCTTTTCTGCCCCATGCCTGGGGGAGAGGGGACTCTATTTGTTAAATAAACAGGGGTTTTTTCACTTTCATTAGAGAAATTATTTTCTAAACTTGTGGGAGGAGGGGCTGCCAGGACCAGTTTGCCTGGCAGGCAGGAGAAAGGAACAGACATCGTTTCCATGTTGTTTCCTCCTGGATTTGTGTCCAAACCGGCACATTCCCCCATTTTAAGAACGTAGTGCTTGCCTTGGTGGGTTTGCAGGAGTGTGATGCAATCAATTTTCCAGACCTCTTCATATTTATATTTCGACCACGGTTCCCCATACCACAGAGGCTTTACCCTCTTGGTCTGCTTGATTGCAGCACATGTTTCCCAGTTGTGGATAATGTGGAAGATAATGTCCATGATTAGGTCCACCCCTCGATCAAGAACAAATCTATATGTTAAATCTCTTCCCTGATGACCGAAAGTGTTGCGGGGCCACTGAGCCAGAAATAATTCATCCTTGCCGGTTAAGATCCATCTCAGATATTTTAATTTTGGCAACCCATTCCACCTGTCTGTTGTTGTAGCCAATTCTTGGGCACTTGTGCATCTACATGATGTGCTTGTACAACCAGTGTCTCTACCTTGCCAATGATGTCTTGCCACAGTTCAACAGCCCAGATACATTTACCTCTGCACTGCCAATTGTTCTTTTTCCATCTCTCCATCCACCCCCACAGAGCATTTGCTACCATCCATGAGTCAGCGTAGAGGCAAAGCACTAGCCGTTTACCTCATTCAGTGATATCGAGACTCAGCTAGACAGTTTTCAGCTCTGCAAAAAGACTTGATCTACCTTGTCCCTCAATAGCTTCTGCAACTCACCATGTAGGACTCCAAACAGCAGCTTTCCATTTTCAGTGTATCCCTGCAATACAGCAGGAACCATCAGTAAAGAGAAGATATCACTTTTCATTTTCTGTTAGCTGATTATATGGTGGGGCCTCTTCCACCTCTTCTGTTTAAACTTCCTTTGCTATGTTGCCCCACACAATAATGTTCCCAATGTATTGCAAGTATTCTGCAGCCTCACTCTCTTCCAATACAGTCTGGATGGGTCCACTGCCAAGAGTGGGGCTGTTTGCACTCCTGGGGCAGTCCATTCCAGGTGTACTGGACACCCCTCCAGGTGAAAGCAAACAGTGGCCTTCAGTCTGCTGCTAAAGCAATGGAGAAAAACATATTAGTAATGTCCACTGAGGCATCACTTTGGTGCCTTGGACTCCAGTTCATACTGAGGTTCCAGCATGTCCTTCACAGCAGCACTCAGTGGTGATGTGACTTTGTCCAGGCCATGATAGTCCACAGTCAGTCTCCACTCTCCATTGGATTTACACACTGGCCATATGGGGCTACTAAAGGGTGAGTGAGTCGTACTGACCACTCCCTTGTTCTCCAGTTCATGAATCATCTCATGGATGTGGGTCACAGAGACCTGGCTGGTGCAGTATTGCTGATGATGCACTGTTGTGGTAGCGATCGGTACTTGTTGTTCTTCCACCTTCAGCAGTCCCAGAGCAGAAGGGTCCTCAGAGAGACCAGGCAAGGTATTCAGCTCTCTAATTTCCTATGTCTCCACAGCAGTTATCCTGAAAGCCCAAAAATGGCCTCTTGGGTCCTCGAAATACCCTCTCTCGAGGTAATCTATGCCAAGGACACACAGAGCCTCTGGGCCAATCAGAATTGGGGTGGTTTTGCCTTTTGTTCCCAGTCAGGCTCACTACAGCTCCCAGTATTGTCAGCTATTGGGATCCCCCTGTCACCCCAGAAATAGAGATAGATTATACTCCTACAGGTCTTGATGGCATCAGGGTACATTGTGTGCCAGTGTAAACTAAAGCCTTGTGCTCTTGTGCCGGGCCATTGGATTTACACAATCCAATAGATCTGATTGTCCCTTTTGTCCACCTGGCTAGATGGCCTTCTAGTTCTATATCATAGTACTCATTACTTAGTTCTTGTAAGCATGAACTGGAGGTCCCTTCAAGAGGATCAGAATTAACATTAGCTCTCCTATTTTGTCTGAGGACTTGCCCACTATAAACTGGAGGGGCATTTATCCTTGAAGAATTTCCTACAGAGGTTGTCCTGGGTACAGAGATAAAAGAGAGGGGTGGAGTTCCTAACACTGTTTAATTCTATACCATTCACATCATGGCAGGAGCTCAGTTGCAGCAGAAAATGCTGAGCCATCGGAAGCTGGAAGCAGTGAGTCTTACCTCAGCCATGGGAAAGAGTAAACTGTTCCCTTAAACACAAGGTCATTGGAAACTCAATAGGGGTAAATGCTGCTACTGCCACAGCTGCTGCTACTGTTGCTGTTAATACTGCAGCTGCCAAGAACCCCAATGCAAGCTGCCATGCCTACCAGGACCACCACTGGGACAACCACTGCCCTGGGGAAAGGGAGACCCCTGCACTGGGACCACTGCTGCAACTGATGGAGCCAGTGTTTTTCAGCAGCATAGATCCCATTCAGACCACCTAGATTCCCAAGTGCCATGTGGCACAGTGCATGGAAGGAGGGACCAGGTCTCACTTTCTTCTTTGTCTCAGGTTGTGCAGGGTCTTGGTTGGTGAATAACCTTCTGGATGTAAATCACGTTTGTTTTGCGTACTTTAATATAGTTACTGTTCATTTTTCTTATTTCATTCATGTTTTTTCTCAAGTAAATGGTTCTTAACTCAGAATGTCTGCTTTTAGTGTCTCTCTCACTAGGGGGTTGGCGGGGGGGAGGGGGGGAAGAGAAGTTTAATTTTCCAGCCATTTTTTTTAAACCAGCACACTCATGTATTTGTGCTTCTAGGGCAAGGTGCTTCCTCATATCCTCTCTATGGTCACACAGATAAAACCACTTTGAGGTTACCTCATGGTATGTACCTCTCTCTCAAGCAGGGGAGTGCATACACCCAATAGCAGAGACTGCGGTCCATACTGGCAGGACATTTTCCTCTCTAATATGCTTGAATCTTTTGAGTCTGTCCACAGACTTGGGCAGTGTTTCCACAGCAAAAGTCTAAGTTGGTAGGGAGGAAAAAACATGAACATATTGTCAGAGTCAGATAATCACCTGAAGCAGTGTTTCTTCTCCTTCTTTCATTGACATCAATGAAAAGGTTGCCAAAGTGCCAAAGTGATGATGGCAAGATCCATACAAACTTTTGCCACATGGATTGTGTACACTGGACAAGGGACTGCTTGTTATTGAATCCCTGTGGATTACCTTCAGCAAAGCTAATTCACTTTTTCCATGGCATTCCACCTACTTGGGTACCATATTGGATCACCCTTGAGAGAATGAAAGAATCCTTTCCCTCAAGCTTGACAGGAGTCGCCTCCAGAGGCTGAAAGTTTCTGCACTCTTTCCAATCCCCTTGCCAATGCCCAGATCCCGAGACAGGGATCTCAGCTGCTTGGCTTCACTACCATCTACTTTCATGTTGTGGACCATGATTTCCCAGCATGAAAACAGGCAGGTCACCAGGGGCTCTCCTGACTGGTCAGCTGAAATCTTTTCACATATCTCACATCTCACCTGGGGTAGGAATTAGGTGTTTATCTCTGGCCTTGTCTCTTCCTCCTGTTGTGAGGGCCCTATTTATCCCTCACTAAACAAACTGATTTTGTCTTGGATTTCTGTGTCTGTATGGGGACAACTTGTACAAGCTGGGTAGTTCCTCTCATTCAGCTGCAGTTTGAGTGGCCACGGTGCCTGTTGGTCTGTTTTCCTCCTCTTCCTCCTGAGAGTGCTGTCTGGTATTGAACTGTGTCCAGTAAAGAGTAGGAAGGGCATGTTTCAGCAAGTTACACCTCTGCATGTAGATGTTCAGGGGTAAAATTCCAAAACCTTAGAGCAGAATAATTCTTCAAAAGCTGTCCCATTTTCTCCTACATTCCATGGCACTCATGACCATTCACTCTCAAGTTAGACCTCTGAATAACCTCCCTATAAATCTCTGTCCTGACTCTAAACATGGTGTGGGCTGCACTGAGGGTATCTGGCAGACTTAGCAACAAGAACTTGCTTTCCTTAACATCCAAGGGAAATTCAAAATTCTCAAAATCTATTGTAACATGCCTGAAGCAGGAAAAGGGGGTGAAAACGTTGGGGAAATTGTCCTCTCCTATTCCTTCCACAAACTGGGTATGATTATTAATAGACCCTCAAAAGTTGCACCCAACGTAAGGGTAGAAGAGCAACACTGAATACAAATCCCAGATGTCCCTCATTGCCCTTGATGTTGTCATGTCATTAGCTGATATCCCCCGGTATATCAAACAAAGCAACCCTGGATCCTTCCCCTTTTTCTGAAAAAGAGCACTGCAAGGAAGACACACAGGAATATATACAGGGTTAGGTACCACAACCACATGAACAGATCAAGAAAAATTGTAAGCAGTGGCTCCATACTTAATATAATAAATGCCTGGATCAAATTTGTTTTCAACCAGCACCGGACAGACCTTTTGTTATCTCAATATTTCATACTCCATTTGGACACCAAATAAAGCTCTCATGGTTTGGGAATGTGTCGACGTTTTTTAGAGAAATTTTTTCCTCTTTAGAAATGCAAATGAGCCGATACTTAAGGAGGACAATGGGACATGTGGGTGCAGCACCTCCCTGTCTGGGGGTTCCTCAGGGAGGGACAAAGACACCGCGGGGGGTGGAGCTAGTGGGGGCTGGGACACAGCCCGGTCCCGCTCGCCAGCTCGGCCTTCCGGAGCCCTGCCCTCGCTTCTCCTGCTGCTCTCGGCTTTGGGAGGAGGACGCGTGGCTGTGACCGGGGGAAAGGAGCTCGCTCATCACCACGGTTCCAGCACAGCCTGTTTCTCCTGCCGCGGCCGCAGAGTTCCAGCCGGACTGCGTGGCCACTGCCGTCACCCTGGCCCCGCCATTTCTTCAGCACCGCTCCAAGTTCCAGCCCAGCCTGTTTCTCCTGTCGCGGCTGCAGAGGTTGGCGCCTCGTTAATATCTCGCTGAGAGGGGAACTCTTTCCACCTGGGATCTCGAGATCCTGAGCCCGCCTTTCTCCCAGTCCTGGCCGTACTGCGTGGCCATCGTCCCGGCCCCGCCGTTTCTTCGGCACTGCTCCGAGTTCCAGCTGCACCAGCCTCGCACCCCCACCTCGCTTGCTGAGGTGTCCCGGGAACTCTTTTTCGCCTGGGGATCCCAAGATTCGAACTCATTTCTCCCGGTCCCGGCCGGACCACGTGGCCACCGCCGCCCCGGGCTGCCAGTGGGTTCTCTGGTTCTGGTTTGTTGTCACCGTTACAGTTGTTGCCTGTTTACCTCATACAAATACTTAGTAAAAATCTGTTATTCCTATTCCCTGTCTTTTGCCTGAGAGCCCCTTGATTTCAAAATATTATTGATTCGGAGGGAAGGGGGGTTCACATTTCTCATTCCAAGGGAGGCTCCCGCCTTTCTTGGTAAACATCTGTCCAAACCGCGACAGAATGGTACTCCCCAGCGTAGCGCTCCCATGGAAATTCTTCAAACCACGTTATGCTTGCTTGCTCCCCCTCCTCTCTTGTGGAGGGCTGGAGAGGAGAATTGAAGGCACAGAAGGTGAAAATCAGAGGTTAAGATAAAACAATTTACTGGAAACAGTAATGAGATAAGAAAGCAAACAATAGCAGCAATGATGTTAATAATGAGTGTACCACATACAATACAATTCCCACCTGATTGCTTGAAACTGGCATTAGCTGACTGCTCCCTCCAGCCCGGAACCAGCGTCACCCAACTGCTCACTCTGCTACACATACTTGACCAGAAGGAACCCCTTCTCCCCCAGAAGGCACTCTCTTCCCCCACACCCAGCAATAAGGTAAGGTGATGTAGAATAACTTGTGTGTCCTAGCCATGCATTCTCATGCTTAGTGCAAAAATTGACCCTGTCTGGCTAGAACCAAGATAGGTGGTTTCCTTCACTGCATGTCTAAGGGCATGGCAGGAAAAACACCAGTCAGCATCATTCTGTTTACATCACTCCTGCCCTTGATTTGTGGTTGTGATTAGGATGTTTCTGTTCAGAAGACATCAAAGTAGACCACTGGGCTTTCTTACACCTACTTCAGCTTACACACCTTCACCCTCTAGTTCCTCCCTCTAGCCACAAACAGCAATTTCTAAACATAATTTTACAGTCAGTATGCTACAGGAAATCCCAGTACTCTAACTCAGTTGATTTTAAATGCCAACCTAAGCATGCAGGCTGTTTGACTGACAGTAGCAGCGACTCCTCTGATGTTATCTTGGGCTGTTCTATAAGAAAAACCTGTGCAAGGAAAAGCCTCCTTCTCCCACCAGCTTGTATATAAAAAGCCACCAGTGAGCTGCTGTAGCAAAGTCTGGAGTGATTCCAAAAGATGGGCAGACAATAACCACCTACTTGGGGTAAGAAAATGCAACATGCAGCACACAGACACCTTCACAATGCTTTTGGTGTTGACTCTCCCTCCTTTCCCTCTTCTGTGTTCAGAAAATGAAAAATGAACTCTATGCTAGTAGTACTTGATATCATGTAGTTGTAGGTGTACACCTCTGTAAAGAGCAGGATTTTCACCTGAAGGTATGCGAGTTTTTTCATGCAGAACTCTGTGTTCTTATTTGTTGTCTAAAATCAAAGAAAAATCATCATCTAATTCTGAGACACTAAGCAGAGGGATTTTCTAACAAATTTGTAACACTTCAGGAAAGAGATTTTCTCTGAAGGACATTAGCTATCGGCTGAACATCCAGATGCACATCTCAAATTGCCAATGACCTCCCAGCAGCCAAGGACAAGGTCTTCATGAAGACTCCCATTGATAATTGGGAAACATTGGGATTTTCTTCATCAATGGTATATCAAGACAGCATGCTAGCATATTGCAAAGTCAAAACATAGTGTGGAGCACCTGGATTAAATACTTTGGCACGGGAACAAAGCTAATTGTCTCTGGTAAGTACATTATCATTGAACTGATTTTCACAGAATCATTCAGGTTCTCAGATAATCAATAATAAAAGACTGTGAGGAAGATTAATTTCTCCCTGATAAATCATATTTTGTTTGTGAACTGTACATGGTGCCCCAGTTGGGTAGGTAGACCATCAATAAATATATTAACCTTGTGAATAGAGATTGCCTCTAGAACAAATGCTGAATACTTATAAACGATGGCGGAATGGAAAAATGAGGAGGGATAATAAATTTGAATATTGGGATGGTTTCACTCTGTTCTAGGAAACAAAATGAAGTGCTTGGAAGTTAACTCCCAGCATGTGAGAAATGAAAAAGTTTCTTATTGGCAGAAGTGGTCTGGTCTAAATTGATTGCAAAGAAAAATTCCCTGAGTGTAATAAATTTATAGTTCCTAGCCCTACTGAAGGTTACTGGTTTACTTTTGCATTTGTATTACTTTTAATTGTGGTGAAGCTATGCAACCAATAGGATGAATGCTGTTTTCAGTATAAAACATATAGCAATGCCTACAGTATGCTACTCAGAAACTACATGACATTATCGAGGTGGCTATAATTAAGTTAAATTGCAAACTGAAAAGGAGAGCTACAGAGAAATTTAAAATGTTTTCTATCCATGCCTCTGACCAAAAATTTTCAGAACATTTTACTCAAAAAATTTACTACAAAAATTAAACTATTTCTAGAAGTGGTATTCTAGTCAATGTAGGAAATTTAGCTACAGCACTCAGTCAGATTTATCGTCAGTCTCTAAACCAGAGAGACTTTTTCTGTAGCCTATGGAAGAAAAGTGCAGTACAGGAAATATTGATAAGCATTACCAGATTGTGGTTTCCTGATGTCAAAATATTTGGAAGTGGAACTGAACTTAGAGTTTCAAGTAAGTACAAAATGTAAAACTTGGTTGTTCTGAAATGCTTTTCAATACAACTAGATATTGGCTGGCATAAAGTGCTCTGCTATTTTAATTCTCTCTAAATCTACCTGTTCTGAATGCTTTTCAGGATTTCTCCTTTAAACAGTATTTCCATTTGCATTTGCATAACACAATATAATTGTTCTATATGTATGCATGAAATGGGGGAAACGCAACATCTATTGCAGCACAGACCTATAACTTGTCCCATTATCATTTTCTATGTAAAAATTAATTTAAATATGGCAAATACAGCATTTGGAGAACAGAAAGATTTTTTTTTTTGTCTCTAAGTATGCACATTTGACCTTTGTGATATTCCTAATTCATTCTGAAATTAATATGTCCAACCTTTGCATTACACATACTCTTCGAAAAGCAAAACATTTTTCTTTAGAATGTATCTGACTATGGAAGAAAATGAAAGAGTTAGCTGAGATCCGCCCAGAACAGTAAGTTGCACCTTTTAAGATAGGCATAGTTGAACAACTGCTGTGTCTTCCTACCTTTTGCAGTAACTGCTTATTATCATTTATTACTACTATTCAAAATATTTTGCTTCAAGTAAACCCTAGGTGTTGTGATACTTGCCTGTAATTTGGCTCAGCTAAGCATCTGAGATGAAAATAGTTTACCTAATTTTGACCAGCTGAAAATGGTGTATCTTGTTAGTGGGAATTTTGATTCCAATCAATGCAGTTTTGCTTCATGTTACTGGTAATAAAAATATTGGTCAATAATCTTATGCTCCTCAGATCCCTGCATAATGTTCACCAGTTCTAGGCCTGATCTTAGAGGGGTTTATAAGGAGTAAATTACTTCGCCAACATCTGATCAATTAGATCTTATGGTGATGCTGCCTGTTTCCAGAAAGCAGAGATGGAGCCAAGGTGTTCCACCTGCACTGTCCACCTAAACTTTCAGAAGACTCAAAGTAGTTGACATATATGACTTCCAAAAATTCCACATTTTTCCATTTTTAAAAAACTTTATTTTAGGTGACTGCTCCTTTTTCCTTTCCTAGTCTAAAAATTGATTATAGAGCAAATCTGATTTCCTTTAGGGAGTACTATTAACTCATGCAAACACAACTGAGCCACACTGATATTGTAAAGGCTTTATTCACTGTGATTGGTTATTACAACAAGGTCTTCGGCTCAGGTACAAAACTCGTTGTCTCAGGTAAGTTTTATGTTGTAAGTTGTATGTGTATTGTTCATACAATAAGCTATAGGACCTCAGAGTGGTCATATAGATGAGTATTATACTATCTCAGAGGGCACTCAGCCCACTAAGAGCCTCAGTCAGCACTATTCCTTGTGCAGGATTTTCCTCCCCAGCTCACCATTCCTTGTGGTATTTGTAGTGTAGTGGTTCAGGATCACAAACATGCCTAAAAATAAGCTATTTCAAGCCACTTTTAATCATAGTTCTCCTAGAAATCTGGTGGGAAATGATCTGTAATAGTTTTCAGAGACTTCATTCTTTCCTCCAGCTGTACTGAAGGAATTAGCAGGGAATTCAGCAGCTGAGAATTAAGCATAAAAAAGAAAACTTCTTTCTAATACAGATACAAAGAGCAGTATGCAATGGACATTGCAAAAAATCTTTTTGAATTAGGCTAGAAAAAATGAAATAACTTGTTTATAATCATTTTGTCACATACACAACACTTTGGCAATAGAAATAAATTATACCTTCAAATGTTCTTCTCATTATTTAACAACTGCTTAACAAATCAATTAATTATTCAGTATTAATTATGGTGAATTGCTGCTTAATAATTTCTTAATGAAGAAGTGATACTTTTTGCCTTTCTTGCAGAGACATTTATTTTAATAGAAAGTGGAAGACAAAAATATTTGTTCCCACTACATGTGCTTTAAATTCCATAATCCTGAAGTGAACAACTATACAAATACAAGGCAGAGTAACTACCAAGTGTTTTAAGCCTGGTTAATGTATAAACCTATAATAACATATCAAGCAAAGATTGGTTTTAATTATTTATGCCAGAAGGCCTAAGTAAATCATGCCTATAATTCAATGGAAATATCTATGTCATGATAAACATGTTGTTTTTAGTGAAAATCTTTACCTACCTAATCAGGTAGTTGCCATGCTTTTCCTCTCTACGGTTTAAAATAAATTATTTTCAAGCATCACTCTAATTCTGTAGGATTTGATCTTTATGAGGCCAAGGCTTTTAACTCATTAATAGAGTAAAAGGGCTGTAGTTACTTCACATTTAAGAATATAAAATCATTAAGAAATTGAGAAAACCAGGACTTAGGATAAGGGTCTTTGTGAATAGCAGCATTAATTGAGATTAAATCCAAATATTCTACATTCACAAAGTCAGATCAAGAGGATCTTATTGTTCATATTACAGTTCTTAAATTTGGTACTTTTTCAGCCAAAATCATAGAATCACAGAATGGCTTGGGTTGAAAGAGAACTTAAAGATTATCTAGTTCAAACCCCAGTGCTGTGGCCAAGGACACTTTCCACTAGATGAGGTTGCTCAGAGCTCCATCTGACCTGGCCTTAAGCACTTCCAGGGATGGGGCATCCACAACTTTTCTGGACTCTCTGTTACAGTGCCTCACCACCCTCACAGTAAAGAATTTCTTCCTAAAATCTAATCTAACCCTACTCTCTTTCCATGTGAAGCCATTCCCCTTTGTCCTGTCACGACATGCTCTTGCAAAATAGTCTCCATCTTTCTTGTAGGTTTCCTTCAGGTACTGAAAGGGAGCAGTTAGGTGACCCCAAAGCTTTCTCTTCTCCAGGCCGAACAATAGCAGTTCTCTCAGCCTTTCCTAATAGGAGAGGTTCTCCAATCCTCTGATCAATGTGTTGGCCTCCTCTGGACTTGTTCCAACAGGTCAACGTCTGTCCTATGCTGGGGACCCAAGAGCTGGACTCAGCGCTCCAGGAGGGGTCTCACCAGAGCAAACTAGAGGGGCAGAATCCCCTCCCTTGCCCTGCTGGTCATGTTTTTGATGCAGCCCAGGTCACACGTGGCTTTCTGGGCTGCAATTACTGGCTCATGTCCAGCCTCTCATCCACCAGCAACCCCAAGTCCTTCTTAGCAGAATTGTTCTTGATCTGTTCATCCCTCAGCCTGTGTTGCTCCAACCCAGGTGCAGCACCTTGCACTTGGTCTTGTTAAACCTCATGAAATTCTCATGGACCCACTTCTTGAGCTTGTCCAGGTCCTTTTGTATGTCATCCCATCCTTCAGATAGCAGTTTCTGTAAAGGAATGTACGAGTGTGAGATGGTATTTGGTATTTGGTATTTGGTTCTGGTGCAAAACTTATCGTCTCCAGTAATTGTTTTCACAGTCATGTTTTTACAAGTTTTGTAATGGGAAAACTTTGGAAAGAAGGCTGACAGCTCTTTCTGGAAAGGCTCACCATGGGTCAGGACTATACTATATTGTTACCAGTTATAATCCCTGAAGTCACTGTCAAGCAGGACAAGAATGCTGTTTATGAGCTGAGTGTGCTGAGTGCCCTCAGCTCCCACTGGCTTGAAGTGGAACAGTGGAGCTTTGAGTATCAGTACAAAATTACTCCCTTTTGTGGAATCATCCAGGTAATGAGAACTAAAATTTCAGTTTAAGAACACAGTGACTTTATTAATAAATCTTATTTATAGATAGTTATGAAGAAACTGTAGAGGAGTTTCATTAAGAAAACTTTTGACAGCTGATCTATATAGACATATATTTTTAACTTAATTTTTAATAGCTCATTGATAATGAACCTAACTCCAGGATTTCGTTTGAACAATGTTTTGCAGCCTCACTGCATTGTTACATGAGAGAAAAGACAACTGTTAGCTTCAGAAATTTCTGCTCATACATATATTTTATGCAAAAAAGTAAGATCTATATACCTCTTAAAACCTGCCTTAGAAATATGTTTAACAGCGTAAACCACAACATTTTTCAATGTTTAACTGAATCAAAAGGGACAGAGGAGTGCAAGTTCATTACTCTAAAATTCTTCAGAAATAATTTGCCCAGAAAAGCCAGTGTAAAGTGCCTTGCTAATTTCAAAGACTTTGCAGATCAGCCTACATCAAAACCTACAACAAATTTGACAAGTTTTCATCCTTTTTTTTTCAGAAACATACATACAAAGATTTTTTTCTCACATAAAAAGAAATAGATAGATAGATAGATAGATAGATAGATAGATAGATAGATAGATAGATAGATAGATAGATAGATAGACAGATAGATAGATGCAGAACTTAATTCTTTCAATTCTCCACTGTCATCCATTTACCCTTATACATACATGAGACACTTCAACGCATGCACACAGCTGCAATTATTCAAGCAATGTGTTTCCTCAGTATTGTGGCATGACTTCGGTGTTTCATGTAAGCTACGCATCTAGGGTGTTTTTACAGTAAATGGAATGACACTGGCAATTCCATCGGTGGAAATTATTCCATCATAACAGAAGTCTCTAAAATGAGCAAGATGAACTAGTAGCTGGAAGAATCTCTCTCACCTCTCTATTTAGACTTGCTATCCTAAGAGAATAATATCAAACTAAGCTATTATATGTACTGAAATTAGTGAGAACAACTTACTAAGCTTTGGAAATCTTAAAGAAGCCTCTAAAATAGTCATGAAGGTTTGCAGAGTGCAATGTCACTGGGACAAGAGCTACTTCATGGTCTTCTGAACATATACGACTCTGGAACAAATAAATAATTTTAGAAATTACTTTAATCTTCCATCCTTGGGAAGACTGATGAATAAAGAAGATAAAATTAACTCCTAAATTAACTATAAAGTTGTCATCAATTTTATTTCTGGTAAAACAGAACTCAGTTCACATTATCATTTTAATGACATCTCTAAAATGAAGGAAATTCTTAATATAAGGAAGGTAGACACCCTCTTGGAGGTAGACGGGTCATCTTTCTCTTTAAACAACAAGTTTGATTGATTCAAAGAATCATTAAGTTGTTTTAGGGGGATTGCAATGTAGAAGATTTCTCTAGAACAGCCAGAAAGAAAAGTGGAAGCTTTTTTGCAAAAATGCATGTTTATACTAATGTATTTTCTCCCAATGCATTGAAACTCAATCAGACAGACCACAACTTAAACCCAGTGCATCTACTTGCTCAAATTCAGTGGCAGAGATTTACATAGGAATTAAAGAGAAAAAGTGGGATAAGGGAACACCTAAAATGTCTCTGCTGCCTTAAAAGATAGTCTTAAGCATTACTTTCTATGTAACAAAAATCAATTTCTATGTAACAAAAATCAGTTTTGACAGCTGTATTCAGCCTTCACTTGCAATTAAGCATAGATAAAAATGATTGCCTGTGAGCACTGCCTATGCACTCACTGCAGAAGCTCATGTTTACCTAAATCAGACCCTTAAATTTACTATCCACTTAAATAATATCAAAACGTCATCTCAGTTTGGACAAATGATTTTAGATGATTTTGTCTCCTAATCCAGAGAGGATCCAGACTTAATCCAGAGAGGCAAATGAAATGGAGATTATGTCAAATTAGCTTGTGGAAACAGCTCATTTTTAATTTAAAATATATTCATGTGTATTCATACTGAGCATGTTTCCCAAAGCACAACACCTATGCAGACAACTCTGGCTAAGTATGCTGTTTAGATGTGAAAATGTTATCCAGCTATAGCATGTTCTTCTGCTTTAGTTTAGTTTTGGTTTTTCATTTTCAGATGTGTTAATTCAATCATTTAAACAGATCTAGTATGGCAGAATGGCATTGTCAATCTTTGTTGTCTGGGGCATTTTGTGATTCCATTTTCCTGTCTTGATAAGAATCTTCTCCTGGCAAATACACAGAATGCCTTAAAGAGAGAGCAATTATAAATCATTGTTGTCTTCCCTCGCCACCTAATAAATATCACAAAATTAATATTGGCTTTTAAAAAATTAATAGATATAGCAGATGTTCATTATATGGCAGTGGGGACTTATACTGAGGACATAAGACTGCTAAGATTTTAAAAGTAGGTGGTCTATGTTCAATATTCTGTGGAAAAATATTAAGGTACTTTGCATAAATATTATAAAGCAATATTAAATTCTTCTTACTGAATAAATGAAGCTTGTTCAGGAAATATTACTATTATTTAATAATTGTCAGAGACTTCAACAGGCAAATATATTTTCTGACAGCAATACTGCTTGGAAGGTTGTGGGATATAGGCTCTTGTGTAGCCACCTGAAGATTTCTAACTCAGTTTCAAGTGAGATTAACAGCTATTGATATATTCAACAATATTTCAGTTTCTTTATGTTTCTCAAAAGACTGTTATGATCATATTAATATTTTTTAATAAGGCATTTATTTTGTTGCTCTTCAGAATTTGTAATTTTGGTTGTGTATTTATTTGCTGTAACTACTGATCTTCCAACTCTCTGTTTTGTTAATTTTCTTCCTCCAATAACCCATCCAGAAAAAGGAAGTTCTTCACCAGCAAACTCTGAAATTCTGCAGAAAAAACATGAAAATCAGATAATGTATGTTTGCCTTATTGAGAAATTCTACCCAGAAGTTATTAGGGTGACATGGGCTGATGACAAAAATGAGGTAACAGACAACGTAGTAAAAGGTGACGCTTGGCAGTCCACAAAAGAGGATGAATACTCAATTGCCAGTTGGTTAACTGTTCCAGCAGAGAACAAAGACAAGAAATACTACTGCAAATACGAGCATGAAGAGGAAAAGGCTTCACTGCCAACACAAGGTATATTCCACATGTTAAAAATGTAATTTGATGTACTATTATAAACATAATTTTTCTTTACAATAAAATTAGAGCAATAACGCTTTCTATTACTCTTTCTGAAGACATCTGTGCTCCTAAGCATAATAGCTAAAATACACAACTGGAGAAACTACCAAAAGTTTTCCCAGGAAAAGTAACCCAGCCTGTGTTTTGGTCCCCAAGTAAGCATCCCATTGTAACAGAAAAATAATAGTTATTTTAAGGTAATGAACCTCATCAGGTGTAAACTAGCACGGCTCCAACAGATCTGCACTGAAATATGTCTGTTACTTTCTGTAACAGTTTCTGAAAACACCTCTCATAGTACTACCTCTCATAGCTCTAACACCCCCTGACATTAGTCACAGTTATAAAAAACTAGAGAGTTAGAAACGAGGTTACTGACGATGTAGAACAAAGTTTAAAAATACCACTTACCCACAATCCAGAAACAGTAAATTAATAGCCATGTATAAAAATAAGATTTTGTTTTAATTGTGGAAAGATTGATAATGCAAAGCCAAATCTGAAAGACAATGCGACTTTAAAGAAAAAGTAACTTATGCTCAATGCAAATTGTTTAAATCACCTATAAGAACAGTGGTCTAAATTGGTTTAGATTAATCTTCTCTCAATACCTACCTCTGCTTAACTTGCTATAAATTAACCTAACTCAAATAAGTGAGAGCATGACCATAAACAAAAATTAAATTAAGTTTCAACCTTCAAAATATATTCTTTATCCTGTACACTTTTAACTTGGAGGATGTATTTAGAGATGCAATATAAATGTCTTTAATGTTTGTATCAATGCATACAAACAACATAAACAAGAACAAACTCAAATTTGCTACTTCAAGAACAAAAAGGATGTATTTTAGGGGAAAAAAATCACCAAGATTCCCAATAGGGAAAGTTAAGATCACACACTCCTCAATATTATTCTTTGCTTTTGAACAACCACTAACATATTAACTGAAGTCTCTTCCAATGTAAATTACTGTGTGTTTCTCATAACAGTAGGTTGTGAAGGCAAATAGATTTCAGCTTCTTCACTGACAAGGTCAAACTGACTCCTGTTCCAAATAAAAGAGACTTTGCCAAGGAACAGCCTAATGGACACATTCCCAAAAGGGGAAAGACACATCTCCCACTTATGGAAACAACTTCTTCAAGCATTTCTCCTCTTCAAATTCTCTCTGCAAATGGATCTTATTTAAGAATTTTTGCTTTGCAGACTAATCTTAAGGCTCTTTCTCTTTTTCTGTTGTTTAATACTAACTTCCCTTTTTCCCAGCCTTGTTCCTATACAGCCTCTTTTTTCTCCTGTTTCTCAATTCATGTTTGTTAAAATTAAAGAAAAGCCTAACTGAGGCATTTAAACTCTCTTTGCAATAGATTCTGTGACGACTGCTCTTCAGGAAGAGGACTGCAGAACAGTTTTTAATAGAGGTAATTTAATGTGTTAAAATGTGGGAAAGTGATGCATGTCATGCAAGAGTTAGATATTGCTACATATGCTCTGAACACCACAAAAATTATCTTTCTTAGTAGTACACAGGAAATCTTTCAAGTCTGGGTTCTGCAACTCAAAAACATTTCAGCACTACTCTGAACTAACTTCTTATAAGGGGCTCTCCTTCCTTTACCAAGTAGCTTTATTAAGTAGCTACAGATGCTGTTTGGGTTACTAGACTATTAGCCTGCGTTAAGCACCACTTTTTTAAACATTTGGAGTAGTTAAATGCTAAACACTTCAACTGATGCTACATTAGCCTAGCAATCACACAGAACTTTGGACAAAGAAATTTTTTTTTTTGCTTGAATGGGATTTAGGAAGAATCATGAGCACTTACATTAAAAAAACACAGCACAAAAGGATTCAAACAAGCACTGTAGTAAGTACTGGAAGCGCTAGAGTTATGCTCTTTCCTTTTCAAGAAATAATAACCCAGTGGCACTGAGAGTGCTAAGAAACCCACTAAGTCTGGAACACATTAGCAGCGCAAACCCATTTAAAGAACAGTCAGATATTGTACGTGTTTCTGCTGTGCACTGGTGTCAATGTAAACTGATACATTGTTCCATTTCTATCCAGTGTTTAGGATGCTATACAATGTTGACATTAAACAAGAACTTTCTGTCTTATATTTGTTACAGATCAGTTAATGCACAGGACAGCATATTTAGTATATATCATCCTTCTTCTGAAGAGCTCCACGTACTATCTTATCGTACTCTTCTTTATGTGGGCTTCAACCAAGCATCAAGGAAAGAAAGCATAAATGCTGGATTGAGAAAGGGTTACAAATTGATCTTCAATTTACTTTGCCATATGCTTATCCATATAGACTCCCCTGCTCTCAGTGTTAGATGTAACAGCAAAAAAAAAAATCCTAAAAATTTTCCTGGCATTAGTGCATAAGGGCTTATTTTGCTTTACTGCTAGTATTTTTATATCAGTCTGGTTTACCTAATTTTTCTTCTGAAAATTGAATAAAGATAGGCAATAGGAATAATGCATTTTAATCCAAGTCTGTATTGCAAAATGAAGAAGGTAGCCATGTCAAAAGTAGCTATGTATGCAGAAGCTTAGGGGTATAACAGGGCTTTAGATGTATAAAGCACAGATGTTTCGTCATCACATTTAAGGCTTAATTAGGAGCATTCCTGTGCAGTAAATTCACAGGTATTGGTTCATTTTTACTTTCAGTGATTTGTTACAACTCTTATGTATCCAACAAATCAGGAATTGATTATTCTGAAGTTGTGTGCTTTAAGAGACAATTAAACAAAACTTTTAAAAGTGGACAAAAGACTTTTGAATTAAGAGGTCAGATGAGAATAAAAGCAATTCTAAGGTGCACACATGTATACATTGAAGAAATCCACCAGCACTGTGACACAGTCTGAAAATCTACACATTGTAATTTTTAAAAAAGAAAACAATCACAGTGATCATGAACTTCGCTTTGTTTAAAGACATCTTTTAAAATTAAGCAAAACCTCAAATGTGAAGCTCTGATAAAGTATTTTCACAAAGGAAGAAAAATGTTCGTAATCTTCCTGTTCCACAAATTAGTTCCTTTCAAATTTATGTGGAAAAATAGGAAGTAGACATATTGGGATAAATCACTTGTTTGGGCAAAACACTGCCCTAGGTTTTGGAGATATGCCCCTGCAGCATTTACATTCACTGTGTCTGTAATGATGATATAAAAGCAATAAAAGATTTCCTCCAGCTGTCTTTATGAGGCCTGCGTTTGTTCTCCAGCATTTCCACAGCCTGTACAAAGATGTCTAGAAAACCTGATTAATTTCTTTGTTCATATAAATTTCTCCAGAAATCAAAGGTCCTTAAAACGTCACTTTTCTGCTTGTCAATGTGTTAACAGGAACACTTTCACATAGAACAATAAATGCTAGTTTGTTACATCTTTTCTGTTATAAAACAGAAAGCTAAGGTTTGTAAAACAGAGCTAAGCCAAGCCAAGGGGAAATGTTGTTACAACAGGACTGCCTCCTAGAGCTCATACCATTGTAAGGAAAGGAAAACATACCATGCAGAGTTCTAACAACCATAGCTGTTTTACTAATGGCATACCTTACAAGCTATGTTAGAATCTGCATTTTGAAGCCCAAGCAACTAATTACTACCTTCAATGTCATATTACTCTTCGATGTGAAGAAAGATGTGATTTCTAGTCTTCGGTCAAACTCTGTTTGAGAAATACCTGGGATCCCATGCTATTATCTGTTAACATTTGGTTCCAATCAAGGTGAAACAAAACAGCTACAAAGGTATTTTTGCAATGCAGTAACTGTAGATTTCAGTGGCAGTAATGTAGATTTCAGTAGCATCATGGATTTTACCTGGATATTACCATGCATTAAGATGCAAGGATGATTGCAGTCTACCTTTATCTCTGCTAGACAAATGCTTGACTGCATAAGGAACCAAGATCTATCACTATATGATCCACAAATCCACTCTTTGTGTCTCCTACACAAAACTGAAAGATGCTGTCCATGCAGTTCAGAAAAACAGAGAGAAAACACAACAAACCTCTTGCCTACATGCAACACTAAACCATCACCTCTCAGTTTCAGGAGTTTTTCAAATGCTTGGTTGCACGTTTCACATCTTGCAACAGCTCACATGTCCCTGAAATATGTTTTAACAAACATATACTGTTCTTACTAAGATTTTAATTCTTATTTATTTAGCTCAGATAAGAGGAAAAGTGGATTTTTAAGGCTTCTGGGTGCTGGGGCATTTGTTTGCAGAAAGGTTTGGTTATGTAGTGGAAAAAAACTATAAACTGAACCAGTCACAACTGGTTCAGAGGAGGGCTGTGATGAGAATGGGTGATTAGCTGAGGACAGTTAGACCACAGCCTTTTACCACAGTAGGCTTCCAAACCATTTCCTTTTAATACAAATACAAAGTTACAAAAACCACATGCCTAAGTTACTTGTGAATATCAGGTGAAACTCACTGTTTAATACACATGTTGGCCTGACTGCATGCTTGTTATACATAGGGCCTGTTGCTACCCTAGTAACTTCGGTGCTGCAGGGCGTCTGCAGGACTTGCAGTCCTTAGTGCAGGACAGAGTTAGATGTTATCTATTTAGTGTAAACTTCTGTTGCTGGGATTTTGCTAACACTTGAAAGATATGACTTCTCAAGTACGTCTTACCACAACTGATTTTCAGTGATTTCAAGCTTCTACAAGTATGGGCACTACTACAGCTGCTCTACTGTTACAGAGTTGCAGGATTAATGCAAATACTACAAAAATGGTTACAGGCAATCTGGTGCATCTAATGAAAAAGAAAACAGAACACAATCAACTTTTGCCATGAAAGTACAAAGAAATCATCAGCACAAATGAATTTGTTTATGTAAAGGCCTTTGCATATTTGTTATCATGTTAGAAAAATTTTGTGTCCTATACAGTACGATTACTTGCACATGCTTGAGAATAAGGACTTCTCAACAATCAAAACAACCTACAATAGGTGATACAGAAACCCTCTCATGTATTCTTCTCACATGTAGTTGTAAATGAGAAAGATCTATATAAGGATGATTGTAGTCTGCCAACAGCTAATATCTAGGTACCAATATCTAGGTACTAATCATGCTAGGTACCAACACTAACAAATTTGAAGAGCGATTCAAATCATAGACTATTCAGTTTGAGATTTTGAAACTGCTAGAGACCCAACATACACTTAGAAAGTGATGAGAAAACAAAAAACTTCAGAGTTGTATCTCTGCACTTATAGATAGTTACAGGGAAATAAATCAAATTACAATTAACAAGTATTTGTCAAGTTTTACCTAATGAGTCCAAACTGTCATTAAATATAGTTCCACAATAGATAACTTTTACTTCTTTGCATTACCAGTTTCCTCATAAGGTACATGAGAACACGATTTCCAGTGATTTCCTAGCTCCTGATACTAACCCCAGGAACTACTGAATACATTTTGGCATTTTGGACAAGTATTTTCATACCACTAGGGAGGCAATGTAATACATGTATGTCAAGAAGATGCCTCCTTGTGAGATACTACAGCATATGGGAATCATTCTGTTTGTTTTCTAATTAATAAACTCTTTTAGCGGCTCCACTAGAAAATCCCAACAACTTCTCCCAAAGATTTTTTTTTACAGAAGTGTAGATGAATAAAAACAAGATTGAAATGAACAAATGGGAGGGAGGGCCCTCAAATATGTGAAATGAGGGTGGCTCAAAAGGAAAGGTGACCCATTATTCCAAATGAGCACCAGAAGATTTCAAATCAGAAGCTTCAGCTTCTAAAGAAAATTTTATTCTTATGCCAGCTGGACCTTTTCCATTTGTGGAAAAGTGAATGCATGGGGCAAGATAATCCTGAAAATAAATGAAGCATTTCCCAAAGTGAGGGAAATATCTCTACACAAAACCAAAATGTACTAAAAAAGATACAGATCTCTTTTGTGACAAAGTGCTCAGAGGCCTCCCCCAGAAAAGCTTAGGTGGTCACAGGACTATGCATCCAGAGACGGCTCCTGGAAGAGGCACTGCCTTGCAGGAAGATGCCTTGATGAATTAGTAACTTCAGGGAGACTTTTCCTTTCCTCTTCCAGAATAGCACAACTAGCAATCATTTTGAGGCTCAAATTATAAAATAACTATGGGAATAAACTTTTTCCAGACCAATTTTGAACATGCTACTAGGAGAATGATTACTCAGCAACCAAGATTACAATTACATTTAATATGAAGTCTCTAACTTTTCAAATACTTTAATGTATTATCATTTCTCATACCCATAAAGGGTGCATGAAACAACACTTTTTACTTGACAGCTGCAGCAGACTAGCAGAAAGAAAGTGCTCAGGCTGTTACTGAGGCCCAAGGAGCCTTCTTGAAGTCAGAACAATTCTGGTCACAGGCCCCTCACCACCATATGGAATATGAGGCATGATAACTGAATTCACATACAATATTAATCTGGTTAAACTGTGATGGGCAACAGTTTGTTCAACTCATGCATGTGGGCAGGGAAGAAAAGAAGGAGTAGAAGGAGAGAGAGTCAGAAACATTCCTACCTTCAAGTACAGTCACATATATAGGAACAAAAGGAGAACATTTCCAGAATTAACATACAGTTTTTCAAAACTGAACCTTCAAATTTGACTGCTACACCCATAGCAAAAGGCTGGACCTCATCTTAAAAATGTGAACAGCTTATGTTCTGCAGTTTCAATTTGTTTTTTTGGTAAGAGCACCATTTCCATCAGGAGGCTCATTAAACTGACAATCATAACCAGATCACTGATTATGTTTAACTAAAACACATATTTTTCCTTTGAGTCATTAGTATGTTTTAGTCTACAGTATTCCCAGGGATTACACCACTGCATAAAATTTCAAGAATCTCCATGCAGGAAAGACCAACTGTACCTGGAGCCTCAGTATCCTGACCAGTAAGTAGGTTATTTAACTCATGACCTGCACTATGGTAACCTAAGTTTTCCCCCTTCTATTTTCTGTGCCAATGGTGCATTGGTAGTGCACGGCATACTCTCCATTGTCCTGATGCCTCATCACCCCAAGGCAGAGCTTTAAGACCCGTACACCAAAACACTGCAAGGTTTCTTGCTGTTTATTGAGTTCTAACTCCTCTTGAGAAAGCTTTTAACATCTATCTTGAATGCACTCAAGTTCCTAATAGGTACAGAGCATAGGGCTCATCTTCATATAAGCTTGCAAAATAAATGGAAGCAAACCCCTCAGTGCAAGAAAAATCACATAGAATGTGCACATGGGCTTACAAAGACCATGAAAGGTTATGAATACTTCTGCCTCAAGGCTGACTATTTTACTTCTGCAGTCTTGGGGAAAAAAATCCACTTCCTTCAGAAAGCTTTGGGAAAGGCCATTGTCTAAGCTCTGACACACTCCTTTAGGCAAATACAAGGACAGAGCAACAGCCAGAACGAAAGGTTTGGCAGGAATAAAAATCCTTCCTTCAGCAAAGCTCTTCCAGTGAAATCCTGGGTCAGAAAGCAAAAGGCTGTCAGGTTTCAGGAGTCAGATAACTAGGATCTCAAACACCATAGCCAGAGAGGCAGCTCAGACTCCTGGCAGATTAGCTCTCCACAGGACTCAGACCAATAGTTTTTCTTTTCTTTCTACTCAACACCATGAAGAGTGGTAAAAATCTTTGGTGAACTATCAAAGTGAATACTGTTAAGGAATGAGACAGTGCTGTCAAAAAAATCCACTCAGAAGCTGGTAATGCAGCAATTAAGCTGTGAAAAGTACCAACATTTATAACTCTAAAAGATGTCAAAGGATACGTTTAGCGTCCAGTGGTTCCTCCAAAGCTGAGGGCACATTCCTGACTGCAACTCACCAGTCACTCCTACACAAAGGAGGGAAACCTGGTCACATGTCACCTCCAACTAAGGTCAGAACCATAAAGGACATGCAATAGGAGACTAAGAGCTACTGCATGATTGAAAGGGGCCATGTTTCTGTTGTAGATGTCCCACCTTTACAATACTTCACTGAAAGCTGTTCAAGTCATATGTTCATCAAACACAGAACTGTTAAGGCCAGCTGATCCTTTCTGCAATATGGGCTTTGATTATCTCACAGCAAATTCCATACCCATTCCTGCCATGAACCTCTGTGGAAAATATTGTCTGATTAGCTTACTACACCATGTCCCAGTAAATTCAATGAGGATTACTCTGGGTTAATCTGTGGATTATTCAAGACAAAGTAATAAGAAATTTAACAGTCTGCAAATGTAGAGACAAAACATAGCCCTGGAACACATGTAAAAGCAGCTGAATGTTTTCACCACAGACGTGTCAGATCACAGTTGATCCCCTATCTCTGTTCTGTAGATAGTTCTTTGGTACAATATTTTCTATTGGGAGGGTAACTAGGAGAAGCACAGACCCTAGGTACCTGGGTTAGGTGCTTAGGATTTAGATGCACAGCCCTGAAATAGAGTCCAAGGCTATGTACTCCAGAAGGAAAACTGGTTGTCTGAGAGTGATGTGTGACAAATCAAATGGTCAGACCAAGGAGCTAACCTAAAAGAGAGCTTCTAGCCCCATTCTCTCGCTTTCAAGCTGACACAGCACTTCTGACCGGCATGACTCCCACATTATGGACCAGCATCTCTGGAGAATGGATCTTTGGTCTTCCTGTTCCTGACACTTCATTTCAGCATTGATGTCTGGTTGCGTTTTCCTTTCTGATGAGCCCTTGCCACATTTCTCATCTACCGAGAGAGTGCTCTCTGCTGAGAGACAAGGAGGTAGCAAACCCTGCCACAGTTAAAATATATTGGGTATAGGTGTCAGGGTTCTGGTAGTTGAGGGCTGTAAGGGGCTCACAGTGAGGAGAGGCTGGGGCTTCATCTCACAATACCTTTTGTTTTCATATTTGTCACTCTGCAATCACTTTTGACAGAGTCTTCACTGCTTCAAGAAAAATTTTCATGGGTGTTAGAAGACTACACAAACAGATATAATGGACTTTCTACTACACTTATTACCTGTTATAGGTTTAGGCTTTTTAGCGATTTTTTTTTTCCCAGTGTCATCGTGGAGAAGAGGGAGGGGGGCTCCTCGGGGATTGAGTTAAAGGGAGGTGGCTGATAGCCCTGGCGTACTAACGAAATGCTTTTGGCAAGGGGAATAGGGGTTCGGCAGGTTTTTTATCTGGTGGGTTTTTTTCTCTTCCGCTCTGAGACCGGCAGCTGTCGCGTGCTGTGCCGCCGGGAGCCGTGCAGTCTCTCTGGCTCTTTTTCTATGCAGCAGCTCAGCACTACGGTCGAGTCCTACCTGCTCCCCCGCCTGTGCCCGCTGCTGACGAGAGCATTCTTCCCCCTGGCGGACTCAGACTTTTCAGCAACTGCCAGCATTGAGATCCTCCGCCACCAGCGTGAGTTTGCATAGCCTTTTGAAAGACGGAGCACCCTCACCTCCCGTGCTGCGCCGGCGCCAGCCCGCTCCCCCGGGAAGTTGCGGGCTCGCATCCCAGCGCCCCCTGCCGGCTGCGGTCCGGCACTACGGCTTTGCCTCCCGCAGCGCGCCCGCGCCCCCTGCCGGCGGCACTCAAAACTACACCCAGAGGGAAAAACGCTCAGCGGGTTGGAAGGCTCTATAACTGTGTTGTTGTTTGTTCTGTTCTATTCTATGTATTTTCTAGTAAAGAACTGTTATTATTTTTTTCTACATTTTTACCTGAAATCCCCATAATGTCAAACTTATAAAGATTTGTAGCAAGAAGTTTTCTTTCTATACCAGAAGAGTTTTTGCCTTCCCTCAGACATTTATCTTTCAAGCCAAGTTATTACTTTAATCCTCCTGATAAACTGAGACATCCTGGATTCGACAGAATATATGCTTTTGATATGAAAACAGTGTGAATCTGTTCTATTTTAATACAATGTAAAGGATACCTCAAATAGACTACAAGTATGATCAAAAGTTAGATCTATAGAATTCTAACTGTAGACTCCTAATTTCCAATTGAAAAAGACAAGTTATAGCTTATTTTTCAAGGGGGTAAACATGCTCTGTTTTGCACCAGAAGGTGCTAGCATGTCACAATTCAGGGAGAGAGGTACTCAGATTCTCTAAACTATCATTTAAAGTGTAATATAGTAAAACTAACACTATAAGGAGAGTGTATTACAGGCAATATTACATCGTTCAAGATGGCAGGAATGCTGTGTGCTGTAGCTTTCAAGAGGCCTCTGATCCACATGCATCATGCTGGACAGACCTTGTCAATAGGTGAGATTCTTCTTTTTTATTTGGTCATTTATCTTATAATTTTCTTATAAGACGACAGCTCCGTTCATAAAGAATGTTCACAGAAGAAATTATTACTGAGTTTATAGATGAAACCACAGCCATGGAAGTGGCATAACCACTGCTACCGAGTGGGAGCTGCCTTGCAAGCTACAAGTTACAATGAGCTGGCTGAGTTGATCCTGCAGTCATGAAACCTGTGCAGCACACAGAGCCTGAGGCCATTTCGTATATGCAGCACAGGCCTGCACCTGCTGAGATTAAGGTTATATGAACCATTACCTCCACAATACACATGGGTCTCCAGTCAGGATCATTACATCCCACCTATTGGTCCACATGGAGCTTACCTTTCCCTAAGATATTAGAGATTGTATGAAGAATATATATGCTTCTCAGGCTTCAAGTACAAGGTGCAGTAGAGCAGACATGGTCTATTCAAGATAACTACCTCCTCAAATAAAATATCTTCTGCAAGATTATCAACATCCTCTCCCAAACCAGCAGTGACCTACTGGCATAACAAAAAAACTGCAACTATATTTTTCAAATCAATATTTTATATTGGTACAGTGCTGTTTGCTAGATGCGTATTTTACCCATTAACTGCCCCTTTGTAACAATACACGATGAACAGAACAACATCCACTCCATCTAGAGTTTGAATTTACCTACCATCGTCTACTGATACACAAGTTATTTTTGGCACACTGGAAGGAAACCCTCTAAAGGGTAGGGCTGCATCTGCCCAGTGTTAGAGAGGCATACCAAAAAACATGGAATAACAGGCTGTTATTCATTGAGACTTAGTCTAGGACTCCATTACCTAAGAGAAAGTATATCATATGATACTTAGCATTTGCTAGAGGCAGTTTCCAGAGGGAGATCAGCCTTGCTTTCTTGACAGTCCTAGGCATATGAACACAGAAATGAGAAGCACCAGCATACTCAGGTTGAGAGGGCTTCCAATGCTTTCAAGTAGCCTTCACATGAAGCTTGCCTTCTAGTTACAGGAAACAGTTACTTCAGGCTGTGGGAATACTAAAGTGACAAAAGGCACATGGAGGGAAGGGATCACCCTGTTTACATCCTTCTGATATTACAAAAGGGTACAACATCAGGTTTAAACCCCCCACTGGAATTACTGATTCTCAGGGCAAGTCTACAAGTTTTAGGTCAATAGTCCTAACATTGTATTATGGAGAAACATTAGAAAATATTCAGCAGGCACTGCCTTCATCTGAATTGTAGAGACTAACATGGACAAACCAAACATAACAGTGACTTCTGTTTACAAACTGCAAAGAGGAAGGAGTCTCATGCCTCTTCACATGGGACAGGTGAGGCTGTGAATCTCTCCTCTGCCACTATAACCCTGGGATACAATTGTCTCTTCATATCCTCACAATGGAAGAAGCCACTTCAAAAAGCAGCAGACAAATAGACAAATAAAAACCAGCCAGTGCTACACATCCTTAAAACTGTTTAATAGATACTCCTCTAACACATCACCTACTGCAGTACTGACAGGGTCAAATCACAAATAGGGGGTTCTTCCTTAGTGTTTTGAAATTACATGTTATCAGGGACAAATGTGTCTAGTCCATTTGAACAAAGCAGGGAAACTCTCTGATGCCAAGGCTCTACCCTTAAAATACCCCCTTGCCCATGCCTCAAAGCAGAGCATCTCTCACAGTCTTCATAGCAGGCCAGACCAACACCAAATCAAGGCAGAATCCAGATTCCGTTTCTCAAACCATATTTGTCACTGTGAAAACTGATTTTCTGCTCCAGCTGGACAGTCAATAAGAGTTGACAGGCTGGCTGAAAAGACTCATATCTAAAGGTATTTTGGGATGCATGGCGGGGGGTGGGTGGGAGGGNCCGGGTAGGTCTTACCTTGCCCTGGTAAGAAAGTGAACTGCCCCCTGCCTCCCACCACACACCTCTAAAACCTGCATCCTAGCCCCACAGGCTAGGATGTCATTGTCACACCAGAGGCAGTGCTCTGCTCTTGCCTAAGCCAGATTCTGAGTGGTCAAATGACCAGAAGTCCCACCTGTGGGTTCGGCCCAGGAAGGCCAAGGGATATTTAGGGCTTAAAATGAGCACACATTTTGACCTTACTTTCCTCTTGGAGTTTGTATCTGAATGCTGCTGGAACCCAGGAGCTGGCAGGTATATGTGTGCTTTTCTATATCTTTTCTGTCTTTCTTCTTTCTAATTCTTCTTGGAACATTTTGAGTAACTTAGCATTGAATGGGTTTAAAATTTGCTAAATTGAATGGGCTGCTTTGAGTGGTGTTTTATGTTGATTAGATGTTGCACCAAATCTTTTGCCAAAGTTCCCTTGATTTCTACAGTTTGCCAGTAAACTTTTGTCTTGTTTTGACCTCTTGAGAGTATCTGGTCAGTGTTTCTCCCATGTGTCTAACCCAGAGTACATGAACCACTGTAAAGTCCTTTTATCAGAGTCTTACATACAGGTACTTGCACAGATACAACAGAGAAGGAAAAGAGTGCACTGGCTGCACTGTGCCCAGACTATGGACTTTAGAACCTGGCAGAGTACATTTAAAGTAACCCCTGAAACTATGTAAGACACACCATCAACTCTCTACTGTACTTTGTATTGCATTTACTACTAGCTTCAATAGAAAACACCAATCCTGACACAAAGTAGACCCGAGAGACACAAAAATTCAGTATCAAATTGTCCTAGACACTCCAAATTCATTAAGAGCAATGAAAGTACTACTTCAAACATGACAGGAAAGTTCATCTCTATTGGTCAATCATCATTTTATGAGACATTTCTAAAATGCAAAATAACAAGCATTATTTCTACCACAAGATGGTAGTGAGCCAACTAGATAAGGCTCTGCTGGACCTGCTGTTTGTAAACAGTGAAGGACTGGTGGGTGATGTGACAGTTGGAGACCACTTTGTGCACAGTGATCATGAAATTATACAGAGTTTTCACTTCTTGGAGAAGTAAGGAAAGGAATCAGCAGAAAGGCTACCTTGGACTTCAGGAGGGCAGACTTCAGCCAGTTTGGGACACTGGTTGACAGTCCATTGGAAGACAGTCCTGAGCAAGCAAAGGACTCCAGGAAAGCTGGTCATTCTTCCAGAAGGAAATCTTAAAGGCTATCCCCCATATACTGAAAGATGAACCATGATAAAAAATACTGGCCTGACTGAAAAAAAGAGCTGAAAAAAGAGCTGGAACTCAGGAAGATGGCTCAACAATGCATGAAGAGTGCAAGGATGCAGGGAGAAAATTAGAAGGGTCAAAGCCCAAGTAGAACTTAATCTGGCTTCTGCCATAAAAGACTACAAAAAATGTTTTTACAAATACACCAGCCACAAAGGAGGGCTAAGGAGGATCTCCCTCCCTTATTGGATGCAGGAGGACACATAGTTAAAAAGGATGAGATACTTAATACCTTCTTTCTCTCAGTCTTTATTAGCAAGACCCCTTGTTCTCCAGGTATCCTGCTCCTTGAGAGCTGGAAGACAGGAACAGAAGCAGGGCAGGAGTTTAATGAAGCTCCCATAATTTAGGAGGGAATGGTCAGGAACCTGCTATGCCACTTAGACGTTTGTGAGCCAGATGAGATCCACTCAAGGGTACTGAGGGAGTTGGTGGTAGAGCTCACCAAGCCAGTGTCAATCCTTTATAGAAGTCTTGGATAAATGGGGAGGTCCCAGGTGACAGGAAGTTAGCAAATATGACACCTATCTACCGAAAGGGCTGGAAGGAAGTTCCTGGATACTGCAGGCCTGTAACCCTAATGGCTCTCCCCACACCAGCTACAGGGGCCTGCACTCAGCATCAAGGCTGAGAGCATCATCCTTGACCTGGCCACTGGTAAGGCAAAGCTGATCAGCTTCAGTTGCAGCACAAATCTAAAGGACATGCTGCATCTCTAGTTTTCAGATGAGCCCACACTAGGGCCTGGTTGGGCATCAAAGGGCAGCCTTTGCTGGGGTGGAAATAATTCTTCAAGGTGGATGAGGATGGGTTTTGTGGAACAGGAGCCGACTAGGATTGATGTGGGGGGAACCAGCCCAACAAAAAAACCCTGTGGAGGGTAGGAGAGAGGGGGTTTGCAAAACCTTTGCACTGGCCACTTTCATTTGCAGGCATGGAAGGGCTTGTGGTGCTTTACCCCCTCTTTTGCCTTGGCCTATGATATTTTTCTTCACCAATGCAGAGGTGGGGGCAGATAAAAGGCAGTATTTCCCCTGCTCTTGCATGGGCGTTTTCCTTGCATAAGGTTGGGCCTTCTCGGGGCTCACACTGCCCTCTTTCAGTGTCAGGAGCTTTCTTTTACAACCTGAAGTTTATCCACAAGAGTCAAGTGCTGGCGAGAACACAGCAGGTCACACTGTGCCACTGGTGCAGTTCCTGCATCCTCAGGGATGCCAGGTGTGGGCAGTGTGCACCTGATGAGCTCCATCTGTATCCCACAGGAAAGCAGGTGTACAGCCCACCGTAGGGGGATAATCTTCCACTGCTCTATGATGGACATCCACTGATGATCTAGTCCCTGGGCATTCTGCTATATGACATGGTCTGCAGGTTCCATCCCTTCAAAAGAGATGAGGACATTATTCTGGGTCATTATCTTCTTCCTGCTGTGGGTGTCTTGAGCTGGTACTTGGCTTTGCATCACTGGAGAAATAACAGTGTTGAGAGATTACAGGTGGCATATGAGCATCCTCTTCTTGCAGTAATGGAGATTGATTTCCCAGGGTGTGACATTTTTGAGAGAAATTTTTTCCTGCTTAGAAATGCTAATAATTCATACTTAAGGAGAACAATAGAAGTGGCTAAGCCCAGAAGGCATGTGAGTGCAGCATCTCCCTGTCTGGGGGTTTCTCAGGGAGGGGCAGAGATACCGTGGGGGGTGGAGCTGGGAGGAGCTGGGAAACGGGCAGCCATGGTCCTGCTCTCTGGCTCTTGGCTTCTGGAGCCCCACCATCTCCCTGCTCTCGGGCTGCTCTGGGCTTTTCAGAGGAGGACGCGTGTAGCTGCAGCCAGGGGAAAGGGAGCTCGCTCGTCACCACGGTCCAGCCCAGCCTGTTTTCTCCTGCCACGGCTGCTGAGGTTGGTGCAGTGTTAATACCTCACTGAGAGAGGAACTCGTTTCACCTTGGGACTCCGAGATCCTGAACCCTCCTCTCCCATCTCTAACCGGACCGCGTGGCTGCCACCACCTTGGCCTCCGCCACCGCTGCCCCGGCCCCGCCGCTTCTTCGGCACCGCTCCGAGTTCCAGCTGCACCAGCCCCGCATCCCCACTCCGACTGCCGAGGCATCCCAGATTCCCAGCTACAGCCGCGGAGCTTCCAGCACATCTCAGCCACCACCCTGGGATCGCTGCGGTCGAGCCGCCATTGCCGTCTGCTCCCCGAGCTGCCCCACAGCGCCCCCTGCAGCCGCGGGGGAACCATTGCACCTGCCCTGCCCAGCGGAGCCACAGCGCCCCTGCCGGCCGGGACCATCACTGCACCAAGGGGAAGGTGCCTGACACCTGAGAGCAGCTGTCAGTGGGTTCTCTGGTTCTGGTTTGTTTGTCACCGTTATAGTTGTTGCCTGTTCTAACTCATATAAATACTTAGTAAAGATCTGTTATTCCTATTCCCTATCTTTGCCTGAGAGTCCCTTAATTTCAAAATATTACTAATTTGAAGGGAAAAGGAGGTTTACATTTCTCATTCCAAGGGAGGCTCCTGCCTTTCTTGGTAAACACCTGTCCAAACCGCGACACAGGGTTAGCTGGAGGAGCTGGCACATGTCCTACTATCCTGGTCTCCAAAGCAGAGAATTGGTTGGGAGGTTGGGCACAGCCTGGGCACTGCAGACCCTTGAAAAGAGTGAACCATTGACCAGCAGCTTTTTGGTTTCTCTTCCCAGAGTCAGATGCACCTTGTCAGATGGTGCTCATTCATGTGTCCCTTGGACAGGCCAGCATTGAAAGAACTTTTCAACCATTCTGGCTGCAGGACATTCACCAGGAGATGGTGTCCTGGGTTGCATTGTATTCTATCACCATCTTCATGAGCTGTTGAAACCAGGTGGGGTGGTGTTCCTTGTCCCCTCCCTCTGGACTATCTTCTGTTAATGGGCCGGCTATTGAAACCAGGTGGGGCAGGGTTCTTTATCTCTCCCATGACCCATCCTCCCTTTAGGGGATATCTTCTGTTAATGGGCCATCTAGTCTCACACATTATCCTATTGTGAGATGCTCTGCCCAGGGGGAGGGACCAAGCACTCCATCCTGGATATAAGCTGAACTTTCAAACACCACGGGGAGCCCTTGCCTGCTGGATTCCCACAGGAGAAGAGCTACTGCTGGATCTTCCGGTGGAGACCAGACCTTGTCTTCAGGATCACCGCTTTCAACAAGACCACTTTTGTCTGGACTGGTACCAACACCCTGACTGACAGGGTGCCAGGTTGTATTCTGACTGTCAGTGGGTTTTTTTTTCATGGTATTTCAGTTATTTATTTTCTTTTTCTATTAAATTGTATTTCTGACTTGGACTCTCTCAGTGGTTTGTTTTCAAACCAGCACAGATGGCAAAGATCCATCCCCCTGCACAGTAGGATCCAGCTCGACACATCTCATGGCATTAAGAAGCCAAGAAAATCAGACTTTCTCTGCAACCATAGCACAGAGTAGGGATCACAGCTGCTGAGATGCTTCTGCCTGTACTGGGGGAAGTTGCAGTAGAAGTGGCTAAGGACTCTCCATGGTATTTGAGAAGCCATGGCAGCCTAGTGAAGTTTCCAGGGACCAGAAAAGGGAAAGCATCCCCATTGCAGTCCCTGACATTGTGGTCTCCCTGCAACCTGGGGTACAATTGTGGTATCCTGCAGCACAAACATCCTTGGCTTGGCCACCAGTGAGGCAAAGCTGATTGACTCTGGTTGCAGCACCTTCCTTGAGGACAGTCTACATCTGGTTGAAATAAAAGTTGAGTCTACATCTAGTGAGAGAGGGAATGATCCTGGTCCCAGGCATGCCATAGTCCAGCCTGGTTGGACCCTGGAGGCTCCCTGCTTTGCTGTGGTGGGGTGGGATTAATTTTCCAGCCAGTTGCCAGGTGTTTTTTTGGTGGGGGAAGGCATGAATGTTGTGAAAGGGGAGCCGATTCCTGGCCTTGCTGACAGCTTCCACCATGCACCCTGGCATGGGCTGGGGTGGTGGGAGCCTGAGAAAAACGTCTACCCCTGGGGGTAGCAGAGGCAACAGTTCTGAATCAATGCACCTTTGCAGGCCCTTGAGGAAGGGCTGGGAGAGGCAAAGGCATGTTTCTTCCCCACTTGTGAGGAAGTTTATTCCTCGCAGATAATGGTTGGATCTTCCTCAGGCCTGTGATACAGTGGTAACATTTTACCTTTTATCATGTTTCCAGGTTTTTGTTTTTAATTTATTTTCATGCATGTTACTTGTTTTTTAAAGGAAGATTCTAGCTGGTGCCTGGACTCCATCAGGAAGTGCTGTGACCATCTGCAGAGTGGATTCACCGCCAGTGCCACCCTGGCCACTTTCTGCAGGTACATCTCCTTCAAGATGCATGAGGACATTATCCATTATTTGGATCCTCATCCAGAAGCAGGTCTCTCAAGGTGGGTACCTGGCCTCACAGCATACGTAGCATAATGGGTATTGGAAGACAAAAGCAGGCACACATGCTTTCCCTCATCCTTGCAGGTATGAGGAGTTTGATCTCCTGGTTAACTGGAGGAGGTGGCACAAATCCTGTGATCCTGCTCTCTTTCAGAATGGAAAACCGATTGGGAGGTTTGGGTGCAGCTCTGAGCATGGCCACTAGCATGGCCGGGCTCTACAAATGGAGAAGGCTGTACACAGGAGCCTTCTCCAACTGACCATTTTCTGGTTTCTCTCCCCAAAGTGCCAACACCTCATCACAGCAAAACAGCATCACTGAGGCTGTCAGTTTGGCAGTGGTGATGGGGTGCTTATTTTCTGTCAAAAAAATTTTTTTTTGTAATCAGAGTATTTCTTTTATCTTTTTTCAAGCATTTGATCCATCCCCTTCCTCTAGGATAATCTTTTGTGTCCTTTACACACTGGCTTTATTGGAGTTGGAAAGGGGTTAAGCAACCTGAACAATGAAACAACAACTCCTGTTGTTTCAAACTGAGTAGCTACTTAGTGACCCTGAACTGCCACTCAGGCATATATTTTTTGGTGCTGCTGTCTGTCCTCTAACACAGTCACCAAATCTTTCACCAAGCCGTAACAGCCCTCCACAGACCAAACAAAACCCCATAAACTTGAGGGAAGGACAAACCATGCTGGGTGTTAAAACAACATGCCCTCAATAGAACAAAAAATGGTATTATGCAATGTTCGTTATCTTTATGCCTACTTTGTACAAATGTCGACGTTTTTTAGAGAAATTTTTTCCTCTTTAGAAATGCAAATGAGCCGGTACTTAAGGAAGACAATGGGACATGTGGGTGCGGCACCTCCCTGTCTGGGGGGTCCTCAGGAGGGGACAGAGACACTGCGGAGGTTGAGCTGGTGGGGGGGGCTGGGAC
>VZRX01022575.1:101703-122577 GCA_013398075.1 Notiomystis cincta | reverse complement strand
CAAGATCATCCCACGACACTAAGAAGAACACCTTGCTCTCTTTTTTTTTTTCTTTTCTCTTTTTTTTTTTTTTTTTGTGTAGCTATTGGATTTTTATGAGTTGGTACTGAGCAATTATTTTCCGTCAACTGATGTAGGTCAAACAATTGAAAAGAAGGAGAGGAGAATAAGTGTGTATTGTATGTTTGCAAATACCACTACAATGGAAATAGTGTAACACCATGTGGATCAGAGAAGAAATGTCTTCTATTACATAAACTGATGCAGAAAAATATCTTCTGGAACCACAAGCCATTTCTCAGGTCTGAAAGAAACCTTATATAGTTTGTGTAGATAGAATCAACTTATACTGTGTGCATATATGTATATATATGTCTACATAAATGCAGTTCTGTAGGTGCAACAACCACTACCATATTGTCTCATTTGTATTGAAAATGCATGGTCACGTCATCCATTTTTAGAAGAGAAATTGTAACAAATTAAAATGTTTAGTTTCCTACTACATTTTTAAAGGTAACATAAAGCTATGTAATTCAAGAAATATGTCATATTTTGGAGTCCAGAGTTTAAAGATCAAATTCCTTTGGGATGTGACTTCACCAAGATTCATCAGTAGCTTACTCTGGCCTTTATCTCTTGGGGTTTATATCCAGTATTCCTTCAGATTTTGCTCCATCCCATGTCCAGATGACTCACTGTCATTTCCTTCCACTGTCTCATGCTGAGTGACCATGGGCAGAAAAAATGTTTTCAGCTGCCCCTTTTAGTTAATTTTCCTATTCCAGTAGACTCACTCAGCTAAATTTTTCAAAAGTTATGAAACAGGTATGTCTGTGAACTTGATTCTATTCTCCTGTGCCCAGTCTTGGCACCAATTTCCTTTCCAAGCTCTGGGAAAAATGCTGATTTATATATATTGGGATGAAACTGAGGTGTTGATTCTCCTATTCTCAAAGACTGGAAGTGCTGGGAGGGGACATGAGTAGCCACAGTGATGTGAAATACCTGTTTTTAACAGTTCAAATTATCGTTGTTTAAATCTCTTTTATGTAATGTCTCCATTCTCTTAGGAGATTCAGATGGATCACTCTTCACCAGCTGTCAAGGCCAACACTGCTGTACAGTCCTTGCTCTCAGTAACATCTTCAGTGTCCTGGTGATGGGGTGTCTTAGAAGGACTGTGTAGATCAGGCCTCACACAACCTCTGCACTTCAGGCTGTTTGTGCTGTAAGTATACTAAATATTGTGGCTACTTGGCATATCTGGAAAACATACCATGATTTTGATGATTTTATGCTTTTTAGGTGGATGAACCTATGTACCTGCCTCAAACATGAAAGATGTTTATATATTGATTCATTAGCCCCTGTAATCACCCTAAGTTTCCTATGATTGTAGAGTAAATGAGTATTTTTCCTGTAGTGCATCACAAGCATGCTGTAAACAACACAAAGGCTATATTTTACATGCAGCATCTGATAAAAGTAATTCTGCTGCTGCTGTTCCTACCAAGAAAGGGAGGAGGTGCTTTTAGTTATTTTGAATCTCTTGTATGTCTAGTGGTAACTCTGAGTATATGGAGAGGGGTGTGGAAACAACACTATGTATGGAGGTGTTCATTTTCCAGCTGTGAGAAAGACGTGTCTGCAACCTAACTGTACTTGCTTCAGCTGAAATAAACACTTTTGGGAAGAATTTGGCTGAATGGTTATTTTTGGTCTGGCAAAGGGGAAACCGACCGAGTGACTGTTATTACTCTGATGCCAATTACTGGAATCAACCAGCTTAGGGGCAATTTGCTGACTTTGTTTAAAAACAAAACTGGTCTTTCTGGGTCCAGCTGTGATTTAGAAAGGGAGGAGCTCTAAACCACTTCTTTCTTTTCTTCCTTTTTTTCTATTTTTTGTTTTGTTTTTCCTTTTAAAAAATAAGTTTCATTTATTTTTTTAAAAAGTTTCCTAGCTGGAAACATTATCTGAACTCCACATGGTGTGGGATTTAGGGAATTAACAGGATGATTCAGACATACAATCCTCACATTCATTCCCACTCCTGAGAACTTTCCTTAAGGAATAAAATTTCTTTCCTGCACTTGGTCGGAAACAAAACAAAATCAAACCATTCTCTTCTTTTTTTCCTTTTTGACTGGAAAGTAGCACAACTAATAAACCTAACATTAGGCTCCAGCACATGCTGTAGGCCAGTACAATCTCAGGATATGAGTAGTGTGATTTTAGCAGGCATTTGCAGCACTCCTCCCTGTGAACTCTGGGCTGATACGTTGTCCCAACACTGCTTCCTTTTCCTCTCCCCTTCTCTATATGGGGAGACATGTGCCAGCAAGGGCTAAAGGGTGGTTCAAAGTGTTGTCTTTTCATTTTTTGTCCTTAGGGAGTGGGACAGAAAGCGCTGAGAGTGCTGCCCTGTGTATTGGTGTGCATCTCTGAGAGAAGACAGGCCAAGGGCAATGCCTGAGCTCTGACCTTGGGTATGAGAAAGTTGTGATCTTGCAGCCGCACTGTTCTCTTGATGTAATTCTGGTTTCCTTTTCCTATATGTGGGGGCTGGGGGGAAGGTCACATAAGCTGCAGTGAATCTCTTCAGCATGCATTCAGAGTACTCATATTGTGCAAAATTCCCAAGATGCACACCAGAAGAATTTTTTGATTGATTGGCTTTCCACTCTTTCCCCTTTTGCTGTTTCTTATCAAAACCAAACAAACTCAAACAAAAATATCCTTTCATTTAAGCAGGAAATAAAGGAAGCTAGTGAAACTTGGTGCTTATCCATGCTGCAGTTCAGTTTAAATGCCCACAGGCACCTGTATTTTCTTGTTTTCGCCTTCACAGGATTGCTTTCCTTGGTGCTCCTTGTGCAGATTTGTTTTAACAATTCCTCTGCCACAACATTTAATATTTTTTAAATTTACAGTCAGACCTTTTTCCCATCTTGATGCTTTTTTGTCTCTACCTAGAAACTTCTTTTTCCATTCCCTTGATCACTCTTTTGCTCTTTGAATCAGGAAAATTCTCTTAGCTTGCTCTTGTATCTTTTGGTCCACAGCTGAATCAATTAGTACCAAACGTACCTGATGATTTCTTGATTTTCTTTTATAATATATTGATATTTTTTACTCCTAATATTTTTATTTCATTATTTTTATTGCTACCATTCCCTGCTAAATTGAGGCCTTGTTGGTCAAACTGTCTGACCAGTTTGTCAATGTCTGATCTTTGTTCAGAGTCTCCATGGGCTTCTTCTAAAATTCATGAGAGTTCATTTGATTGTTTCAAGCTTCCCTGCACTTCCAGTCCTATTTCACACCTGCTTTTCTTACTACATCTTCAGTTTGGGGGAACAAGGGAAATTTACTAAATACCTTGCAGCCTTTTCCATCTCACTGTCACAAATCCTAGGCAACTAGATCAGCAGCATCGTTACTTACTGCATTCTAAAGACAGATTCAGCCTGAGAGGAGCATCAGAGTGGCTGCCTGCAATATGTTGCCTTTCACCACATTGCTGATTCCCATTTTACTACACCAGATGCTGCCAACACCCTTGTCTCTGAGGTGCTTCTGTAGTCCTGTGTCTCTCCTGCCTTTCCTCTAGCTGATGTTTCACCAGTGTTTAAAACCACATCCACCTATATTTTTATTACAGAGATGGAAACTCTGCCCAATCATTCTTTTTCATTCTTCAGCTTCCTTTTGTTTTGTCTTAAATATATTCAAGGGGGAAACAGGAGGAGGGATGCAAAAGGAAGGGTTCGGTCTAGACTTCCAAAGCAATTTCCTTTTCCCTACAGAGCACACAGCTCATTTCCTTCCAGAGTAATGTGGCTGGGAAGTTGCACATTTCTTTTCAGCACTGACTTTCCTGAAATTTGTTGAGTCAAAGCACAGCTATGAGGCAGGATCCAGAGGACCATAAACAGGAGTGTGTGAGTGTTCTTCTCGCTGCCATATAGGAGAATAAACAGAGATTAATATAGATGGGAGAGGGCGGTCTGGATAAGCAGCCACAGGGTGGAAATGTTAAAAAAAAATAGACAAATATCAATAGACACACCTGCACTTGGGCGTTTCTCCACATGGGGCCTCACAGGGCTTATTTTTGCCATAAATGTCTCAAGGACAGAGAACTGAGCAATGTGGAAGTTGATGATTTTCCTTGAGGGTTAATTACAAGGTCTTGCCTTTGTGAAAAAAAAAGGGTAATGGTTTATTGTTGAAAATTTAACTCTTTATACATTGCATTTAGCTCAAGACAGGAGAGTTCTTTTTCTTTAAAATGTGTTTATATTTGCTGGTTTTTAATAGTATGCCATTTAGTACTGTGGCATCCACTCTTACTAGGTTTCTGTGTTTGCTTTAAATCAAACTAATAAATTAGTTTAAGTCAAATTAAAACCAGGCTGAAAGAGTAACATAGTTATGACTGAGCAACTTGCCTCCTCCAGAGAGTTCAAGATACTCTGTACTTAAAATTTTCAAATGAATTAAATTCAGTTTGGAAAGGAAATGCTTTGGAAAAAAAAAAGAAATTATGAGATCATAATCTGTCGACTCCATGGAGTTTCTAATTTAGTTGGTGCCTTTATGTGCTCGTTTACTTAAAAGATGAGATTTCTTCTCTGTTGAAAGTGTGTGGAGGCATGAAGATGAGCTGGAATCTATGTGTTTGATGTAAGATAATTATTTCATCCATTCCACTTGGTTTTTGCTTAGCAAGACAATTCACATAGTGTTTATTGTTCTGCCACCAGTAATGGCAGTTTAGTGTCTGAATAGCTGATACTTATTTCTGAGTCTGAAAAAGCTCATAACTGATTTATTGTGTTAATTGTCAGAAAATGCACAATGAAACTAGAGAAGTACTTCCACAGTACTAGGTATTACAGTTACACAGGAACTTGAGTTGGTTGATTTTTTTTCAGTAGATGAATAGATGCGGAAACTGCCTTTACGTTTTATCTCAAATATGAAAGTTCAGCAAACTATAGGTAGAGGAGCCTAAAAAGATCTCCTGCTTCTCAGGTCCAGCTACAGAAAACCTTTCTGCTATTAGCCACAAGGTGAAACGCCACAGTGTTTGCTACTCTCCATCTCCATTTTTCCATGCAGAGGAAAACACCTGGCTTAGGAAGAGGTTGTGTGGGGCTGGCATGCTGGGCAGGCACTGGTTACTGCATCCACTCAATCATCTTTCACTCAGTAGTGCCAACATTTTGGGGCCTCATAATGTGGCGCTGCTGTTCAGCATGGGAGGTTTTGAAAGGGCAAGAAAAAGACAATGAAATGTAATGCAAAGACCTTGTTGTGGAACTGACACTGCAAATTATAGAACTTTTCCGTAAGTCTAAAGGATGCTTCTTCTTGCTAGCTTCAGTCGAATTGCAGGAGGCGAGACGTGCACAATTTTTCCATTTGCAGAGGTACCTCTGCAGTGAAAAGATGTGTAGCTGTAGCCTTGAATTTCTTATAACTTACTATAATTCATCCAGCTGTGTTGGACTGGTTGGCTCAAGTTTTCAACAGCTGTAGTTGGCAGGGAAATTTCTTCTCTGTTAAAGGGAGGTCTGGCAGTCCCAGGTATTCAAGATGAAATGGAGCTGGGGGGGAAAAACATGGTTTTGACATTCTACTGAAATCATCTGCCATTGAGGAATCACTGTAGGCATTTTTATTATTCCTGAAATGTGTAGCTCTTTGTTGGATGGAATGTTTGGGTTGTTTTTTTTTTTTTTTACATGTTTGCTATTTTTTTGTCAGTTCCAAGCCTGTATTTATTAGATCAGCTGAGGGTGAGAGGCAAAGGTGCTGCTGTCTTAGGGGGAGAATGGATACATGACAAATACAAATGATTGAGAAAATGCTACTTATGGAGATAGGACTGACCAAGAGAAGAAAGTGCAAGAGTATGTAATGTTTTTATCCTGCTAGAAAAAAGACAAGGCCGTATCTCAAAGTTTTGAGTAATTTTTAATCTCATTTTTCCAAATATGCACTCTAGTGGTACTTGGGATAGCAGAGGGAGGATGACTCTTCAGGCATTGAGGTTGAGTGAGTTTTTACATGTAGATACTCAGTGTTGCACAAAGCAGGGCAGTTCTAAAGAAAAAAGCAATTGTGTTCCTGGAAAGTGAGGATTTGAAGCGATCCTATGCTAAGTGCTGAATGAGGCAGATCAAAATACAGAGGCAGAGCTGGAAATTAAAAGAAGGAGAAAAGCAGGGTATCCAGCTTTGTTGCCTACCATCTGGAAGGACTGCAGAGCCAGTGCGGTGTCCCGGGATCTGTCAGTGGCATGTTGTATGGTCTTAATAAAGAAACTGCATCTCAAGGTTCCCAGAGTCTTACATTTGTAAAATGAGAAAGTAAGCAAGGTGCTCTGAGTTCTTTGAATAAAAATGTGCTGTATAGAAACTGTTTTAGTACTCCTAATGCTAATGCTAATGCTAATGTTAATGCTAATGCTAATGCTAATGCTAATGCTAATAATAATAATAATAATAATAATAATTGATTTGTTCTCACTGTAATTTTAGCTCAGACGGAATTATGTGTATTTCTCTGTGAAGAGTGCTAAGATACATAAAGTTGTAAAGACACAAAATTGCAATTTCTCTGAAAGTATTGCATAGGCACCACCTGTAAAGACTGGACTTCCTTGCTTTGTTCTGATGTAGCCCATAGCAGTAAAGTATTTTCAGATCAATGCTTTCCATCCAGAAGCATTTAACACTTTCCCAGGAAATGATCAACAAACAAAACACACCAAGAAAGGAAGCTAGCATTTACTTTCTTGTTTTTGAAGGCGGCTTGTATTTTGCAAAGCAAGATGGAAGGGGTTAGATCTCCCATAGCATTAGTATCTAATCACTATTCTAAAGAACAGTGTTAGCTTACACCAAACTAACAGTGGTGGAATATAATAGATAGGAAGAGTTACACTTCTTATTTGTATCTTTGCATCTCAGTTATTGTTGTTGCAGCTGACTCTGAGACAGAAGAGGCATAAGAATGCATGGCTACTTCTTGGCATCAGAAATGACAGTGCTTAGGTGTTATCACTGTACTAGTAATGTCTTTCCTGTCACTGTCTCCTTTTTAATTTCACTGGCCCAAATAAAATGAAGTGCACTCACTTTGATAAACTTAAGTGTGTTCTTAGAAGTCTCTAGATTTGAAAAAAAACCCATAGCTGGCTTGGTTGAAGTTCCTAATTGCTAAACCTACCTTCTTTCAGCACTGTCAGTGAGCTCAAAGGGACCAGACCTGGGCAGATAATTGTGATGCTCAGTGGAACTGGAAATGTGCATGTCAATTATATTTCTGGCTAGTGTTTTTTTTTTCCCTCTTTGATACAAATGTGATGAATACTCACCATCACCAAGCTGGTTGGAAGCAAGCAAAAAACAAGGTTATACCACAGACAAGAGTTTTTTCAATGTGAAGGGAGTCTTGGAGTTTCCTAAACATGTGGAGGAAGAATACTTTCTTCCTGAAACTTCAGGATGTACATGAAGACTTACTGGGCTGTGTATCCCTTGACTCTTGCTAACTTTACCTAAGCATTTAAGAGGTGCTACAGAAATAAGTGTGACCAGAGAACTACAATGCTTCTCAGCAAGAAGCTTTTTTGAGATGTGACACTGTCCATTTTGTGTTACCCTGGGAGCTCTGCTAAAGCAGGGAAGAGCAAATCCCTCCATCACAAATGCATAAAATGAGCTGAGGATGGATTATAAAGATATGTCTTCCACACCACTAAAATCTTTTCCTCCTTCCTATGCATCACCTCGGTATCAGCAACATTGCTGGAAATACATCTGGGAAATTAGCAGAATGTTTGTTTTACTTCTTTTCAAAGTGTTTTCATGGTTTTAGGTGAGTGTTTGACTTATGTTCATTGGCCCTCGCACAAGAGACTGAAAGCTATTTCCTTTTTCCTTATTTAGAACATGTGGAATATCAGGTTTCTGAGCAGTGAATTTCCTTTCAGGAGATAGGTGATCATATGTGGTAGAAGTGGTTGTTTTTGTAAACTTGAGAAGTTGGTCCTTCTGTACTTTATAGATACTTTCTTAACTGAAACTTGTACTTTTCGTACAGACAGAAGAGCATTTTTTAACTTTTTTCTTCCTCACTTCCCCTTTCTTATTTTTAGAATTAAATAGAGAAGTGGGAACTTAGAAATATCTGAGGGAATTTCTAGGAGTGTGGCCATAGGAGTGTGGTAGCAAATGTGGTAAAGGCAACAGCCCAACCCTGTTTGTAACTTGATTTGGAGTCTGCAGAGCTGGTGCTGACAAGAAAGGGAAAAAAAATGAAATGGAGAGATTGTGTGCTGTTTCTTAAGGTCATGTATTTTTGTATCTGCTGGCTTGTCTGTGTGGGTGAGCAGGTATGAGTCTTCGTCTGTCTTGTTGTGCAATGTCAGGGGGAAGTTCAGGTCGATGTGGTGCCAGGGCCAGCCCACATCCTGCACCCACCCAGGCCCACAAACAGTTGCACACATCAGTCAGGGAAAGCCCTCGACGCCCGCCACTGTTGGAGCAGGTGTGTGAGCTCACAGTGACATCAGATGGCTGTCACATTGCCACAGGGCAACCACCCAGCCCATGTTCTGTGTACATCAGGTCTGCCTCCTGAAACTAATTATAGTCTGTGGTGCAGCTCCAACACTCAGACCATCCTCTTCTCTCACAGGTGCTTTGAGGTAGAACAGATGGAAAGAAGAATGAGAAAAATGATTTTACAAAACATCGCAGATATAACATCCCTTGCAAAATGCCATGTTCTTTAAGGTGTCAACCAGTTATAAACAGAGGGGGAGAGGGAAAAGCAAGGCTGTGTCCAGCCAAAAGCAGAGTTGGCTAGATCAGTCATGACCAAAATTTTGGAGAGTTTTTGAAGCACAGACAGATGCTGTGTTGTGGGGAAAAGTTCTTGCGAAGCTACTGCTTTAATGTCCATTAAATGCTGGGGTTTTTTAAGCACCAATATTGCCCCTTGTTTTCGTTCCTTAAAAAGTGAACCCAGAATAAATGCAGACTCACCCTATCCAGCCCTCTTTATTTTTGTGTCTCAGTATTTTGTGGTATACCAATACCTACCTGTAAATAAATTGACTGTATGTAGTGAAAATACTCTGCACTCTACCCTGTGTCCAAGTAAGTGTGGAAGGGCATCAGTGGCTTAATTTGCCCCTGAGAATTTGGTAGAGTGTCTCTGGGTTGTATGAGCACATATAAAAGAAGAATTCACTGTCAGCTTCTGGTGATTTATATAGCAAATATGTGATTTATATAGGATATAGATGATTTATATGGGATATCTGTGTACGTAGCCCTTATTTTGCTAAGCAGACGTAGTATATTGGATCAAATTATTGTAACATATGCCAGTGGGCAGAGGAGGACATCCAGGGAGCATGGAGATGATAGATGCCTCCAGTCCTGGGCATGCTCTTCAAACTGTTGGCAGAATGATATTTCCATTATTTGTGGGTGGGATCTCAAAAGCTTAAAATCTCCAGAAATTAAGGTGTGTTTCAACCTGCCTGTAGCAGTCTATACTCTCAGAGCCTGGAGGACAGGATGCGTGTGTACCATCCTTCCAGCTGCAGTCTAAACCTTGCTTATGAAGAAGTGTATGAAGAAACTCAGAGAATTTAAATTAAAGGGCTTATTCAATTATTTTATCTTGTAAGCAAGAGATAGCAGGATTTTAAGAAGGAATGATGTTAATCACTGTAACAATCCTTTCTAAGGAGAAAAGAAAACCACTTTTTCATCCATTAAATACTGTAGCGTTCCTGATTAAGTGTATTCACAAACATGCAAAATTACAGGGTAAGGGCCTGCTTAGGAACAAATTCCCCCTATATTGCCATGCCAACAGTGTTCGTGCTGTTCCATTTCACCAACAGATAATAATAGGCATGGATGCCTAGACCCATGAAAGGAGGTGGCTTCAGTTCTGCTGTGCAGAACTGTTAGATGCAGTAGAGCAATTCTGACTTTTACAAGGTATTTCCAGCTTTGAAACACTGTTTTATGTAGTGATGAAATGTAGTAACTTAGCAAGTGTATAATTAAGCATTGCGACAAGTGTAGCTTACATAGAGAATGAGACCATCTTCAGCTATGTTACATAAATTTTGGTTGGTGTGATATCTGTGAAAGGAGGGTCTTAGGGTTTCTGGCTTAGGATATGAACTTACCACCACTGAACTGTTGAGAAGAATCTCCCTGTAGGGACAAGTCTCCTCTTCCCCCACTCCTTTATTTTTCTTTTCTGCCAATAACCTCTCTTGAAAACAAACTCCTAGACCAGCTGCTTCAGTGTCATGTTTTTTTGCTTTTCCTATAAAAGCTGTTCCCTACTTGCTTCACCCTCAGGAGCCACATGGGTAGTGGTGGCTCTGCTTTAAGGTGGAGGAATTGCTTCCATGCAATCGGATAACATGGCATGGATGTTGAATGACAGGCTGAAGCACAGGAGAACAACCATGCAATGGTCATGAAACAGATACAGCGTGCTTGGATTACCACCTCTGGTTTGCTACTTTACCCTACAAATGAGCTCACTCTCTTAATAAAGTTTTCACAGGGTGAGGGTAGAACAGACTGGTACAGATAGTGGAAGAAATCAAGGGGGACAGGGAAGGAGGGCAAAGAAAAGGAAAAAAAGATGGAAAATATTTGTCAGGCTTGATTGTATTAATGAAAACATAAAGAAAGAAAGGAGGAAAGCAGTGTTTGGAGAGCAAAGAGTGACCTGACAAATGTGACCTCTGTTTTTCCCAAGGGCTTCTGACTTTGAAACCAAAGCTGCCTTTAATGTTCACCAGGTGCCATCAGGGTGTTTTGATTGCCTTTATGGAAGGGAATTAGCCTCATAGCTTCAGCATCTGCACTTCAGTGAACTTCAGGGACAGAGTGTATTCATGTTCAGATCATAACTCTTAAGGTTCAAAGGCCATGAGCAGCTCAATAATTAATTCTGTTATTTCCACAGGAGGCAATGAACACAGACCTATACTTCACACTGGTTTTATCACAGGAGTCTTTCCAGTCCCTGCTCAAACAGGTTCTGCCAGAGCATCTCTGAACAGCCGACTTGAGCAACTGGAAAGCGAGGCAGACACAGCACAGAAGCAAAGCTGGCAGTAAGATTATTCTTCATGCTGAAATAATACTCTGAAGTTTGTATTTTGTCACCTGAGATTATAGTTCAATTTCTTGGAAGAAGTGAGATGCTATTTTGCTGAAGGTATATGGCTCTCTGTCCCCTGTTGTTACATAAGCAAATTGTTGGTACTTATCATCCTCTTTCTGGCTGCTTCCTCTCCATGGGTAATTGTGCCTCTGATATTACCTAGATATCGCAGCCTTGCTTGTGACCTGAAAGTAGATTTTAGCTCTTCAGGTAATTGTCTTGTCCTGCAGATGACAGATTTATAGGAATATTGCATATTATCAATAAAAAAAAACAACTGACTGATCGGTGGGGTTTTTACTCCCCCTCCCCCTTTCATTTGAGAGACCCAAGAGCCAACCATTTCTGGACAGCTCCCAATATCCGTTCTTTTGACAGTCACCTCCCATACCCAATTATCTGTTTTACAGTCCATTAATTTCAAAGTATAGGACCAGAGTAACTTCAATAAGAGATAGGGAAGGGGTTTAAAAGGGCCTGAAAAGTTTGCAGATTTGGAAACAGATGGTTATCAAATTCGAAAAGTCATGGCAGTCCAGTGAAGTTGTCACTCACTGGAAAAGGGGAAACATAAAAGGGAAAAAGGAAGATCTGAGGAACTGCAGGACAGTCAGTCTCACCTTGGTGCCTGGCAAGATAATGAGAAAGATCCTCCTGGAAGCTCTGCTAAGTCATGTGGAAAATAAAGAGGTGATTGGTGGCAGCCAGCATGGCTTGACTAAGGGCAAATCATGCTAGACAAACCTAGTGGCCTTTTGTGACAGGGTTACCATATTAGTGGATAAAGGAAGAGCAGCTGATGTCATCTATCTGGACTCGTGCAAAGCATTTCACAATACCACATAACATCCTTGTCTCTAAATTGGAGAGGCACAGATTTGATGGATGGATCACTTGAATAAGGAATTGGCTGGATGGTTCCACTCAAAGTGTTGCAATCAATATCTTGATCTCCAAGTGCAGGACAGTGATGAGTGTTGTTCCTCAGAAGTTGATATTGGGGCCAGCACTGTTTAACTTCTTTGTTGGTGACACAGACGGTGGGATTGGTGCACCATCAGCAAGTTTGCTGACAACACCAAATTGTGCAGTGCAGTCAGCATGCTGGAGGGAAGGAATGCCATCCAGAGGGACCTTGACCAGTTTACAAGGTGGGCCTTTGCCTCAAAGTTCAACAAGGCCAAGTGTAAGGTCCTGCACCTGGACTGGGGCAATACCAGACACAAATACAGACTAAATGGCTGGAGAATGGAGTGGGAACAGTCCTGAGTCCTGAGGAAAAGGACTTGGGAAGGTCAGCATGAGCCAGCAATGTGTGCATGCAGCCCAGAAAGCCAAACATATTCTGGTTGCATCTACAGAAGTGTGGACAGCAGATTAAAGGAGGTGATTCTGCCCCTCTACTCTACTCTGCTCTGGTGATACCCCACCAACTGCATCCAGCTCTGGGGTCCCCAGCACAGGAATGACACAGACCTGTGCAAGCAAATGCAGAGGGACACAAATATGATCAGAGGGCTGGAACATCTGTGAAGACTGGCTGAGAGAGTTGGGGTTGTTCAGCCTGGAGAAGTCTCTGGGGCGACCTTAGACCAGCCTTCCAGTACCTAATGGGAGTCTGCAAGGGAGCTGGAGAGGAACTTTGTACAAGGGCCTGTAGTAGTTGGACAAGAGTGAATGGCTTCAAATGAAGGAGGGTGGGTTTAGATTAGATATTAGGGAAGAAATTTTTTTATGACAATGATGAGATAGTGGAACAAGTTGGCCAGAGCTGGCAGATGCTTCTTCCCTGCCAACATTCATGTTGAACGGGTCTTTGAGCGACCTGATCTAGTGGAAGGTGTCCTTGCCCATGGCAGGGGTGTTGGAATTGGATGATCTTTAGGGATCCTTACAACCACAACTGTTTAATGATTCTTTGATTTGAAATGCTGATGTGCACCAAAGACCTAAAAGTGCTAACATTCACTGATCTGTACGTGATAGTGCTGTTAGTAGTCACATTTCATATTGTGACACAAATTGCATCTTGTCTTTACCTTTGTGTAAAAGCTCTGAATTTATACTGCAGTAGTGCTTCCTATTTGAAATGAAAAATGACTGCATAAAGATGTATTTGAATCCAGAGGGAGCATTTTATTAATTAGTAAATAATGATATGATGAAATTGAATCATACTGCCTTTTCTTTTCCAATTTTTCTTTGAGGAGTGCCTGCTATGAAAGTGTGTGCACAAATAAATTGTTTTCTTATGTCTCTAAAAACATATTGTAAATGTTTCATTTAATTTTAATGACAATGACAGTTTAGAAAGGAAACACTATTCAAAGACAAGAAGTATTGCAGTAAGATTTTAATTTTATGAGTTTTAAATAAAATATTAGAAACATATTCTGGAGTCACAATATTAACATGCATATATATAGATATCTATTTTTGTCTTGTTAACATCAAACTAAAAATTTGCAGGTGCAAAATCTAGGTACCTGTTCTTTTGACTTCATGTTAGGATAAAAAGCTTGCAGTTGGTGAGTGGGATTTAGCAGTGCTATGAGCATAGCTGTGTGCTTTGGAGCCGATTATAATCACTAGGGAGATTGAGGTGTATTGAAAACCAGAAAATCTTGACAAGGCTTTTAAATGAATTGTTGAAGTCCTCTAAGAGGATTTCAGAATAAAAGTATCTGAATGTATTCACATGTGTGGAGAAACCTGAGCACATACGTGCATTCCTGGGCCCTGAAATAATTTCATGTAATACTAGCATGAACTAGGCCTGTGTAACTGTAAAGTGCATGCCAGCTTGGATAGTGCCTTCCAAATCCATTTAGAGCCCTTGTTAGAGTGAGGACACTTCTGATGGAGAACATGGACCTGCTTCAATTGCACTGAGTGATTTTTAAGGGTGCTTCAACATTAGGGACTGAATAATTGAGCCTGGAGGAGAGTGTTTCAAAGTAGATTTGAAAGAATAAGAGCAACTGGTCCATCTTGGAAATAATACTGATGGGGAGATTTTTTAATTTGTTTCTCACATAGTTAAAAATAATATTTTAGTATTTATGAAGTCCTCTGTAGTTTGCGTTCAAGAGAAGCTGCCTCAGTATCTGCAGCTGAAAGGTTCTCCTCCTGCATTCCCAAATTTAACCTTCAGCTTCACTTCCCCATAGCATAGTGCTGGTTGCATTGTGAAATGAACAACAACTGATACCATCTTTACTACCTTTATTTCTTTCTGAACAAAGAATTTTGTTTCTGTGGTAGAAGAAAAACAATATTTTGAATTGTTTCCACCAAAGTACAGCTAGAAAAAAAACAGAAGTCAGAAAACAATTCTCATTATTTGCAGTAAGAAAATATCAAATAATTAATATACACACATGGTGAAAAATTTTCTGAAATTTTGTTCATGCTTCTAAATGTCAGTCTTACCAGTTATTGGTGATGAATATCTGTATTTGTGTGAGTGAACAGAGAAAAGCTTACACTCAGAAGTTAGTGTTCTGGATGTATTTTGAGTAATTGTTTTTTTTTTTACATTTTACTCCTCTTGGAAATTAGCCCACAAGGTCATGAAGACATAGGTAAGCCAATGAGTTCATGAGTTTGAGATCCTACACCTATAGATGTGTACCCAATCTTTTTGTGTTGTAAAGTGGATATAGAATGGTTTGGGTTGGAAAGGACCTTAAAGATCATCTGGTCCCAACACACCTGCCATGGACAAGGACACCTTTCACTAGATCAGGTTGCTCAGGGCTCCATCCAACCTGGCCTTGAACACTTCCATTGATGGGGCATCAACAGTTTCTCTGGGCAGCTTGTACCAGTGCCTCACCACCCTTGCAGCAAATAATTTCTTCCTAATACCTAATTAAACTTTCCCTCTTTCAGTTTGAAATCATTGTCCCTTTTCCTGTCACTATCTGCCTGTATAAAAAGACCCTCTCCTTCCTTTTTATAAGGCCTCTTAAGGTATTGGAAGACAGCAAAAAGATCTCTTCTCTGGGCTGAATAACCCCAACTCTCAGCCTTTCCTTGTAGGAGAAGTGTTCCAGCCCTCTGATCATCTGTCAGTTCATCACTATGAACTGCCAATGAGTGTTAGAGTAGGTCAAGTTTGCACCATCAATTATGTTGTGTCTTTGAGATACTGTGGATTTAACATATTTAACATATGTAAAACATTACATTTGAAGATATATATCTGTGGTGATTTTCTGTGCTCATACCTGATACAAAAACTTTGTTTGCAAACAACAGCTCTTTTTTTCTTATTGTCCAGATATCCACAAATAAAAAACAAAATGAGAGAGAGTGTTGATAGTTATTATTTATATTTGCTCTGTGTATACCTAGTTTGTTCAAGTAGCCAAATTATTGCTAGTGACAACCTTCTTCCTGACCAGTAATTCTACCTACAGTCTTAAGTGTTAAAAAGAAGGTACTTGGATAGATGTAATTAAACTTCTGGAGGAGTTGTTCATTTTAGTAGCTGCTTCCTTTGAAAATTCCTTTAAGATTAGTGGTATGTTAAGACCCATAGAAGTGAAAATGCCTATGATGACAAGAGAATAGAGGTATGGTACTGCAGTGCTTACAACAAAGACGACTGGTGTGGGAGATGACTGAGCTCTTGGGGAGATATCTGTGCCATAATTGCTGCATTCCAGGTGCAGCAGCTCAAGAAAATAAATGTCTGGATCATCCCTTAAAAAAAATGGTGTTGAAGCACACTGTAATTTTTTAAACTCGACTAATGACCTCGGAGTTCCTAAGAGAGGGAGAATAAAAAAAGGTTGGATTGTGAAATACTGGCACACTTTTGGCTACAGTATGCAGATGGCTGTAAATGTAATAATGTTGTGGCTATATGAAGAAGAGGCAGAGTAGATGGGTACATCTGCTGACAATCTTTCTTTTTAATTTGGAGCCACCTGAAGGCAATAAGTAGCTGGATAATAACTCGATCCCCATATGGCTTCCGGTCTTTCAGATTAATAGTGTGCAGCAGGGGAAGGGAAAAAGAAGTCTACTTTTAACTCTGGATTCTGTTTGCCTTTTCGTGAGCCTGAGAACGTTTCCTGTCTGCTTGGTGATGGGAAATGTAACCAAAGCAGGCATCCATAAGTGACATTTCTTTTGACACTGACTTTTCTGTACCACCTCAGAAATGCTGCACCATGCATGAAGGGGAAAGGAGGCCAGATCTTTACCATGCTTTGCAGTTAACTCACTTTGATATTTTACCTTGTTGGCTTCTGAGTATATATTGCATCGTATCCAAAATACATTTCCCACTTTTAATTCCTTAGAGCCCAGTATTGCGAGATGCAGGTGAATATTGTCCAATAAAATACATTCTGTGTGAGGCATATTTTGAAATAAGCAGTTTTACTTTGGTCTAGAATTTATAAATAGATTCTCTCCTTATAGTTTACACATATGGGAAGCTTTTGTAGCTTCCCATACTTTACTTCCTGTCTCTGTTCTCCTATTTCCTTTCTAAATTATAGGTACGAGGGAACAACCATTTTCCTTGAAAAGGGCTTCACTTCTGGGGATAATCTATAGCCATTTTAAGAAAAGTCAGCAGTTCATAATGGTGTTGCGGAACATAGGATTATATGAAATGGGACTTTAGGAAAAACAAACCAAAATCAACAGCCCTCAGAACCCTGCAATCTTGGGGTGGATAGTACCACGAAAAAATGCCAATCCTGCTTGTTTTTCTAGCAGGGTTTTGTGCCAGATTATAGCTCTTGCCCTGTCTTTGTCAAAATAAGTTTTGCAATGCTCATTCACCTGCCATGTGAAGGGTGAAGTGATGAAAGGGGGATGACTGACTGAAGAAAGGAACAACAGTGAGAGAATTTGTACTTTGGCTGTGTTTTGTATTGATACTACACTAAATCACTGTAAACACAAGTTAGGAGTGTAGACTAGGATGTTATATCAATATTGGCAACTTTACTAGAATCTGTTGCCCTATTGAATTGTTTAATTGCTTTAATGACAGAATGTGAAAATATGCAGCTCTTTAGGAAGAATTTGTGAAGGAGACAGTCAAGTCACATCTTTTTTTGACCCGTACCAAAAGATATCCTTCTATTCATTGGAGATGAGAATTCAGTGTTTCAGGTTTGAACAGACAGGCATGGACAAATGAAAGCTGAATTTCTGTGAGAAATTGTACCGGGTTTTTTTTTACTTGGAAAAATTTGAAATACTGAAACATACTTTGCTCTTCATTTTTCCCTCCTTTTGCTTGCATCTAGAATACAAAGCCTAGGTGGCTCTTTGTTGGCTTTCTGTGATTTTTGTCTGCAGATTACTGTGTCGTCTAGTTCAGCAGTGCATGGTAGATATGTTGCAGAGTAAAACTCTGGCTTCTTCTCATGGATTTTAGGGAGAATGTGCAGCATGGGTGAACAGGTTCCAGAAATACCAGTGGAAGCAGCTGGGAACTCTATCCTCTGGACTCTGCTTTAGCACCTTAGTAATTATCTTCCTTTCCCTCAGTGGGATTTTAGGCCTTGCAGAAGTACATTATGTGTCCCTACAGAGGCAGTATGCTCATAACACAACAGCTCAGAAATTTTTATGATGCGAGTTGCATGTATGTGTATATGCTTGTCTATCCATAGTTATTTTTAAAAGAGAAGGCTTGTTATTTTATTTTTGACATCTTTCTATTCCTCTAGATGTTATTTCCAGGGTCAGTTTTGCTGTTATTACTTCATCTTTGGAGAATGCTGGGTAAAGATTACATTTGACGTGGCAAATTCTTGCTGTTCTACATATTGTCCCGTTAAATGTTCTTCACAGGGTTGTGTGATGGAGCTCAGACATAGTTTGTTTTACCAGATAGGGAAAGTAATGAAATTCTAGTCTGAAATAATGATACTGTGATATTGTTCCATGTTTGAGAGATAGTTGGTACCTGTATTATTTGACAGTGGACAGAAAGACTGTGTCTGATCTAAGAAGTTAAACTTGCCTGGGAGTATCCTCTGGCACTGAGGATATGGACAGCCCATGATGAAATCATACAGCTCTCAGCCTCCAAAAGAAGGTGACCACATTCAATCTTACGGGATTTCTCTCTGGGCTGCGTTTTTCCCCTATAGTGCTGGGGAGTCTGCCAAGCCTATGGCAAGAACTTGTCTAATAACTGAACCGCAGAGACAAAGTCTACTGTCTGGGTTTGCTTCTTGGTGCTGTTTAATTTGCTGATGTAGAAGAGGCCAAAGAGGAGTGTTTGACTGCCTATCTCTGGTTGTGTTTATTTAAGATCAGCACTCCAATTGATGCATCTCATGTGTTTGGAAACTCATTTGGTTTTATCACTGCCAAAGACTTTGTTATGGTTTTGCATTAAAATGGCACATGTGCTACTTCTGTGTATCTCTTGGAGGGAAAGAAAAATTAAAAATTGAAAAAGCAGCCTTATATCACTGGCTGTTGTACATGAGGCTCTGGGATGATAGAACTAAAAGAACCTACCTTTTCCATGAGGTACATTTTGCCCTCCCTGTCAGATTTCAGGGGATGGTAGTGATTTCTTTTCAGTGTAAGGTATAGTAAGCTCTTCTGTGTGCTTCGAGTGCATGCCTGGTGTGTGTGTGTCTCTGCATATTCACACACATGCATGCATTGCCCATGTGTAGAGGAGATCTGTAGTATCTGTGTGTGATTTTCAGTGGTTAGCATTAAGTGACAGTGACAGGTCATGTGTGTGCAGGGGCTTGGGCCCAGCAGGAGGTGGTGCATATGCACCTTCAGCATTAACACAATCGACATTCGCTCAAGAGAAGGGTGGTTGGGCCTTTCCTCAGGAAACATGTGCCAAAACTATTATCAGAATCTATGTCATGGCCTGCAGCAAACTGGACAAGATGTTAATTAGGAGGGAATTGTGGAAGGAATCTGAATGCATCCCATATTATGGAAACAGAATGCTGAATGAACAGGTTATTTCCATTATGGTGCCCTGTCAGCAATCTCAGTATTTTGATCTTTATCAGGTTTATGCTGATAAAGGTTTATTTTTCATTACTGGTTGATATGGGTTTCGGGGTGTTTAAAATTAAGTAAATAAATAAATAAATAAATAAATAAATAAATAAATAAATAAATAAATAAATAAATAAATATTTGTGCTTGCAAAATGTGTGGTACAGTTGTTTCCTTACAGCTGATTATGTGTCTCCTCAGACAGGACATAGCAAACAGCTTGTCTGGGCACAAAATGCAGATGAGTAAGAGGATACCTCTCCTAAAGCAGCTAATTTAGGCTGCTTGCAGTGAGGTGAGTTTGCTTTTTTCTACATAAATAAACTAGCCTAATGTCTTGCTTCTACAGACCTTNTAAATAAATAAATAAATAAATAAAAAAATAAATGCAAACATCTGGGAAGCTATAAAAGACTGTGGAGCCAGGACAGCTCATTATTTCACCTTGAAGAAGAAATCTCTGGTGCATCCTGTGATGTCTGTGACAGAGTTTAATGAGGCACTCCACTATGTCAAACCCAGAGTCATAATTCTGTCTCATCTGCTGCAATAATGAGACTTTTTGAACTACTGAACTCAGCAGAAGTTATAGGTGTGAAGAAGATGGCATGTGTTTTGCAACTGTTTACAACAGGTGGAGGCCAAGGAATTCAAATTGATTGTTTTTTTCATTCAGGGACCTTGCTTCAGAACCTAGCTTGGAATTTAAGTTGTTTTGATTCAAACAGTGCCTGGCATTAATTTAATTTCATATTTGGCAATTTTCTGTAGTAGTCCTTGTTCAATGTTTTATTGCTTGCTTTGCTTCTATTTGTTCTCCTTTATCTTCCTGTCCCTCTCCCCCTCCCTGAAGGTTTGCCTGATTAGCAAGAGTGAGATAGCTAAAATAAATACTGTTGGTGATAATGGCTGTCCATTTAAAGCAATTTTTATATATGTTTTAGAAAGCAAAATAGCAAAGCAATGTCAAAGCACTTTTTTTTTCCCAAGATGTCAGCTGTTAAACACCTGCATTCTTATGGATTGATCATAGTTCAACATTATCAGTAGTTTGATGTCCCTTGTAATGTTAGGCTGTTTATTCATGAAATTAATTAAATATGGCCAATGTCATAGCAAGTCCATTTTATCATTAATTTTCAGCTGCCTTGTCTTCCCTGGGCAATGGATGTATTTTTTCTACATGTTAGCTAACGTGCAGTAACTAACATGAGGTAAGCTGTAGCTGTAATATGAGTGAGCAGGGTGACGTGGCTCTTGGCCTCCTGGCAAAGTATTCACGTACTCCCTTGTCTTTGTTATGGTTTCACCAAATGTCAGCTTGTGTGTGCCAAGAATAGGTCTTGCTGCCCTCTGCCTCAACAGGAATGACCTCAGTCCTGACCTGGAGCTTCCCTGTCTCGGGTAGAGATTGTTCATGTGCCAGAGCCATTCCAGCCGCAGCTCCTTAGCCCCCTGAGGTGGAAATCTGTGCCCTGGTCTGCTAGAAATGAGAGCTTTGGTGATGCAAACCTATCGAACAGCCCTCGACTGGCAGTCACTATCACTCATTGTCAACCTGAGCTTGTTTTGAGGAACCAGCTACTGGTAAAGGGCTATTGAAAACAGGTTTTTTTTTTTTTTTTT